>NNCF01126223.1:547225-704456 GCA_002313205.1 Laupala kohalensis | reverse complement strand
AAACAATTATTAACCATATTGAAATTATCACAGAGTCTTGCAACTGTTTGGTGTGACTGTTTACAAATTTCGAAAACAAAAATTAAAATTTAACATTTATGCAATTTGGGTTACGTCAAAAAATTTTCACTACCGGTAATCGACAATGATAACTGATAGCAAGAACGTAAAGTAACGAAGAAATGTCACACATTCTAACTTGACCTCCGCGCTTTTATTTTACCTACTTTTCCGGTCTCATTTTTAAAAAATTGTAAAAATGATTCAGAGACACTAAAAATGCTAATGCGAATTTTATTAGAGAAGATGTAATACCATTATTTATTCGAATTAGATACTTGAGGTGTTGTTAGTTTCGTGTAAGTTTTATTTGTGAAAACTTACTATAGTCAATATCTTAAAAATTCTTGATGTTATATATTTTGACCATTAAACCATGAATTTTAATTTATTGGTACCTTCATACGAGAAATGCATTAGCTGAGTCTTGTTTTAAATATATACTATTCAGCATAAAACTAATTCCGAATGAAAATATATCACCATTTTTTCTTGTGGACATTTCATACGGGTTTCGGTGGTGGAGGTTAACTGTCCTGTCTTAACGAGAACTATTATGTAAGTTCCGAAAAAACTCCTTTCACTTGTCAAAGAAAAGCTATAAAAACATGAACTAGTCACCTTTAACGATTGTAGTATTTTGTAACTTAAACTAAGAGACAAAAAAATCGAGCTTGTAGAGGTGGGAACTAAGATGTCTTCAAGATAAAAGCGTAATTAGAACATTTCAACGTAGTTCTCCTAGTTTCTCTTTTTTACTATTTTCACAACTCTGAGAATTTAGATTTAAAGTGTTTAGTTTCATTAAGAGACCTGTTTGAAAACTTCCAAAAATTGTGTATCTCAACAAAAAAGAAAACAAATCTTGGGTTAAAATAAACTGACAAATAATGAGTGGAACTATTAAACTATTAAATGAATGAAATAATTAACAGGTAATTGTTTTGAGAATTTTAGGAAGTTCTCAACAAATTACAAATCGATCATAAACCAATAATTAATGACATTCTTTGTCTCTTTGATGGAGCATTATGCACAAAAAATAATGTTTTATGTTACCACTATGGTTACACTTTGACTTAAATATGATTTATGTTGCATATTTCAACCCAAGACAATTTCAAAATTGTTCCCTACAGTGGCAGGCCAGCTCCTTCCTTTTGCGCAGCGAACTAGTTAATGCTCGGTTACCTCCCTTATACTGTATAATTATTTTCCATAATACTCACTTAGCTTTCTTTTATAAGTTCAAACTTTCTCTCCAAGTTATATCATCTAACATCAAGAGGTCATCTCCACTTTAAATACTGATAGGAAAAAATCAATCCCACAATTTCTATTTTCATTACCCAAACTCTCACTTGACCTTCAATCAGAAGTCAAATAATAAACGATCTGGCGCGTTCTATATATGCTGGTGGACCGCCTCCAAAATTGAGTCAACAATTAAAAAAGAACAAAATTAGTTT
This sequence comes from Laupala kohalensis, assembly GCA_002313205.1. NCBI lineage: Eukaryota > Metazoa > Arthropoda > Insecta > Orthoptera > Trigonidiidae > Laupala > Laupala kohalensis. The sequence continues at coordinate 702,927 of NNCF01126223.1, read as the reverse complement.
CATAGTAATGTTTCGTTCTCTCAGACATCCGGTGGGGGCGGGGGGAAACGGCAAAGATATTCTTATGGGTAAAATTGTCGTTTTGTTGGTCTGTATCAATGTAACTAGCACCAAATATGTACAGCAAAAGGCACCCATGAACTCGACTGTGCAGCGAGAGAAAAGGTGCCATACGGGAAATAAAGCGTTGTTTTCAAGATGCTAGTCGCTAGGAAGCTAATCTGCTACAAAAAAACGGCAAGTCTACTGGCATCGTGTGAACACAACATTCGACAAAAATTGAGCTAGAAGATCGTCATTTATCCAGTCAGTAGATTAATTCGGACAGTAGATTTGAGGAAGGTAACCGGTCCCTCATCACCTCAAAATAGTACTGGCCTCTGTAGTGGCGTGGTGTGGACAGTACTTGTCACACAACATGTAGAGTTAGGTGGCATCACAATAATCGTGCGCGCTCATCGGCATACCAGTTTATATTTTCAGATAAATTGCATGGCAACTTACTGGACTAGTGTAATCAAATTTGGTTAACATATAGCCTGCTCCAGATTGCCAGGAGCACGTTACCTTCCGAGCAATTTCCAATGCGCAATGACTGGTGCTACACTGTGTTTTCTAAATATCATTATAACGATAAATAATTAATTTTGTCATATCAGGAATCATCGAAGAAAATGTTTCAGAACGAGGATGATATGATGGTTGGAATAGTTCATTTGTGACACAATTACTTAATATCATAATTGTAGGAGCCAATTTTTGTACTTATCTAGTGATGCATATGTTATTAATGATGTTTTGTTGGATCCATAATATTATAATTTTCAAGTAGCTAGTTATGTATGTTCTTAGTTCGCTTCCATATGTTAATATTTGCACAAATACTTCTTAAAATTTATATGTACTGAGAATTTTATTATTATTAGTAATTTTGCTTTTAGTGTTACGGAATGTTATAGATTATCCTTATTCCTTACTTTTTATAAAAGATAGTTCATTTTAGAAACTATAAACAGATCGATATGAGATGTATCAATGCGGACGATGACATATTTTTGGAGGTATCGCATAAAAACCAAGGCAAAGATTTTCCCGAGAGTGCGAGAAACGTGAACGTAGCGTGAAATCACAGTTCCTGGGATAAAATTGTAAAAGTAAACAGAACCATCGAAGTGTGAATCATGTGATTATATGAGCGTTGTTTCAATTTACACTTCTATTACACTCCAGGAAATGTGATTTCACGTTTCATACACGTTTCTCTTCCATTACCAGAAACGTTTTCCCTTGGGATGGATTTTCCTTCTCGACTGTCCGACACGTAGAAAAGGTATAGAAGAGGCGATGGTTGGTCGACTTCGAAATATTGACGATTGGCGAGTTATTGACGATTTGAAGGTCATAGTTTTCTACGAAGTGGGTAAGCAGCCACGTAAGTGGGTGTGCGTATATGCATGCAAGCGTATATGCAGGGATTACGTCTTAAATGTATCAACAAATTTCGATCAAACAAATTTTGATATGTATTTTGATATGCAGGACAGTCGTCCCCAGATGAGCTTTTTCTTAATGGACAATGGGGAAGGACGGGACGTCCAATATTTTTCTAACAAATTAAATTTGTTACTATAAAAATTGTTCTATCATAAATATGGCACCTATTTGAAATTACACGACTTAGGGACCCACTTCTTCCGACCAACTGGCTACATTCAATCGTAACCAAATATTGCCCGGCGATCCCATTACAGATCGGGCCTGAAGGCGAGCGTGTCATTAATAGTCATTATTATTTACCTCGACTTTTGATTTTATCTCGAGTTTAATCGTTTATTTTGGTAAAAATAAATTGAAAACCGTACGTATTTGTTAAATAACGTTTAGATATATTAAATACACCACTTTATTGGAAGTGATGGGATGACCCTTTCTTTGCTTCTACAAAGAATTTTTTTTTTTTTTTGATCCTACATGGTGATATTTTGTTTCTTATTTCGTTTTTACTATAAAATTAATCATCTATGTACCACACCTAGACCAAACCTAAACCTTAAGTTTTTTTTAAATGAGTTGAAAAATGTGGAATTATTGTACAAGGGAGATAAGCTAAAAGTGATAATTTTTATAATATTATTTTTGAAATAAATACATATCTCCCATACGATAATGCATTCCCTCATTAGATAATGTAACTATTATAATAGTTTTGTCAAAAAGATTCTGGAAAGTTGAGTTTTGGGTTAGTGGAGGATTTTCAATTTCTTCAGTGGAGTTTTTGCTTATATCATTGCAACCGGTATGAGCAAACCAGATTATTGCACAATGATTTAATACGTGATTCAACTGGATTTTCCGAAAAAAAATACAATAGAGGATATAAGAGAGTTTCTAAGGGATATAAGGTTTACTATCAAAATTTGGTGTTCATGCCCTCCGACTTAGTATCCCAGTTGAACAAAAGCAACAAAAGTATTTCATAACAGAAAGAGGCAGGGATGTTAGTGGACCGCGATCTGCTCAATACAATGATAAGTTTAACAACAACTCCGACCTAAAGTTACAATATTGAATTTATATCTATCTTTTTAGCTGTCTTTCAAATCGGATAATGCTGAGTTTAGAAAAGAGCAAATACATTTGGAATGTTCATAGTAATGTTGGGTGGTGTGGAGTCATCGTACTATACTACAAAAACGCACTCTGCCCATAAGCCCATATTGTGATATCCGAGCTCATACACCTACGTATCACGGGTTGCCTACGTACAGGGGTTAAGCGGGCAGGAACACAGTGTCGTACGGCCTTCAATGCTATAGCAGACTTATGTTCGTTTAGCACCTGTAGATCCAACTTCGAACTTCGGCTTGGTCTCTGTGGTTGAACCAAAATCCAGTAGTATGTGTCGATCGGCAGCAAAAATGTCCACTATACCTACCTCCCAAACTACGTCATTTAGACAAGTAAGTGCTAATATAGTAAGGGAAAGGGGAGGGGATTTTTATTTAACCCGATTACCTTTTAAGTACTTACAAGTGTCACAATGTCACTGTTTTGGGTTTCATTTTTCATGTTATAATGCGGAGGAGTTAAATTAAAATATTAATTGGATAAAGATAAGTATTCAAAAATTATTGGATTTGCAATTGAGTGTCCAGTAGATAAGATATGAAAGAAACATTAGCGGCAAGTAGGTCGGAATGCGCGGTTGGGTGTAAGTGCGCGTTAAGGCAAGGGGGTGGCTTAATTCTTTAGGGTGTACGGCTGCTTGGACAAACTATAAATAATGAATCGACTATCTCCGCTTCCAGCGCAATGAAAAGAGATAAGGAAATAAATGTTATTATTCTTCAGAATTAAATACAATTCGTTCGAATTCTGTTAATGTTATAACACGTACCGAACTAATTTTATTCTTATCTTAGGGGTGTGTTGAAATGTTATACCCGCCTCTGACATGGTCCTTGATCGGAATTGATGGGATGGTCCCTTGATAGCTTCCGGAGAATAAATTAGTTTATTGTCCTACACATGGTCATACGCACTTTGTAAATTATTTTTTCACAATAAATTTATTATTAATAAATATAATCTTATCACTCACAGGGAAATGATTTGACACAGTGAAAGACATATTTTTTACATGCCGCCTACTCACTAACATTTGAATATAGTGATTTGTTACCTTGGTTAGGTCTTCACAGGTGGTATGACCCTACTCGAAGGTAAGGTCGCTGCTTCTCCCGGGCAGCAATACCACGACCACCAATCTCTAACGTCCTCGTCGGGCTTCAACCGTGATCATATTATGCAGTCCTCTTTACAATATGGTTACAATATGCAACCACTTTGTGAGTATAAGGTCTCTTCAAAATTTGTACAGTCTGCTTTTGTAGGTTCAAACGCATAATAAGGTAAACTTCTATTATTGCGTAAATTATTACTGCTTTCAGTAAACTCTTGAGCCAAATTGCCACAATATTACAGTGCCTTACGATTATGCAACTTCAAGATTTAATCTCTCACATGGCATGTAAAGTAATTTCGTGATCTCTCGACTACTGTTTCCTACAAACACACCACAGTGAAGTAAACCATACAACGACTGCTCACCGATAGATCACTGGATAGCAAAATGAGTTGATTTCCTCATTTCCTAAATTCATGTCGCTTTACATGCAATTCATAATTCCTAGTGCTCGTGTCGCCACTCCAACTATTTCTTATTTCACTTTTTTTAGTTGTTCTTCTATTGAACACATATCTATCTTAAAATATTTTTAATAAATAAAATCAAAGATTTTTTTTCACTCATTTGATCGTGTGGGAGCGTGATTATATTAATATTATCAATCCGTCGATCGTAGTGGACACGTCTTACCAGTAAAATACAGCGAGTAACAGAATATTTTATTTTACACTACCATGAAAATTAAGAGGGGATGCACGAATTATGTTCAGAGTTATGTTTAAATTAGTATTTATGTAAAACATTCTACAATTACAAAACAACAAAAATATAAAGGTAAATAGATCCACACATTTGCTGGAAATACGACATAACTCATGTTCACACTTTAATGTTTTAGAAACAGTACCTTCACTTTTAAGTAATACGAATTTTGAATTTATCGTAAAAAAAGGTACGGAAAAAAAATGTACGAAGTAATAATCTACCTTTGAAGCTCCGTTCTAATTTACGAAATTCGTAGCCAACTTGTAAATCATCAACAAACTCACCCTATTAACGTTACATTATTAAATGTAAATTTTCGAATCAGTTCATCTAACACATTATTTGAATGCATATATTTCTTCCGCGTACCCTACACGTGGAGAACATACGTGATAACTTTTGGTCAGGTGAAAATGGTGACGAGTCGGGAATCGAACGTACGTACGTGTAAACCCGGTAACACACTGAATAGTGTGCCGTCTAGTTCACTTTTCTCCGGTCTGGGGATGTCTCAGGTCTTCCGGGATTTAAGTCTGGGTGGAAATGGTGTACAGTTGCGGAGGGCGACCGGCTGGTGTAGTTGTTGACACCCCTGCGGTAAAAGCAGATCTCCCGGGTTCGATTCCCGACTCGTCGCCATTTTCACCTGACCGAAAGTTATCACTTTAAGAACAAAATTCCATGTAATTTTCTTATAATCTCATTTTTGTGGCTATTCTGAAACAGATTTTGAATTAAAAATTATCATCGATTTACGGTAGATCATTATTCTCACATCATAATTTAATGTACAATTTAAGAAAAGCTCATCCAAACACACTTTATAGCAGAATTTCACGTAATTATTGTCAAATAATTCATCCTAACCCTTATCTTATAGACGTTTCTTGTAAAATTTCACACTTCCCTGACCATACTATTAAAAAAGAACACGCTAGTGAGTATTTCTTACATCAACATCGCATCTGAATAAAATCCAGATTTAAATATGTCTTGCGATAAATTTCACAGCACAAGCCAACACGTATACAGCATAAAATGTATCAAAATCGTACTACAGAGTAACGTCTGACAAAGTCGCTTTAACATTCGACGTCAGTTCTATTATCTAATTGAAATTGTTTAATATACTTGAGCTTCATGTAAGTGTAATATCTTTGGAACACTACGCTTTTGTGAAGAAACTAGTAACCACTTAGCACATCGTTTAACTAATTTTCTTATTTTTTCCTAAATTTAGGGCGTCTCTTCATAAAAAAACATGTGAATTAGGAAGTAACTTTTTTAGGAATCCATTCCAAGAAGAATCATCAAGACCCACGTCCAATTCAATAACGCTTAATTCTTGTCATAAATTCCAGCTCGAGCATCGAAAGTAGAACGAGGAGAGGCAGGACGATCTGGCAACACATGCACAAAAGACTTCTCATCTGCGCACCTCTATGATGGTTCTAAAATTTACATCTGTACCCTTTCATCTACATATTCTCAAGTCATACTATAATGGTACCTTATTGAATACTGGGAATACTTGAAGCTATTTGATGTTACAGATCTAAGAATAAGAGGAATTTATTTATTACGGTTTCTCTGTCTCTGATTGTCTGTGATATTATATTAATATGATTTACGATGTGCAGATACATTAAAGACAATCAATAAGATGGATACAACTGGTTAATTATTTATTAGTTATACCTCATGATGAAAGAACGTAACAGCACGGAATGACACGATGCTGATGTACATATCTGGCAGATTATAGAATTTTTACATGATCCTACTTAATTATTAATTTTTTATAATATGACGTGATATTTCACAAAAAATTTATTGACATAGCATTTATGACCCTTTAGAGGAAACTAAACTATAAGCTCGCAACGTCGTTCTCAACTACAGTGAAATATATGTTGACGTTGCAAACACTCCTCCACGAGTTGCAACAATCTTGACAATAAACCAGTGTTGTATCTATGTTATTGTCTATAATGTATCTGCTCATCGTAAATCATATTAATAAGAGGAATTAAAAGAACGAAATAATGCACCTACCTGACACTACGGGATTTTTCAAGAAGATCAGTCAAATTTCCCAGACGGATGTTGAATCCCTCAGACACAGCTGCATTCTCCGAATTCTTCCTTCAAATGCATTTGTGTCACTTGAAAACGATCTGCACGAATATCCTCCACCTTGTACTCTCTGAAAAACACGACACAGAGACTGAAATCAGCTAACAACCTTCGTCATAGAATTTTTGAAATAATTTAAGGAACAATCTCAAGTATAAAAAAAATGATTCAAAGTGATTAGAGAAACATGTATATATATTCATGAGAGGGATACAACACAGAAAAGTATTTTTTTCGGATTGTCATCCTTGTCACTGATGATGAATAAGTGGGTGAGGGTATTGTAATAAAGATCATACTCACATATACAATGTTATCATAAATAAAACATAAACACAACTTGACAAACATGAAAATACAGAAATAATACTTAAACATTCAACTACAAGTAAACATTTTAAGTGAAATATATAAAAGAGATCATTAAAAACAAAAATGTGTAAATGTGGCAAATCAGTTAAATATTCACACCGCATTATCTACTAATTTAATGCGTTGTTACCGAAAATATTGTGTTCTTACCTTCTTCGCGATATATTTTGTAAACTAAACCAAGGAATTTATTCATTCCTAGACACTTATATATAATCTTACTTTGTTATTGTTTTGTGTATGTAAAGGGAACTTCGAAAATATTTTGTATATACAAAACCCAAAACAAACGACTGATTTATTGACGTTTAAGCGTCTGAAAAAAACTGAAAAGAGCGCTTTGTGCTCTCAATAACGACGTAACGTTCTCCTTGGTCCATCAATAACCTACGCCAAATGGAGTATGCAGTTAACTCGTCTGCATGTTTTAAATTCAAATGATATAATTAGACCTACGATTATTAATTATCAAGTGCACTAGACGATAACTGTTAAATAATTATTCTCCGCTGTATTTATCGAATTGGTGGAATAAAAGTCCAACTTCCATCTGAAGATGTAATTTCCCTCACGTTAACAGACACAGTCTTAATTATTTCTTAGTCATAAATTATTGCGTTCATCAATTACTTAGAAAATAATACGCGAAAATAATAATACATAATACTTTTTTTTCCATCAACGGTGGTGTGTATGACTAAATACCGTGTACTTAAATTATATTCACACTTTTGCTCTTTATTGAATTATGATGCATTTATGTGAACGAGCGAAACTCGTGCTAAATAAAATGGAATGAAACTGACTTATGAACGTTATTTAGCAAAACTATTTTGTTGTGCTGGATAGCACATACTACTTTCCCCCCTCTACTCGGTAAGTTGAAGGCGCGGTTTCATATTTAGCATTAAACAACGTAAAACGGATATCATATCAGTTATGAGTAGTATATAATAATAAGGCCAGATGGAGCATAAGGTAAATCTTGTACAATGCGCTACGAATATTGTTTGTACCCAAGTGGCATAGAATTGTAAGGTGGCTAAATTTTCGTGGCTGCTCGAAGCTATTCTACGTCATCAAGGCACACACTTGGCTACTACAAAGTATAGGAAAACGGGCATTTTTTGCTATTTTCACTAGTCTAATTACTCGGATAGCTTACAAAATGGTATATATCTGGAAGATTTCATCATATATATATATATATATATATATATATATATATATATATATATATCGGTCGTTTATAATCCTTGGAATTATTAATTTCTTAAATAAAATGGTTTTCTTAAGAAGCCATATTATAATCAATCTTTGTTTATTCTTTAAATGCGTTTTGATTATTATGTGGTATTTTTATTGTGGAAATAACAAATCAATGACCTGCATAAAATAGCGTGTAGCTATCCATTATTATAGAGATAACACTTTAGAGCAATCAAATTTTATTTCCATTGTGTACATTATAATACATCACTCCTCAATTCATAAATAGACACATACCATTTCAATGTAAATTTTGACAAAAAAATAGCATCACGTATCAAAAAACTTGTTGACGAAGTTAGATAAACGCAATAATAATATTTTTCCTAATCCACGGCATCCATCAAAACTGAGATATTGAGTATATATTCCTATTGCTTTTTACGACAACCTCTTATAATTAAAGACGTCTGTGCAAAAGCAACACACGATATTTCCACTCCACTCCTTTCAGCTTTTAAGAAAGTATTATGGCGTGTGACAATGGAGTAATATATCTCTAAGAACAGTATTTGAATAATTTAACTATATTTAACTATGGGTATGCCTTGAAGTCATCACGTTTATTTGAAATCACGTGAGACCAACTCACTATTCTATGCACCTTAATTTATACCATAATGGTCATACGCCTCAATTATCAGGACTCAAGTAGTCAAATTACATCCTTTTCAAATAAATGAATGTATCATCTGTTCTTAATGTAATTTTTGAACTCTGTTACCTCGGAAAGGAAGAGATGACAGATGCAATAATAGGAAACCTCGGACACACCTTATAATTCTCTAACATACGATTTACTTTATTTGCTCCATCCGGTTACGTAGAGGAGGAAGGAAAAATCTAGGGGGAATTTGCGTATTATTGTGTATGATAATCTGTGGAAGATAAGATTGAATAATCAGGAAGGTGCACATGCAGAACTCACGAATGGCTAAGTAAGGAAAAAAGTACGTATAGATTATTTGTTATTTATATACAAATACAATTTCCGGAGTTAACTCTTTCAATTTCTAATGCATCAAAACGAGTAAAACGTTTCATGAAAACTTATTTATTGCTTTTATCACGGTAAAATTCTTTTCATTTTAATAAATGTATGAAAGTAATTGGTACATTCCAACGCTTTAAAAACGTGTGGAATTTATTTCAGCTGAAACAAATAAAGGTATATACACGTTCATATCGGTGTATGGTGTTAAATTTGTTTTGATACGTTTGTTGAATCAGATTATTTATACAGACATGGACATACTAGTATTTCGTAAGTGAGATTTAATGTCAACACTCACATAACTCAAGAAACTAGCGCATGTGAAATACACACCTTTACGTGAGAGAGATGAGAGATAATACAAACAGGAACAATCGAAACATTTGATGAAGAATGGCCACCTACAAAAAAAATTCATTATTTGCATCTTTGAGAAGGTTTAACGAAAACATTATGACATTCATATTCATGGACCGGCATGAAAATACTCACGCATCGCCATAAAAACGTGAAAGTAATGGTTTTCAGGAAGTAATTAAGGTATTTAAGACAGCACTTACAATTTCGGAGTTCCCAAACAATATCCTCATGAACAAATTGTCTTTGAAGACGTTATAACTTTCTCTTGTAAATAACATTTATTTTATTTCCGCCTACACAGAATAATAATGGTTTTTGAATTTTTAAAAGCGTTAGACAGCATTTTCTATTGTACTCTTTGTCTAACTTTCTGGGGTTATAATTAAAGCAAAAGTACATTATTATGATTTCCGCAATGGTGTAACTTAGTTTCTTAAAACACTATCGCTACTGTACTGGATAGTAAGCAGAGTTTCAAAAAAACTTATATGAGTAAAGGTTTCTGAGCCAGACCGACTCGCATGAAGAGTACTTCCAAAAGTTCTGAAAAACAAAATCGTTGTATATAACCCACAATGCTCAGCAACGTGTTGGGGCTTGACTTGACATGCAAAATTGAAACAAGAAGAAAGATATAAGTTTTAGGCTATAACGACAAATATGAAAAATTTGAATATAAAATCATCATTCTTTTGTCAACAATTTTCCTTACTTCCCATTTTCTATTTTTTTCTTTAAAAATGTACGTAATATTCCCCCCTTATGTTGCATAATTTGTAGTCAAACCTTAAAACGTGAAATGTGAACATTTCAGGCAAATCTGCGACTACATTCCCAAAAATAATCCATAAATCCTTGCGTACAAAAATAATTGAACAATACCAACTAAAGATTTCTGATTTATGGGAAACCATATACTGGGTACCTAGAGAACTATCAGAAAATCAGTAAAAGACATTTATGTAAAGTATTTATAATAAAATATTCGACTTGTGTCTCGTGGTAATGCGACAACAGCCATGCATCTGTATTAAGAAAACGAGAACAGGAACGTGGTAATTTACACCATGTAGATGAAATAATTTTTATTATACTTATTCATATATAAATTTTTTATGGTGAACCAACAGATCTACCTGGCGTATCCCAGAATTTGAAAAGAAAATTTAAACAAACATTATTGTATATTCAAATTTTAAAACAATTTACAGATAAAACATTAAAAAATATTCATTTCCATTGTTAAACATTACAAAAAATTACATCAATATTCAGAAAAAAATTGATTCAGTGAATTGATGTATTTTACCATGAAGTGGATACTACAAAACCTGTCGACAGATCTGGATATTTAGCTCGTTTTGCCTTGTGTTGTCAGAGGTTCTCACATAGTATTCTAAATTCATAGTTGTTGGTTCCCATATTTCTCCACTTCCGTGATACAAAATTGTCACTTTTTTCATTTCAAAACTTAAATACCACGAAGAAAGCCTAAAAAATACACGAACAGTTTCCAGAATCGTATGCTAACATCTACGTAATTATTAATTATTTTAAAATCCAAGAAGAAGGGAAATACACTTTACTCACTTTACATTTTAAAAAAAGTGCATGTTAAAGACCTTTAAACTCCTAGTTTTTAACTTCAGTCTTAGGTTGTGTATTTGAAAACATAATTTTACTTCTATAATTCGGTAATGTAGTTTAAAGCCCACTGTGGATTCTCCGTAACGCAATTGAACTCTGACGGACACAGTAGTAAGGTTCATAGTTAACCATTACGCGCGTGAAGATTCACATCTACTAATTGTAGCCAATTTTAATTGTTTTCCTGTAAATTCATCAATTGTATTCATATTTTGCATTTTAATAGTAATTCCCCTTAAGAAGAGATTACTTTTTTCATTATTTATGCCACTTACACCCAGTAGAATTCACTCTTATCAGTACAGATTACTTGGTATACGATGATCACATCTCAGATGCAGCCGTCCGAGTAACTATTTCGCTCTCCGGTATTGAAATCACCAGCGCGAAACACTACACTAAAAAAAAAACTTTCGTTGATCTGGGGCAAACGAGAGCAAGGAGACTCGCAGTGAACAAATACACACCCGCTGATGGATGTTAGTCAATTTCATCCATTAAAACAGGACGATGACTATTGACGAGATGCTTGAGAAACTACGATTCAGAGCTTTGTTACGAAAGCAAGGAACAAATGTATAATAATATTTCAGCGAGACTCGTTCTAGGTGTGGATAATAGTACTATTACCAAGAATATGAAGTGATAAACTATTTCCAACATGCTATTAGTTTCGAAAAGCGAAGTAACATAGGCCTTCAGTTAACAAACGCTCTAAATAAACGGTTTCAACCGTCACTAGTTATAATGGAATGAATATCGTGATGAATTTGAATATCCACAACAAACGAAATTCAACAATATAAAGAATAAGGAAACCATAGGATGAGGATTAGTAATTAAATAAGATGTGAAATACTTTGCATGGTATTAATTTAAGTGTAAATAAAGTGAAAAATATTCCCGTCTAAAGAATATTGAGACAGCATGTTCTAAAAAACATATAACTTGAATTATTGAAATACTTTAGAAAATATTACCATAGAGAAATGATTTTCACTTATTACTATCAATAAAGGCAGTCAGCGTGGCTCAGTGGGTAGAGCACTGAGCTGCTAGCTGGATGGTTGGGGTTCGAACCCCGGTGAGGTGGTGATTTTCATTACACCTCAACATCCATACTGGCTCCCAGGCCTACCCAGCCTGCTATCAAATGAGTACCAGGATCTATCCTGGGACCCAAAAAGCCGGCGAGATGCTGACCACATCTCCTCCTTCTAGTGCCGGAATCAAGAAATCGCGGCCAAGGGCTGTAGTGCCAAATAAATAATAATTATCAATACAAAATAAACATTATTTAATTAAGTTTTCTTCAACAACACAAGACAATAGCGCGCTGGACTAATCCCGAGACACAGAGTGAGGCAATACTCAACATGGATTGAGTTTAATACCAATATTATGTTTAATACCAATATTAAACATAGGTATGAATGATCTTGAAGCCACGACCTGCAACCGCACATCCTTCTATGCAAATGTTTTTATGTAACTTTCCCTTAGATGGCGTAAATAGAACACTCAGAATGCAAGGCGAGTGCATCAAGACGGTTTTAACAGCTGGATATCTTTCAATCCCGCCGACAGTCGGAGTTTCACGCCCTGGTGAGCAATTGCGAAAGCAATGGTAATAGTACCGCAATCTATTGCGGCCGGAGCCGTGGTGACGGAGCCGTTGAAGGAAGGCAGGCAGGTGTGCCAAAGCGACGACGCGACGATGTGGTGCGGGCGCGATGTGCATCGCCAAGTGGCGACGGGAGAAAGGCTGCGTCGATTATCACCTTGGCACCTCGTACTGCCAATGGTGGTTTGCATGGAGAAAGTAACAACTGTGGAGCGAATTGCCATTCCAGATATTTTGCTGCTTCCTTGCGTGTCACTTCGCTCAAGATTTTGAACTTGTTTCATTACCTTAAAATATCCCTTTGTCTCAAGATTCCTATGAATCATTAAGCCATAGCATTTAGGAAATAAGAAAAGAAAGGTGTGATTTATTCAGTTCGACTAATTGTATTATAGTCGACCAGGAGAGATTAAATTAGCTATTTTCGTTGCTTAGATTGAAAAGATAATTATCATTAATAATTGAAATCAATTTCGAAAGGGTACTTTACCGATTGGCTTTGGTATCCCCTAAAATTATATACTTACATATTATAAAACACAATGTCTCTATCTCTTTCTCCATTTGTATGTTATGGTTATGGTTCGAGAACCACTTATCCGATTTATCTGATTCTTTATTTTTTATTCATAGATTTGGTCGGCAGGTTTTGTATATATTTTGTTACATGAGATAACATAAGGTAACAATCCTTGGATAGGATTTTTCCGAACGCTTCATAATGATTAGAGATATGGCATAACTATTTGGGTAAATATAGTTCGTCTCAAAAAGTCTACAAAAATATATTTTTAGTAGATTCTACAAAGGTTAACGCAAATTATCGAAGAATAGTTATCAAAATTGTTTTAAAACACTTATCATTATACGTGTCACCTATCTTTTATATCACATGAAATCTTTTGTCGTGACAGAATGCAAGATGTTAAGGACTTATTTATCTTCCCCAAATTTATTAATATTTTACTACTTTTCTCAAAACCATTGAACAAAATATAAAGTTCAGATTTCTAGGTTTCATCAAAGCTCAGAATAGCCGGACAGACACAAAAATAAAATATTTCTTTTCTGGTACAAAAATAGAGATGAATATCCGGAAGACAAAATTGATTTTTCCTCCAATAGAATTAATTCATTTGTTATCTTCTACCATATACTTGTGAGTGTATCATTCTTATTGTTATGTCACACCTCGTCTCTTAAGTTGAATAGGACCTCTATAAAAATATCCCTTTATGTTTTATAAAAATCTCTTCCAGCCATAATTCAGCCATAATCATTAAACTCTGATATAAATTTCAAAATTTGATTTACGTTTCTGAACCTGGTCAGTATGTGTTCATGCCAAGATTATTTTACTTCTTTTTTAATTTCATTTACACAAATATTACATGAAGAAAGTAGTGAGATCGTCAAAAAAATCTGTTTGATTCTTCGGTTCAGTAGAGTGTGTTCTCAAAGTTTAGTCACGATGTCCAGGGTCGTATATACACTAGACATAACTTTTTATTTACTCAATAACTCACCAACAAAATAAATCTGTATCAAACTTTCGTTTTGTTTGGAATCGAGCGCTTTTCTGGAGAGCACATTCCGACATCATTTCGGTGTGCTACTACCGGGATTTTTTTTTTTTTAGTTTTGAATTTTGAAAAATATATACAAAGAGGTATATAAACAAGTTTAACGAACGTAGAGAAAATTGTTAATGCATTTTGGAGATCTGCTTTTACAACTTCCCTCACCAATTTTATTTGTTCTTCATATAGTGAAGACTTAGAAACGTTCACATAATATTTAGGCAAACGTTATGAACTATTGGTTTTCATATCAATTATTCTCAAAATATTCTTTTTCGTTAATATGTTCTATTTGAAAAAAATTGGAAATTTGAGGGGTACACACTCTAGATAGTATTTCTTTAAAACTATGGTCAATAATACTTAAAATTATTTAATACTTTAAAGTATTAAATTAGATGAGAATAATATACTTTATTAAATACATAAATTAATTTATAAAATAATAATACTTTAAATTATTAAATTAGATGAGAAAGTAAACTAATCTTGAGAGAAGAACAGTTTTGATAGACATTTTCGTTACAAAACTACGGTATTATTGACAAAATATTGAAATGTATATTAATAGGGCTTTATCTCTTTTAGGACACTACTTTCCTTTTTCATATACAAGTCTTGCTTGCACTCGTAACTTAATGGATATCACGTGAGAAAATATATGTGAGGGAAATTCATTCTCACAAGATCATTACGCATTGAGTTCCCAAGAACATTTTTTTAAAGTTTCGCTGTGTGTGAGACTCAACACCTTCTCAACGACTCAAGAAAGAAAAGAAATTTCAAAACTAAAGCAGCAACCTAATTACTATTGTCAGAAGATATCATTATCAGTTGCAAGGCTTCTGTACACGTTTATTATTTGAACTTTTCTTAGATATTCAGAATTAATTTGTATATTAATATCTTCTCACTAATATAACAAACGTAAGTGGTGATGGCTGCATTAGATATATATGTATCAATAGAATGATTTGACTCTTTTTTTTCAATATTTTGTCCGACTTGGTAGTTGTGGGGTGTTAGCAACATTATCAAAGAATGAAAAATTGAAAGTCCTTAATCTGTTGCTCATTATTTTATTATCACTGTAAAGCTGTTTCGACTGCATAGCACCCATCGTTCAAGCAGTCATCGACAGCATAGCAGTCAAATTTCCTCCATACTCAGATACGTTATTTTGTCGGCTTGCTCACTCAGTATTACTTTTATTTCTTTCATTCTTCCCTGTTTTCGTGAATTCATTTTATTTTATTTTATAATTTCATTTCAATAATTTTTACGCTTCATTCAATACTTTCTGTATTTGCAATTGAATTATTGTCGTACTTTTCTGTTATTTTTCATGTATATTTTCCCGTGTATGTTACTGACGATGGCTGCTATGCAGCCGAAAAAACTTTATAGCGATAATAAAATAATGAGCAACTGATTAACGACTTAAACAAACACAAGTAATGAGGAGAAGTGTTAATTTAATATTATTTTCACACATCTGTATTTTTCCCATTATTGTAAAATAAGGTTGTTTCTTATTTTCCTTCAAATATAAGATAAATGTAGTTTTTTATCACTGTTATTATATTACTCAAACTCTTGTGTTATCTCATAGGTTCCATTATTCACATAACCCGTTATTTTTCACTATTCTTCCAAAAGAATATTTCAAGGACTCAATTATCAGAACAGAAACTATATTTTTGAACATACACATATTTCATGATTACGGAATGCTACATTTTTTAAATAATTCATGTATCTTTCAATGTCAACAGTCATTTTACTCCAAAACCCAACTCAAATCAAGATATTAAGAAGAAATTTAATACTGAAAACACCATTTTCCAAAAAAAATTGAAACATGAGTTACAAAATGAATTAATAAAACACAGTGACTAAGTCAAAGTTCTTCAAAGTGACTTCAAAAGTTATACCCATTTTTCCCAAGTTCATAACTAGCGTGATAATTTAAAGATTAAATGATAAGATAATAAAACATAAGACCTATGCAAACACGGATTCATATCTTGTGCGTACCATTGTGAACGCGGAGCTAAGCGTCGTCACTTTCTGTTTTCACAACTGGAGGTGTAAAGATGCTAATTTCACTTGCCTCTTTCCTCACTCTACGCACAACTCTCTTTTGTACATTTACTTCCTCTGTGGAGAAAGGTTACTGAGATTTGGTCAATAGATGAGAAATTATGTTGACGTACCGCAGTTCCTTTGACACTATTTGCGAAAGGTGATTTGCACGCGCAATTAAGTTTGTTTCGTGTGGGCTCGCGAATCCTTGCAAATGTTGCACTGTCTGAGTCTTAAAGAAACGTAACCTCTATTCATCAACAAAAAGACTTCTTACTCTTTTATATTCATTCACATTAATAGGTTTTCTTTTCTAGCTTGATAAATTTGTATCCATGTAGCTTTCACACATTCATCAGCATTTTCATCACACTGTATCTCTTGGAGATTTTTAAGTTCTCCATCTCAGAACATGTTCCACATACTCATTACCAACACAATTTCAAATGGACTCATTGCATTGTATCACTTCGATTTCAGGATATCGCGAATTAACTTTACCACGCCATTATTTATTTCACTTTACCCAGACCAGTTTATTGTGACGTTTGTTTTTTCATGATTTGTGCTAATAGCCGTTCTTCTTATCTTTCATTTTTATCATTCCTTTACACCACATAATTCAATTTTATATGAAGGTTTTCCCAAGTTAAAACTTTGCTTTCATAACTTTCGTTCAATGCTTTCAAGTCCAGCTGACTCCAAAGAGCGTAAAATGAACATCTCTAATTTTACTGAATGTTCGGCGGTTTGATTTGTCCGATAGGCAAATGTATAGCAGGCAGTGGATACTCACCAAATTTGGTGAAATTCTCTGAAATATGTACCAAACTCGAAGTTGTACGGTCTAGACGAGAACGTAAGATATTTTTACCCGCCTCTCGCGAACGAAATTTCACATTTTTTATGAAAGACCTATGCGAGTAATGGCAGTTCATGAGCGAAGGTGTCATCAAGCGGGTAGGTATCTTGCAAGAATATTTCTGAGAATATATTAAACTACATAACATAGCGTGAAACGGAAAAACCAATTAAATCATCTCGGTGATGGGGTAAGTTCTTCTAATCTTCTCTCATAAAAGTTAATTATTTGAAATGTCTGCAGCGTGGGAATCGGAAAAAGTAATCGATGATATTATTTTAAATTTTAAAGGACTGTTAATCATGAAGCTTATGAGTTCAATTGTGATACGTGAGGAGGACAAACCATTGAACGTATAATCAACGTGACCGAATCGTAGAAACATTATTCCATAAAGGTTGTGAAGAACATTGCTTTCAAGTACATGAACAAAAAGTGAAATAAAAATCAAAGAATTCAGAGGTTTACACTATGCGCTTTGTTTATGAAACTTTCTGAATAGGTTATGTAGATATTAGTTTACAATTCCGGAAACTGTATTTTTGAAGGTTTTCTTCGTAATATTTAAGTTTCGAAATGAAGAAAATTGAAAGTTTAATAACACGAAAGTAGAGAAAAATGAAACCTCACATATGAATTTAAAATACTTTATAAGAACCCAGGGCAAAATGAACTAAAAATTCGAAACTTTTTTTGTGGGGATTTAGGGCTCGTCAACTTCAAAGTCATTAGAGCCCTTAATTCGAAACTTGTTGATAGGTATTTTAATACCAGAATGCCCGGTAATGATTGTTTTAAGTTTCTTTTGAAATCCCTGGCAACACCGGGGAGTTCTTCTAGTCATAAAATATATTTGAAACAAGTTACGACGAAATACGCCTTGTAGACCCATCCCAGAAATATGACAACATTTTATGAGATGGAAATAGATCAACGTTTTCACTATTTGTATTTCCTTATTTGTGACTGGTTAACGGAAGCAAGATTAGTAAATGCACAAATCTAAGCAATGTCCCATAAATGTAGGAATACATTCAAAAAATCCTAGGCAGGTGCTTTTTACTTTCATCTACTTAATAATTACAAATATTCCAAGCTTGTATGAAAGAAGCTATTTATCTGCATTCTACACTATATTGAATGAAACTAAACTCTGTATAACACATAAAACATGTTGTTTGCAAATGTGACTTGGTTAGTTCAAAAGTGGAGCAAACACAATATTTACATGATAAATTGAAAGGCAATATTTACATGATAAATAAAAACAATATTTACAATATTGTAACTATACATTATCACCCTGGCTCGTTTAGTGTTAAGACAGACCCTTTTTATAAAACGCACTCGCAAGAGAAACAAATGAACTCAATGTACAAGTTTATGTGATATGTAGTTGCAATGTTATTGTACTGCGACTTGATTACTTGTCGATGAAGTAGCTATCAGTTTTTTGATTCTTAAATCAATTTACCTTAAGTTATTGCTTGATTTAAATTTCACCAAGTTCATATGAAATACAGAATTTTTATAGGTGTATTCAATACTAAGGTTCCACATAGAACGATAGGTGAGTCATAGAACCATTTATAGGGGAGGAATGGGAAGATGTAAAAACAATATCAATATTTAATACTGAATACATATCATCCGTCGTAAGTCACTGAAACAAAACAAGGTGCACGGATAAAAAATCATCCACTATGACGTAATACAATCTGCCTCTCCCTAGTTCTCGTTGACAGCATCAAAGTTTACCGACCTAAAATGCTCTCCGTTCATAACTTAACTATGCGAGTTTCAAGAAGCATATTGATAAGTTATTGTTTACTCATGGTAAATGTGTTATAATTATTTTCGAGATCTTTTTAAAATGGTATTTATTATGAATATGCATTAAGCTTCATAAAAAATGTGCCTCATTCATCGTGTGTTAGTGTCGATGCACGAGTTCAGTTGGGGGTGAGAAAAGTTTGGTCTGCAGACAAATCTGGACATTAATTCAATTTAGATCGTGAAGTTCGCTATTCATAATTAATAAATCAAAGATGCATAAATATTAGATTGTATATTTTTGGGACCTATTTGAGAAACAGAAAATTTAATATAAGAAAACAAAAAAACAAACAATTTCATGATGTAATTGATGTCGAATAAGATGTTGAACAAGATCCATATCTTGTACTAGGGTAATATAACAACCTCATATTCTGGTATCTGAATTCAATGAATATGTAGGTTTATTAGTTTAGGTGGAAGATGGTCTTGCTGACTCCAAAGACAAGATCTTCCGCCTTGAAACCACATAAATAATTGTATGTAATGCAGGTTTGAAATAAAGTTTTATTTGTCTGGTAAACCTGAGTCTTGAAATGGAAGGAAAGACACCGTTTGATATCACATAAGACCTGTGCGTTTTCAACTGGACGTCTGGGGCGGCTGGCCCGTGGAGATTTCGTCCTTCCTTCAGAATCCTTAGGCGATGGCACGGTTGGCGAAAGCCTAGCGTTCGTGGAGATGCCTTCTGGTAGGAAGTCGAGTCTGCGTAGCCGAATTTCCAGTGGCGTCGAATTTCCTTCAAGTTGTGGTGTTTCGTGATGAAATTACTTTAATTGTTCATAAAGCTAGCTGCTTTAGATCGGTATTAACTGAGATTAAAATGAGTTTCGTTTGATTTGAAACTGTTATTCATGAATTCAGTTAGCGCAAGCGATGTACCACACGTCTGAACAGCTCGAGTTGGCGAAGCGAAGTAATTACAACGGCTGGACTTCAGTAATGGCTGTGATCTCTCGAGTAGATGTGATCACTAGAAGTCGTAGCGAAGTTGTGAAGAAGACTGTTATCCGTTTCTAAGGATTGTGCTTTTTAAGAATGGAGATAATTGACAATCTTCATATCAGATTTCATTTGTGCGGGTTGACGTCACAAGGCTGACGTTGCAAGTGTCGTCATAAGGCGCGTCATAAGGCGCGTGCTGGCTTGGCGTGCTGAACATTCCGTTATGAGATAAACATGGAATCTTACAGCATGGAACTTATATTGAGTTCTTTGTCTAGGCCTTGGAATTTCTGTTGGCCTTGCATTCGGACCTTATTGTTGGTCTTGGAATGTTATGCCTTGGACTGTGTTTACAAGCGGGCCGTGCTGAAGTGTAAACAGTGAATATTCTTACCAAGTGTGGCATATATAATGTTGTAGTTAATTATATTTACAGGAAATCTGTAGTTCCTGTGGCATCAGCGACTTTATTGCGCGCGGGCAAGCTGATGTGGGCATTGAGCATTTAACAGGGTTAATGTAGAAAAGGTATTGTAAGAAATGGACACATTTCGCTACAAATATGTTTGATTCAATATATTTACAAGTTTGTCGTAATTAAAAAGAATGTTTGTACTGGTATGTTTAACAGGTGCATTTCAGGTCTTTTGGAAATTAAATTCCTATGCTTATTTATCTTATCTTCATAAAAAGATCACTTAGTGGTCTGCGGACTTTAAAATGAGTTTAGTAATCTGTGAAATCCAGTAGGTTAGCGACCGCTGACTTAGGCTGAATAGGCATAGGTTGGCGTGGAGGATGCATTAATCGACGCATCTTGGCAATAAGCTTTGAAACTGCGCGGCCGTCGCCGGTTCCCGGCATCACCCGCCACCGCCCGAGGCAGTAGAAAGTGGAGCCACGACATGTGGTGGGAGGCTACAGGGGGGTCCTCACACCATTCAGAAAGAAAAAGGCGGAAAAAATGATGAGTTCACCTTCTATGGAATGACGTCTTGTGAAACAGAATCACTGCGTGAGCTTTCCCAAAATGTGTGAATGTCGCACAAATGTTTGACATGGAATGACAACATTTTGAAGAAAGAAACGAAATATTTTTCCTCGAACTTCCGTGCATCATATATTATGGTGTTGGAAGATAACGAGTCTTATAGAAAGGACCTCTCATTCGCGAATCCATCAGTACAATTCATTTCCAAAAATGCATAAAAGATATCCCTGCATTAAACCCGTGCCTCGGTTGAACGATTCATACTACATCAACACTACTATAATTTTCGGGAATAAAATTCGAGATTAATAAAAGAAGTTAACGAGAGTTTCAATTTTCTAATAAATATTGTTTTCCGCATGACTTTGGATGATGTAAGTGATGTTAATATCTCTTATACTTTATCACGCTATTGTTAAAATACTCTCGATACTGATTAAATTCCTTTTTCATGCATGTTGATTTTGCTTCCTTTTATTTCTAATAGTACACAACCTTGGCGCGATTGTTTACATTATCTCTGTAACCTCATCCCGGGTCGGGTTTTATTCCGGTTTTTCTCCGGATTTTCCTTGGGCGAGAATGTCATTAATACTTTTGTTTTATTAATCTCGAATTTTTGCTGTATAAATATCTACAATTTATTTTCAATAATAAATGGATAACTACGTATTTGTTGAATAATTTCTTCTATAAATGTTAAATCCGTCACTGCCCATGGGCCCTTGATCGGAAATGATGGGATGGTCCCTTGCTTGTTTCCGGAGAGTAACTTAGTTATTGCCCCACACGTGGTCACAAACAGTTTGCAACTGCTTTTGTTATAATGAAGTTTGTTTATTTATTTATTTATAAGGTTAAGGATTTCAGTAAACATAGTTCAAATGAATGGTAGCTTTTTTAAAGGCAGACATATTGACACATTCATTGATTTCCAAAATGGAACTACTTAGAGATCCATGATAAGAATAAAAATACGTGAAATTAATTAAATTTGAACTAATAACAACATAAACAGAATAGAAAATAATTAAATATTTGGTACACGGAAAAGGAAAACTGAACATTTTTCACGCAGCGGCCAGTAGCTGTGCTTTACACTGGGAAATATTTTATTATTCCCCAAGCTGTTTCTGTGTTGTCACTCGTTGAAATTCAATAATTGTTATATCTTTGTATTAGTCTCTTCACTGGTTTTTAACTATCCGTGAAAAAAATACACCGTTGAATTTTAGAAATCAATGTGTCAATATCTTTATAGATAAAAAGTCGAATATTTAAATGAGTCAAATTATTAACCCATGTCAAAACATCTTAGTGAAAACTGATATTTCTTTCCGTTTCGAATATACTTAAAGTGTTCGTTTTGATGCATCCTGTATATTATTAGTTTGAAGGTACGAGGGGGTACACCTAATATGTAATAGGTTTTTCTTATATTCAGTTAATAATAAAAAATGTTGATTAAAGATCTGAAAATTTTGAAACCTTGAGGTGTCAAGCGTTATACTACTATAAAATTACTATAACATTTCTGAAAAAAAGTTGTAACTTTTAAAATTTTCTGATTTTTCTTTTTTTGTTTAACTTTTTTGATTTTCAATTTCACTAAACATTACTTTTTACTTTTCAGTACAGCACTTTTTATATAAAAACTTTTTGAAAGTTTATAAAAAAAATGAAACGTCCTACTATTTGTCATTATTTTACACGTCATCCCCTCCCCACCTCTTTACTAGGGGTACCTCGGTTGTCGTATTCCCACAGTACTTGTTGTCAGATAGTCAATCTTCCGTGTACCAAGTTTGATTTAAATTACTCCAGGCATTCTAGAGTTATGGTTGTATATACATACACACTCACTTTTCACCCCTTTAGGGGTACTGTCATAACAACTACACATATCTGAAAAATTTCAGCTTGATTAGAAACTTGGAATTGGCCGAAAATCAAATACCAATTTTGAAACGGAAATACAACTTACTTACATACATACGAACCAAGCAAGTTGAATAAAAGCTTGTAATGAGCTCATACGCCGCGCCGCGTAAAACTTTAATGTTTATGAAACGTGATTTTATCGTATGTTTCATCCATACCAATCTTGAACATTCATCATCTTGATATCATACAGCCGTAAAAGCATTTCTTCGTATCATCCATCACATCTGATCCCTTCTTTTGTCATCAGGTGGCAAAAGTCAAAACGTCCAAATCGGCAATGGGGTTTCTCCAGTAGATCGGACTTCAATCACGGGAAACCGATCACACCAATAGCATAAATATAACTTTATAAAATGGAAGTAGAATTATGTCTTGAGAAGTAACTGAAAAATTACATTGAAAAGAAGAAAAATCAATGATATTCATTCTATTCAATAAACAATAATATTGAGGTAAAATGTGAGTATACCTTCAAAACGTGATGTAAGTTATGATCTATAACCAACAACACCACTGTGTAAAATTCTTGTTATTTCTTACATGACTATTTCATTCGTTGTAAATGATATATGTATCTGAGGTTAGAGGAGATGGACAGAGCCATTTCACCGCGAGTTTCTCTTCGTGCTAAACATATCATTTTCCAATTCTGCAGTGCGCGTTACTAAAATATATAAAAATTCACACACATACGACACTGGCCTTAACCGCGACAATTGATGATGAAGTGCACCACATCACCATATTGAGAAGGCATTGAGGAAGGCAGAGGAAACACGAAAAGACATGAACGTAAGCAATATGTAAGAACTTAGCAAAGACACTATTTGGACGAACATTACAGTTTCATTAAATACAAACTAATTATGTTAGATGTTGTATTACCACTCAATCATTCATTTTACGTAGAGAAAAATAACTTTTCGTAAAAAAGTTCTGGATTATTCTTGTGTCTCAAAATGTATCAATATGCCCCTAGGGAACTTACATCTAGTAAGTACGTGTTTGGCAAACACGGGACCCCGCGCTGAGTTTGGCATTACTTCCACTTACTTGTGTAAGGCTCCTTCCTTTCTCTTTCCTGACCTTCCTTGGTCACCTCTTGTTCTTTTCTATCCCGATGCATTTAGGGCTAGGGCATCTTTCATTTTCCTCATTTTTTGTCCCACACACATTTTTTGTCCTCAATGTTTTGATTTTTGGTAGTGAGATATGTTTTGGTATGTTGTAATTCAGGAAGGTTTGTAGTGGGTATGGTTGAGTCATTCGAAGAGTCCCACACGCGGGGAGAGTCATGTTGGCTCTCCTTAGTGCATAACAGCATTTTCTCTACCTGTACAAGTTTTTAGGGCTCCAATGACCTCGATGTCTACGAGCAGTCATGTCCCACCAAAAAAAAACGTATCAATAATATTAATTGTTCATGAACTTTATATCCTTTATAATTAGTATTATGTTCTTGTTTATTAACTAACATGGTATGGATGTGCCTAAGTGTGTCCCCACCATTAATTTCCGAAATAGCATCATTCTACTATCCTATGGAGTATCACCGTGAATACAATAAACATTTAGATTAAAGAATACAGAGAAGAAAATAATAGAGACAAGAACTTGAAATGTTGACGGGATGTTGCATTTATGAGTTAATTTGAGAGACTCACTGCAAAAGCATTCTTCGTCATTTGTATTATAAAATCTGAATTAGTGAGAAAAATATTTATTCGAATTATCC
Organism: Laupala kohalensis; assembly: GCA_002313205.1. Classification (NCBI taxonomy): domain Eukaryota; kingdom Metazoa; phylum Arthropoda; class Insecta; order Orthoptera; family Trigonidiidae; genus Laupala; species Laupala kohalensis. Next base: position 678,094 of record NNCF01126223.1, on the reverse strand, counting down.
CGCAAACTAGGGAAGGTATCTTATCAATTTTTGTGTGCAAACGAGCCATTTTAGTCTACACTAAATTAAAAAGAAGGGCACAGTAACATTTCAGCAAAACACCCGTGTCATGTCGGGGTAAGTAATTGGATAAAGCAAAAGAAATTACTCTTTTTCTGGGGATATAATTTCTGGTTGTGTCTCGAAAACAGTGCAAGTACGAAAATGTGGTTGAGTAATTTGTATGCTTGTTTTAATGAACATGAAAAAACAAATTTTTTTAAATTTTGAACCTGAAGAGTTAATTCTTAAGTTTAATGTAAAAAATAATACTCAAGATTTATCCATTTGTAGATTTATGATGACAGTTATCAAATAAATAAAATCATTCACACACATACGACACTGATCTTAACCGCGACAATTAGAGGATACTCTCCTGGACCTGAGAAAGTAGTATCTGTCACGTTATACAGGTAAATAAAATATTCTTAAATAAAAGTAAACGTTCATATTGCCTTACAGAAGATTAGAGCCATTCAATTTCACGTGATTAAATCGCACAAGTTTAACTAGTCTATAGAAATTATATTAGTCAAACTAAGTGAAATTGCCCTGAACAGACCCATTTCAACCTTTGAGAGAGTTGAGCTGGACACTAGTAAACTTCATAAAACACAAAGCAAGTACCCTCACTGTTGAAAACAGAATGGCTAATGTTTGATTATGCATCAATATTTAATAAACAACACACTATAAACACATCAATGAAGATTGATGAAAGAAATATATTAAAGATTTAGTTTTTTGTCCACTAATGCATTTGATTTGTAAAATTACATGTGAAACGGAAAAACTTGGTACTAAATCAAACAAAAAATCTAGATTATAATACACGACTAAGGAAAATGTGAACTGGTCGGAAAACTCCAACGTCAGCATCCAAAGGAACTAGTCTTCTCATCTCAGACTCTGAAAAGGGGAAAGAGAGTGAAGGGGAAAAGTGAGAAACCTGTCCACCACGTTCAGAATTATTTCCCCCTTTCCGTACAGTTTCTTTGGAAGAGAGGTGCCGAAGCATAAGACCAGATGAGAGAAGAAGATTTAGTTAGGTATAAAAGATGTTAGGATGATGTCATTTAGGAAATTGATAATGAGGAAACCCATTGGCACCTCCAAAACTATACTAGTTAATATACAATACCCTTGATCCGTTTCAATGCCACAACATTAGTTTACTTAACAATAGTTTTTCAAAGCAAAATTCTATTCAATTTACTTCTCAAATTTTTGAAGCTATAATAATTATTGCCAAACTGTATTTGTAGAAGTAAAACGGTTCTTCAATTTTTTACTTAATTTTGAGAATACGTGATTGGTCTCAAAAAAATTGAACTGAAAATACAAAAGGACTTACAGTAAAAGTAAGGAAAGTAAAAGAGTACTTCCACCCTATTCTTAGTTATAAACAATTTATTTGCAACACAATATTCACATATTCTTGATTTCGCTTACGTTAAATTCAGGTATTCTTTATCACAATATAAATAATACGTTAAACTTGGATATCGCAACCTCAAGAATACGGAGGCTAGGACTCTGAAGTCTGTGCGATCTGAATACTGGGCGAAGTCCAAAATTCAGTATTCTATAAGACTTAAGGCAAGAATTATGATACATCTTGACCCAAAGGTCTTTTTTCGAAGGGAGAAGAGGGAGGAACCCTTTCCATAAGGAATTGAGCTGTCGCATAATGTTACTGTGAAAAAATGTAATTAATTAGTGAATACTAATGTAATACACTATGTCCATCACTACTAAATAGTAGGCTCATCAAGTAACTTAATTTAAAAAGGGCGCCAATGGCCTTAGTAGACTAAACACCATTAAACTATCTAACTAACTAACTCTAAATAACTATCTAACTAACTAGTAGGCTCAAGCGACGATTTCGAAGTCAAACTAATATAAGAGTAAACATGTTACGTCGAATGAAAATGGACCTTGAGCTTTGCGCGCTCATGCGCCTACCGACTGCGCCATCCCGCTCGCTACCCGTGCCCGTCTACCATTCTCATTCAACTTGTGAAACCCAAAGACCAGAAATGGAAAATACTACCCAAATAAAGTACTTCCTAAGGGAGTCGCCTCAGATGAGGAGTTTAGTCTCTACGAGGCCACCTCAGAGGTCTTTGGGTTTCACAAGTTGAATGAGAATGGTAGACGGGCACGGGTAGCGAGCGGGATGGCGCAGTCGGTAGGCGCATGAGCGCGCAAAGCTCAAGGTCCCGGGTTCGATCCCCGGTCTCGTCTCCCATTTTCATTCGACGTAACATGTTTAATCTGTTACCTAGCGGTGAGGTTCACCGCAATCTAAGAGATTTCTATAATATAAGAGTACCAATCAATGGACCCCCTCTATCGTAAACAGCTGAAGCAACGTTTACCCAGCATTTTGTATTTAAGGTAAATTAACTTAATTTACTGCCATAATCACTATTTAATTCTTTGATCTTTATCGAATTATCGACCCGTGAATCATGAAAATACGTCACATATGAGGCATGATACAAACTAACTAAGCGTACTTTCTGCATTGAATCAATCTGTTCTTGGCTCCTCCAGAAAGCAGTATGAAGATATGGAAACGAAAGAAGGCTATAAATGATATAATCATTACTGAGAGAAAAGGAGAAATGTCCATATTTTGTCCAGACACAACAGATAGTGTCCAGTGTAATGAAAATTTGGGAATCAAATCGGATGTCACCAATTTAGTTTGAGAGACTATTCTAGTATTTGTCTAAAGACATGGGAGCAGGTAACCAAGAGGTCGAGAATCCTGTTCTGCGACCAAATTTGCAGAATTGTCGTCTCACACGAAAAAGTGGACTAGAGACAATATTTATGCCATATTGCGCGACATTGAGAAAGATGCTATATAATAATATAGTAGACTTAAAAAGTTTCCAACTCATGCAACATCAATAGTGAATTCTTTTCTCGTAAATTAGTAAGTTGCTTGTTGATTTTTCCCTCAATATCTTGAGTCAGACGCAGCTAAACGAATAAATTTAAAATGCAAAACAACGCAAAAGTTGTATTATCAACGATCAAAAATAACTTTTGGTGAATTAATCGGTTCTGTAAGGAAAAATGCGTGTGTGTCACTGTGATGTTGGCTGCCGAGAGAAAATGACGGACTAACTAAGCGTACTTATACCGCGGTGTTATACCAAATTCCATGTTTTACAGACGATCAAGAACAGTTATCTATTATGATTATAGGTCTGAAGGTGGAAGTAATATAATTTCCGAACCGTGATTCTACTTCCCGATGTAAGGTGAAATTACACTTTCATTAAAAATTAGTGCTGCTCTTTCCGGACTAAACTTTCGAATTAAAGTAACTAGAGCGATTTCTCGGCAATTTATGATTATGCTATTACATAACAGAAAATTTGGGGAAAATATTCACACGAAGGCATGGACTTGCATACGGTTTAACGTACACTTTGATAGGGTTTAACATGTTCTCTCATATCATTAGCATATCATGGTTCAATCGAGATGTTGAAGGTGGGTTATAATGCATAAATGTAATATCTTAATATCCACACTTACAATAAAGCAGTAACTGTGATCGCTGATTGTATATAAAAACGAAACTTAGCTTAGATGTTATTCCCAACACCGAGGAAGACGACCATCAAAGTTGTGTTTGAATTCGATCCGTAGTGTATGCGTGATGAGAAATCGAAAAAAGTTTCCATTCAAGTATTGGTTCAAATTTTCTTCTTTATTATAATAAAGAAAAGAGGTTTAAATAATCTAATATATAAAGTACCCATCAACTGTATTAAACTTGTCAAAGATGATTTAAGACGGAATATTTGTGCAAAATCATCATATTCACCCAACTTGAGCCGCGGGTATTTAGCTAGTCGCTCAAATAATACTTTGCACAAACAAAACTTCAATTCTCAATTCAGAAATCAAAAATTCTCCCCTAGGCGTTTTGAAATTGCCGTGACATAACTATATCGGATAAATTCATTTCTTCCATTTAACTCAACCCGATTCTACTGATACCATACATTTTCCCACACTTTAAAACTCTGTTGGAATTTATTCCCCTTTCCCGTAAAATATCCTCCCTTTCAAGGAGCATCGAGTTGACGTGTCTAATTGTTTGTTTTAAATACACGATTGATATCTAGAAGGCGTTTCGGAAGCCTGAAAAATTATTATTACAGATTTTTTTGAATCAGTCATCTCAAGACTATTCTAAAAAAAAATAGCGTGATTGATCACAAAATAAATAAAAAGGAAACACATTCATGTGTGGTTAATAAAAGAGGTTTATGGAAATTAAGGAAAGACTGCACTCTTACAAAACAATTATTTAAAGCAATATATCTTACACTTATTTACGCATGTCCCGCATGGTAAACTCATTTTGAATCTCCAGCGCTTTAAGAATAAATTCTTTCGACCATTGGTAAACAATGATCATCTAAAATAAAATATATTTTCTGCGTTAAGAGTTTCTCCTACTTAACATGCTAAACGAGATAAGAGCTTAATACAAATAATGACAGGTCACGGGAATTTTAAAGCAATTTACACCACTTAGGATTAAAGCAATTTACACCTTAGTTTGCGATTGCGCAAGAGGCCAAGAAACAGTAACACAGATACTAGTGGATTGTGAATACGGAAATGAAGAGATAGCAAAGTGGATACAATTAAAGAACATAACAGGAGCGTAAACACCGAATGAACTGCCCAGGTTGATAAAGAAGACAATTATAACGAACTATAGGAAATAATAACATTAATAATGTTCGTCAGAAAAGTAATAAAAGAAGAGAATGGTAGATAAATAGCTGATACTTGGCAGGGTCCACCTCCACGTGGCAGGGATAGTACTCGCTGATGCAAGCCAAGCGGCACAAAAAGATACAGAGACAATAAAAAGGAAAAGAGAGAGTATTGGAACAGGGATATGGTAATAAAGAAATGGAAAAAAATAACATGATATTTTCAATTTCCCCAATGATATTTCTTTGATCCCGAACGTCTCTTGACACAGGCACTGCAGTGTTTCTTCGTATTCGTATTACACTCCCTCTAAATATTTTTCTCTCCTTCTTCCCTGACATCACATTTCTCAAGTGAACTTTCTGATTCTTTAGGAAGTGGTCTACATTACTAGACAAGCAAAAACTTAGGGTTTGAGAGGCGAGACTAGTTTTCCTACTCAACACCTCAATATAGTTTTGTGTATTATTGATAACTCTCTTGCCACTTCATAGAGCTTTCACGCTAGCTTTTATCATTCAAGGGAAAAATCTCTTTGTAAAAAACTGCTTATGAACAACGTTTAAAAAAGTCAAACTTTCCCAAAACACGCCCCGATAGTGCTCCAGGGATTCACGGAGAGTAGAGTTCGGCAATTACTAGACTCCGGAACTACGAGGAGGGCAGGTGTTGCTAGTACATTGTTCCGGTCGGTTTGATTCCAGGATAGACCTAGTATTCATTTTATAGTAGGTTAAGTAGGCCTGGGAGTCAGACTGGATGTCGAGGCGTGATGAAATCCACCAGGGATCGAATCCCGGCCATCCAGCCAACAATTCAGTGCTCTAGCCACGCTACCACTCGAACTCTCAACAAGATTTCATATTTATCACCTTGTAATTCTGTTTTTGACCTTATGGATATTAATAATATTAAGATTGGATATTGCGTTTATGTGATAAATGATTTTTTTTCTTTCAAGACGCCAACATATCGGCCATGGTTTTGGCCAAAATAAAAACGGTCGAAACATTAGTGTGTTGGAAAAAAATTGTTTATGATCTAAATGCAATATCCAATATTAGTATTTTTAATGTTTACATTTCTTTCTTTAAAGGGAAAGTAATTGAAGTTAAATTTAGAGTCGTTACTGAAGTCTAATTCTATGTCCTCATAGTTGTAATATTCTCGTTTGCCAAGAAATGAATTTTTAAATATTTAGGAGTATTCTGAAAGAAATTATGTCCTTGGAGTATTTATGAAAATGAGCTATTCTTTTTGATTTCAGTTGCGGACGCTAGTGGCCGCTACTCTTCGCAGTTCTTCTTCGGCAACGACTATTGGCTCGGGTCGTTGCAGCTGTGTGGAGAGCTGAGGCGCAGCAATGCCACTCGCATTGACGTCGCCTTCTCACTCTTGCAGCTGCGACTCCAGCCGGACATAGCACCTGTGGCACCTACAATTCTGCAGGTACGGTCTTCTCCCATTACACGCTCTTATACGTCGAGGAAATGGGGAAAGGAATACACGGAAGATGTGAGTTGAAGTCGGTCATCTCTCTTCAGGAAGATTCTTAATTGGAGGGAATTATAACGCATTTTTATTAGTTATGAATAATGAATCGTAAAGTAAATTATGCACACCTCCATGATACATTATGGAAGCATGACTAATATTAAAAAGTATGGTACCGTTAGCTTTCCAAACGCTTTAAATAGGAAGAAAAAGTAAAGTACATTATATTATAAAATATATATTTCATGAAATATTTATTCACATTTCTCTGATAGTAAATAAAATTCTTGACATTCTCGGAAGCTAAAACACATTTTAAGGGTTAGTCTCAGAATGATATGAATGTTGGAGTAGAAAAGGGAATCATGCGGCTAAGAGTATCTATAACACGCGAAATGGTAGGACTAAGAAAAAAATACTTGACCACAAATTCCTCTAACAGTGGGAATCCTATTTACGTATAGTTCGCAAAGAAACATTTCGCTCGGGAAAATTTTATTTTCAACATTTTATCAACTTTGACTTAAATAAAATTTGATTTGAAATATGCAGACAAAGAAGTTCGTAGTAAAAACTAGAATATCACATATTCAATCAGCGGAAAAAACAGGAATAGTAAATATTCGTAAATTACCGTTATTTCAACACACATGTTTTTGTTTCTCAGGGTCACCAAAAACATAAATAGAAGAAGTACGTCGAACACAAGGCAAAGCTTATATAATACCTAAAATTCTTTTCCATTCAATTCTAGTGGAACCATTTTGAATCTTGATGTAAACCCATTAGAACCGCTTAAGTAATTGGAATCTGCGCGTTTCAAGTTTGCGTTTGGTAATAAATAAAACAATGTGTTTATATTTTTTTACATATGTTAATTTTATTTCATTGATTTGGCTAATATAACATATTGTTTACATGTTATTCTATCTGTGACATTTGTTAATATTACTGTCCAGAACGGCAGCACTCAACGTCGCTCGGGATTGCAAAACCACAAAACTCAACAACAAAATATTTACTCATTAATCGATGCATTGTTAGAATGAAAAGAAAATTGTGCTTGTTCCATGATCATGATCGATGAATCTCATATTCTCTTAAAAATAAGTTGAAAAAATGAATTATCTGTCTTATTAACATTTCTAGTTTATCAACTTGTCTGACGAAAAATACTTTTTAAACAAACAATTCTAATCAATTCATATCACAAATCATATAAGATAGTGCGTAGCTTTTATACCTGACAAACATCTGGCAACAGAAAAGAATTTTATTATCATTTGAGATATTTATTCCGCATATCGTTTACATTTATATGGGATTAAAGAGCACTGACTATACACGCATAATGCGGATAAACTTGCCGTTAAGTAGACGAATTTATGTACTATTAGAATAATATTATGTATACATCTTATGTATACATACCTACACGTGGAGAAGATTAGTAACTTTCGCACAAGCGAAAATGGCGAAGTGCCGGGAATTGAAACCGAGGCTCCTGCTTTGATTACAGGGATGTTAACCATTACACCACACGGTTTCCACCCAGGCCTAACCCCGGATATATATTATGTGATTAACAAAATCACACCTCTAACATTTCTTACCTTATTTTCTTCCATCCCAGTAAACCTTGCTCCCCAAATAAGCTACTCTCCCACTTCCGATATGTTACGCCCAAAAGTGTTTAAGAATCCCCTTCTCTTTAATATGGATGGCTGGTCTGAGCCATGCGTTTGCGCAATCCCCGTTACTGGCTCTCTTAAGAAAGTGAGAGGTTTCCCAGATGTGCTTCCTGGAAGTGTTATGACCGCAGATAAAAGCGTAACTCCCACGCAGTGGAATAATTTGATTATTCGTCAAAGTACATACGATTCGTGGAGGTAAACCTCGGGTCAAATTTTTGTTTGAAAGATATTCATTCATACCATTCTGTCAATATTGAAGTATTTGATTGACCGAAAAAGTTAATCACTCACTCTTCTATTCACTAGTCCAATATGTACATCAACTGTACCTGACGAAGACTTGAATAAGAGTCAGAACGTTGGAAAGAAATGTAAAAAACATAAGTACATTTAAGTTGAATTAACGAAACGCTTTATTTAAGTTTCACGTAGCTAGATTTTCAATAAAAGAGAATCGTTAAATGAAATAATATTGTTTCTTAAAGATACAAGGAATATATTTGTCCTAGAGAAATATGATCTTCAATAGTATAATTTGCCATAAAATATTATTTTTACGCCAAATAAATGCTTATAGAAAAGATTTAAATATTGACGGATTTTTTTGTCTTAATCTTATGAATTAATTTCACTGCTATGAATGAATTAAGATGTCAATTTATTTTATTGCTTTACTTAATTATTTCTATTGTTCTCGCAATAAATGCTTCTTAGTTATCCCTTAATAATCCTGTTGTAAGCGCAATTAAACATAATCAAACTTAAATAATGTTAATATAAAATGCCATTCAATAAGGAAATTGGAATAAACTAGTAATTTTTTACTATTTCAAAAATATTTCGAAGACCTACATTATCCAGTAAAGAGTTTTTAATCATGTTAGTGTCACATGTCTCGAAATAATAGAATCATTAACCTCGTCATTATTCTCTTCAGCTTCAGTATAACATACGTTATTTTAATGGTTTTTCGATGCCGTTATAAGCGAAGTAAACTTCACAAACATTGAAATGTTGTCGGACTACGTGTAAAACTCATCCAATGATACTAAACTTTACATTTCCATCAGACTGGGACATGCTAGAAACACCTCCGTACTCCAAGAGCTTTTCTAATAGTGAGTGACCTATTGTTCAGGCATACGGGGTTGTTTACAATTTGTTTCTGCCTCTCTCTCTCGTCCTAGCCTTTGTGAAGGAACTGTCGTTGCAAATTCTGTTATTTTTATTATTATCAAACATATGTTTTCCAAATTATAGAGAAATAATATCAATTCTTGACTTTAATGTTCTGAGCCTTTGAAGACCTTCGTCCATTGCTCGTGGGTTAATAGATTTTTATTATATATTTTGAACAGTGTTTTGCAATATTAGACAAAGAGCCATTTATAAAAAAGGCAATAATACACATGAATAAAACACAATACAACACATACTATTGGGAAATTATAATGATTATTTATTGAAATAACGACCAAGAGTGTCCTAGCTACTATTTCCACGATAGATTTCTTAAGATCAAGTACTACAATTTTAAAAGTCAAACTGTCCCACTGCAGGCCTAAGATGTGTCCATGGGGTTCACTTCAATTTTAATTAACCACAAACAGAAGTCAGAAAGATTTCGGTTTTTGGAGCTCGGTCTAGAAATGCAAACACTATTCTTTTGAGTAAATTCCAAACACTATACCCGTCTGAGTAAATTGTTGTGATAAAGGTATTAATGTAAAATTCACGATCGAACTGCGTTTGTTGCAGGATGGTGCCCGCGTGGTGTCTCTGGGTGTGTGCTTGCCTGCCGTGTGCGCTCCAGAGGATTTGCGGCCTGTGCTGGAGACCTCGCGACCGGCGCATGGTCCGCGATCTCTGCGCGTACTCAGTGCCCGTCGCGTGCCCGGAGCATATCGCCTCGCAGCCGACTTCAAGTTCCACGTCCTGGGGTAAGAGCGCGTTCCACACGATAGATACAGGTAGCGCGACCTTGTGGTCGGAGGAGGAACTTCGACGATCGTTCCTTCCGGCGAGTTGCACTGCTGGTGCGGCCACACGGTGAAGCGAATGAAGTACCCGTAATTGATAGAGGCATTGTACTCTGTGAGAAACAAGAAACCATTGGTTGATCTAGGGAGGAGGAGGGGAGAAGGGCCGAAGGGGCGAATTCCCCGCCCACAGGAATCTGACTTTGTAAAATACATAAAGGAATGTGTCAACGAACACTTAAATATTGTTTTCATTTGATTTACAATATTTAGAGCTTTGTTCTTAGTTAACATCGCCGGGATTTACATTACTTATCACGACTTATCCTTTCCATTGCATTTCGTCCCGTATGGTAAAGAATATTTATATGCAACGCTATGTTACTCTATACAGAAGTGCATTTCAAACGAATTACGCAAATGCAACTACAAGACTGAAAACAATATAAATACTTCTGCTGCCACAAATGTATTTTATTTCCACTATTAATAAAACGAGTGATTCCTTGGAAGACGAAACAATCGGGGTGGGGAGCAAAGTTGACCAAGTTTCGCCCCCCCCACACTCCCCAGATCACTTGCTGGATCCGCCCTTGAAAAAAAAAAAAAAATCCTGCCAGTCGTGATAGATCAATCATCATCACTAATCATACAAAATAGCAGAGTCGTTAAAAATTAAAAGGTAAAATTTTTGTACTACGTAAAAATGCTAAAAAATGAGTTATGAAAATTTCAACCAGTTTGGGTCAGAATAGCCATCGTCAACTGGCGGTCCGTGAACCACTGGTTGTCCGAGGCGAAAGGGATTTTCTCTTGAAGAAACTAGATTACAACGACACAAGTATTAGATTGTTAATTTAAAAAAATCATATTTGACGAACAGAAAGCCAATAGTAAAAATAAAATAAAAACATTTATCTTATGTAATTTTAATGTTAAACAATGTGTTGAAAAAGGTCGATTTTCGTCAAGGTACACATAACTTAAATTTTGTTTCTCCAATAGAACGAGTATCCATGATTAAATAACTGTTCATAATGTTATTGTAATTAGTATACAATCTTAGTTTAGTAATGTTAAACACCAGCACTTCATATTTTTCAAAGTGAAATTTCTGTGGTCATTTGTAAATTGAAATTATTTGTCAAACGTAATCATTTTTATAAAAAATCATTTTATAGTACGTAGAATTTAAGACGAAAAATTTATTAGTTTGTGAGACCCAAAAGGTTTGCAAACGCTGAAGTACATGACAGAACGGAGATGGCAATGTACTCAATATGGAGCAAGAAAACTGTTAGTCGTAAGAGGTCGATAATAGTCATGACTACGGAATGAATTAGTAGTAAGGTGGCCTTAAAAATCGAATGGTGAGAGTTGTGAAAAAGAGCTAAAAAATGAATTGTGCAAAATTTCAGTCGATTTGGGTCAAAATGACGGAGAGTTCGAAATTTCAACGGGATTATAAAAAGAAATAATGTTTTTTAATTTAAACGTATTTCTTATTTTCCTACGTTTTGAGTAAAAATGTGTTTTCTATAGTTTCGGGGGTTGTTGAACACGAATACCACGTTGAAATTTGTTTTTCTCGAAGAAAATTATGACAGTTGTCAAACTTAAAATGACTAACATGGGATTCGTGTTAAACTACCCTTCAAGCCGTGAATCACACTTTTCATGTCATAGTATTTAAAAATTTGAATGTTACGTTCAAAGTTTCCAAACGTTCGATTTCCTGCGTTAATTCCCGTTTAAATTATAAACCTTCGATGACACGGGTATTTTTTCCATCGTTTATTTCTTTAATATTCGATTTAAGTGAGTATTAACATCGGATTTTTTCGGGTCATCCAATAGGCTTTGGACAAACTTTACTAGCACATGCACCCTGTTTCTCTGTCAACCAATAGACGAGTGACAGTTTATGAAGTATTACTTCCGTGAACAACTCTAAAACAGAAATGGGAAAGAGTGGCTGAGGAGTTTTAATTTAAGAACATGTCATTTTCCTCTGGAAGAAGATTTTGATACTTCGAGTAAATGTAGCTAAACAGCATCTTGCAAATTGATAATAAAAATGAAAGTAACTTCCCTTCACTAGTTTCTGATGGCCTTGCTTCAGTGTAGGTGGGTATGAGAAGATACGATCTTCCTGATAGATGTCAATCAGTAGAAAGTAATCAAGAATTACATTTTTAACAACCTATAAACCGCGAAGAAAACACATTTCAATCAAGTACACAGATAATTATCTTCTTGTTTCAAAAACTATGGACATCAGAATGATTCATACAAGAACGTGAAGAACGCTTCAATCATGAACTGGCAATTTCACTTTTCGCGCTTGAATACAGGATCATGATCTCACTTTATTACACCTGGTGTTGCACCACAAGAAACCTTAGATTTTACAAAATTGTTGCAACACTTGTGATCGAAAATTTACAGTTGCTCTAAAATGTTCTGTAGCAGAATCGTTTCTCTTCGGAGGGGAAAAAAGATGTAGTAACAAGGTAAAGTTAATACATATTTTGCATTAATATAAAAAAGAAATAATCCATTAAACGGGAATGCCTGAGAAAATTTTAAAGATAGTTAGTTTCTGAATTTAGTACCAACATCTCTGACAGAAGTTATTTTCAATTGAATGCTTATTGCAATTACGATTTTTTTATTACAGCAATTATATAACAAAGTTGAATCGTTTATTCACGAATACTACATGAATCGAATATTCACATTCTGACTTCATGGAATCGTCAAATTAGAAAGACAACACAACAAATTCGTTGACCTTGCGCAATATCCTTTCCCAAATTATCTGACCGATTGAACCGAATTACCGTCACAATCGCCACAAAGAGTTCATGTACGTTACAAACTGAGTTAAACGAGATTAGTACAAAGTCTTGTTGAAACCAGAAAAAAATGTACTTCAAGAAAATGTTATAAACAAAACAAATCAAACGTGATACATACTCGTACATGAACAGAAAAAATATAGGATCAGAAATCCTTCTCTTCGATAGTAAATAGTAAGTGTATTTTTGCAAACCATGTAACATTTTTTGGCTAAGAAATAGCTCTGAAAAAAGCAGAAAGAGTAACTAGCTGCTCTATCTAAAACGAGTCCCGACTTATAATTGTAGACAATATTTTTAATGGAATATGATTGTTTTTCATTATATTAATTCCTTTTTCATTAATTGAGAAGGAGGGAGTCTAAATCACCGTTCAATGATATGAAAGTTGAACTTAAGGAAGTACTAGCGTAGGTAGAATTAAATCACTAAAATATCTTTATTCGGCATAAATAAACAGAGTAACATGAACTTATTGTGATTTCAACTTGAGAAGTATACTTCACCAGTCGTTCAAACGAAATAATTGCGTCTTACGGATAAAACACTTATGTACAAAATAAGACCAATTTTAAAATCACGAAAGTGATGGAAGTTAGCTTTTATTTGTAGTATTTTTATATCACTGTCATCTCTAGGTCACTGGACATCTGAGAAAGCTATTAAACTTTATTTGAGGTGAGATGCATAAATCACGAACCCGTCGCGCTCGACAGCCATGTTTTTACATGCTCTTATTCATTTCAAACGAATCAAGCGAGTTTTTTAATTTTATTTGTCCTATATTATTAACTGCTAGATAGAAATTAAATCATGTTTTCTCATCATTATTATTATTCATTTTGTGTTTTAAAACAATTAGAATAATAATAAAGAAAACAATTATACATCTCCGTGACTAACTTGGAGTGCGGGTCCCACTTTAAAATAAGGTCACGTCTTTCGATAAGTTTAGAGTAAAAAACCGTCAATACTGAAACATCTGATTACCCCATGTAATTTCAGTGGCGTGACTGCAGCGCTGCTCTTGCTTCTGGCAGGAGGGACTGCATATGAACTGCGTATGCGCGGTAGCTCCACCAAGGCTTCCGATGCTGAAGGACGTGATGCTAAGAACGATGTTATCTCCAAGACTCCCATCAAGACTCATACTTCTGGTAAGTTACAATCCTCGAACATTACTTATGGAACACGTATTTCAACTTATCTCTGTTTTCATACCCTCATCAGTTTTAAACCACCCTGTACCGTTCAGAGGAGAATAATTTGTGTCAGCAATATTTTTTTTTTCATTGTAAGTATCTTTGTACTTGGAGAATTTTCTTGCGCATTAAAGATAATCGAATCTTTTCACTCCTAAAGAATTTATCTCTTTTTAGTGATTGGGTCTTTTTTATACAACCTTTCATTAGTTTTGTGGAAAGAATTGGAAACGAGTTGTTAGATGCTTGCTTTTATCTTGCTTGCTTGCTTGCTTGACTTTGATTGCTCTCTTGCTTCTTTCGAGGAGAAAATTTACCTATCTTTGTTTCAGAAACATAACACTTCTTAGACAAGGATTTTCGTCACATTATATATTTGTACAAAGAATCAGGACAGAAAATATTTGTCAGCCTCCGAGTTAATAAAAAAACATATATGAAATAAATGTGAATGTTACTCATAAGTCACAAGAAAATTAATATTGTTTGAATAAGTGAGAGAAATTTTAAGAATAAGAGGAGATTTATTCAATCTTAAATTAAGAAGTACAAAATTTGATCAAAACTTAGAAATTCTAGCCATAATAATAACGAACAAGCTGAATTCGGAATTGAATAAGCATTGATATATTAAATAGCTAATATCACATTGCTACACTTACTTCAGTCTTTCAATACAATCCTCGATAAAATCCACTTATCTCAGTAAAAGACAAACTTTTTCGTTGCACGATTTGCACATTGTTTCTTTGTTCTTTCCATGGATTGTTCTGTCTTGATGAATAGCTACTCTATATATTTTATATCAGTCCAGGCGTTATTTCTGGAGGATATGAAGATGATTCATATAAAAAAGGTATGTCTGGCTATCAAAGGAATGAGAGAATAGACCAAACCTTCAGTTTGAATAACCGAGTATGCCCGAGTAATTCTATACAACCTGCATTCATATTACCGTCTTCCTGATTGTGAAACAATCAGATTACAGTCGAGAATCCACTATTTTTTATCATTTTGAAATTTTATCTTGGGGTTGTTTTATTTACAGAATTAGCGCGTAGACCTATTAGAAAAACCTAGTTCAGAGCCAAAATTTTTGGCCAAAGAGAGAGATCTCTCTTTTAAGAAAAGTAGAAAATGTACAAAATATTTTTTTGTGATAAATCTTTCAGTAGCTTTTATTGTCGTACAAGTACATTAACTTTCACTTCGATTTACACTAATGAATAATGGTTAATAATTTTCTAACTCATCTCTCAGGACATTGTGGTTTACACGCTGAATATATTTCTGTTTTTAAAGGGTTGCCAGGGCGGGTGATGCTGTGCTTCTCTGCAATCACAAATGGACGCAAGATTCTTCAAACGGACACGGAAGATAACCTTCTGTGCATTCACGGACTTCGCTTTCTCAGTCTGGCATGGGTCATCATGGTCCACACGTACCTGAACGTTTTCTCAATTGCTGGTTCGTTATAATACATTCAATAAGAGTAGTTCCCTTCAGTGTAGGGGGACTAAAGGCTGTTGTGCCACTTTAAACAAATAATAAATTTGGTTACTATTTAATATTGTTAATTGTTGATTATTTATTTGACGAGTTGATGTATTTTATTTCAAATATAATATTTACAACAGTTGTGTTGTAAAACCATGATTTCCAAACAGAAATGCTCCTCAGATTCCTCCCGCTTTGACTACGGTCTAGATCCGCCACTGGTTCCCTTCAATGTTTAACTAATTTTTCTCACAGTTCCATATTTCTTACAACATGTAGTAGCATCAATAAAAGACAAAACATTAAGAATGATTACACAAATCGTTACAATATCGTAAAAGCACGAATTTATTCATTTGTTATTAAATTTCACTCTCAATTTCAGGAAGAAATTCGGAATGCGCAGAAAAGTGGACAAATCTAATTTGAGTATTTTCTGTGGGTTTCAGAAAACAAAGGTTTGCGGACTGTCACCGAGCGCAATACGTTGTTCCAAACAGTGAGCAATGCGACGTATTCAGTGGACACATTCTTCTTCATTAGGTAAATATTTGAATACTACTGCAATATATTTAATAGAGGAGGGGAATCTTGTTTATATATATATTCGGACTTCTAAAACATTAACCCAATACACATATTCTAAATAATTATGAATATTAACAATACACATCATTGAAAGTAAATTTGGAAACATTTTATATTTCATTTTTGGTTTCTAACTTCCACTTTTTGAAATTAATTCCTAGACGTAGTTTCAAGAGTCTTTCCTTTCGTTCGATGTAATAGAGTCTGCTAATGAATGTTAAACTCAAGTTTTTCTCTCGTTACAATTTTACTCTATTTGTAAATTGTTTTAAATTTATTTTAATTGAATATATTATATACTTAAATTGCTATATCAATATAATAGTATTAAATTTGCTTCAGTGATAATACTGTTTCCATTTTATGTAATATAAATTATTGGAATAACTTATAAAATTCACCTATTCCAAAGAAAGGGATAAAAATTTAAGAAAAATCCAGAAAACCGGATTTTTTTCTAAGTTTACAATTAGAAAAACTCTTCTTAATATTTTCAGCTTTTCATGTAACAAAAATTTACTAAATAAAGTTTTTTCGATCCTTTATCGGATATGAGTGTTTTTATGATCGTTAATATGATTTTAATTGCAAAATCTCTTCCATAACCCTTAAAAGTCGCATTTCCTTTCGCCAGGGATAAAATTTTAATATATTATTTTACGATGAAAAAAATAGAATTTAAATTCCCCTACTTGATCTAAAATATCGTCTATTTCACATTGTAAAAACTAGTAACATATTTATTCGAACTGATACTACGACACATTATCATTTCTCCGTTCATTTTCACTGATTGTGTTTCGTTTCAGTGGGTTGCTGATGTCCTTCTTGTATTTCCGCAATCAAGAGAAGCAAACAACCTCAGAACCACATTCAGCTTTGCGAAGTGGGGCCGTGCGCTTCTCAACGCTTTTATTCTACCGTTTTGCAAGGTAAGAAACAATTTTGAATTACGATTCTGATGGTAACAAATTTTCACTATAGCTCGTCCTGTGCACTTATTTCTCCCATATACGGTTCTAGTTGACTAAGATATCAAACTGAGGGTGCCTGTTTAAATGGTGCCATTTCCTCCTTTTTTAGTTCATTTTCCCCTCATTTAATTGTAGTACTCGTATAATATCGAAAACCACATTCAGTCCTGTTGTACAGTTGATATTTTCTTGTTAAAATGCACTCTGACCTTGGTAATTCTGATTGAACAGACACCTCAATCGTAAGTGTTCTTCTTTGGACTATCAGTCACCATGCGGGAAATTCTTCCTTCAAACGCAGATTTCTTCTAAAATCAACCGTGACTGACTGTGAGACGAATGGCAACTTTCTCTTAATTACTTAGGAAAAACGGTGATCGAAACCGCAAGAATAACATTGGAAATACAATAGAGAATGTCATGCGTTTCATTTAAAATACAGCTATATTCGTATATCAAGCAACTAAATATAAAAATGAGTAAACTCACACATTGAGTTATTTCGCCCCATCATTGTAGTTAGGTAGTTGATTGAAGTATTATTGGAATCGCTCAAAATGTGAGTGAGTATTTGTCGCATTCCAGAAATTTAACTTAATTTTTCGGAATAAAACTTCTTGTTTAAAAAAGTTTTTAATTAAAACGCCATTTTCAAATATGATTTACTATTAAAAGCTTTTAAAACCATTTCTAAAACCCAAAATACGAGAAGAAGTAAAAAAAAATTAAAGGGATAAATTGTGTTGTAGTTGTTGTGGTTACTCGTATACCTGACACACAGAAGAAATGTGATGATACTTTTTACATGAAAAGTAGAAAGCAAATCAGGAATCGAACTGTGAATTCATGCATTGTGCTAGCAGACTAGGACACCACCAGTTTGGAGACTAAAAAAATTCGCGAGATACTTTTCGGTCGTGCACCTTCCAAGAACGAAGGCGTTTTGTAAAAATCTTGCTTTTTGTTTAGTATAACTTCTGTAACTTCTGGCGCAATTTGTTTTAGTTCAAGTACACAAGACAGTTATTTGCTCTATGCAGAAAACCTGAATGATTCCCAGAATCGTATTAGCGTACCTGTATGACGAAAATCTAACGATTGGAATAATTTTCATCCAAGATAATTATGGCTAAGTGTTAAGGATGGATTTCAAGTTTTTCATAATATTTCATGGTGAGTCTTTGTTGTTTCTTTGAATGCGGGATTTTTGATTCAAATTTTGGCATTTCTGGCGTACACCGGTGCATCCCCTGGAACACAAAGACATTTTTATTTACACGTCTCAATTACATTTAGATTTGAGTTACTAATAACTATAGATTGCAGGTTATAAACGACGAAAGTAGTAGTCAGCGTTGCTGTGCTTGTGCAAGAGATCCAGAGTGGATACTCTGTAGCTCACCATGTTTTGTTTTAGTTTCAAGATATGACAAGAAGTGTACTTCTACAGGAGAGTGGAAAGTCCTACGGAAAAATTTTCTGGGGTACTCTACACGGACCACCTTTTGCAATTTGTTGTAATACAACCATTTACGAGCTCTGTAGAGGTGTCGAAAGAGATGGGGAAACTGGTGTTTAAATGCAGTAATTTTAATTTTGTTATGTTGGATGAAAATGGGAGGTGGGTTTTCCCGTCTCTCATTTTCATTAAACATAACATAATTAATCTGTTACCTGGTGGTGAGGTTCACCGCAATTTAAGAGATTTCTATATGCAGTAATTTTGTTCTTAGGTTGACACCTGCCTACTTGTACGTGCTGGGAATAGCGGAACTATCAATGCGCTGGGTGAAGAACATGTCTGTCTTTTCACCGAAACTGGCAGACCACATCACTTGTGACAAATACTGGTGGCGCAACGCTCTTTATATCAACAGTCTGTTTCCCCGCAGTGAAATGGTAAGTTGTACTTGGAAAGAGAAACATTATCTCAATACAAACCAGATACTCATGTATCTTTGGCCGTTCATTATCTTCGACCAGTCGTGACCTCTGACTTCCCCATCTGGAACTATGCTTTTACAGGCTTATTTCATTCATTCATTCATAAAATTGAAATGTCGTCAGCTTAAAAACATACCCGCTTCTAAAACGTAATCTTCATATATTCTTTGTATAATCTCTTCTTTATCCTGCCCCTTATCTTCCTCACTTCCCTTGCATTAAATATATCTTCTTTCTTTTTCTTTTCTTAATATTGCGTTCTTTCGATTACGTTTGATTCATAGTCCCAGAAGATATGGTCCGAATCATTTATTTTACCTTGGACCACTAAAGGACTCGTATCACAGCATCTCTTCATTTCAAGTCGGTTTCGAGCCGATGTTACTCAAATTTTCCCATAAATTAGAGTCTCATGCGTTAAATTACAATGCACTTGTTCCCTTTGAATGTAAATATTCATTGTTTAAAAAATATTAATTCAATAGATTCGTTTATCATGGCTGATTGGGACCGGGAGTGAACTGGAAAATTGATAATTCACATAATCTGAATATGAAAAATGAGTAATAATATAATGTACTGTTGAAGGAACACTTGCCAAGTAGAAACAGAAACACATACAAAACACTGAGAATATTTTAAACAAACACTCGTGGAGCCATTTCACAGCTGTGGTGCACAATTCAGATGACACATGGGTGCACGTTTTTCTGCCCATCACAATCAAACCCTATAGGGTACAATTAATATTTCATTATAAAATTAAATACAAATGAAAATAGATGCTTAAATAATTTTTAAAAATATTATTGAATACTATCAAGAATATTTTATTGCAATGCATCAGATGTAGTTTTTTTGCAACCAAAGAGAAATTGCTTATCTCAAGTCACTCATAAAGTGACTGGAATATTAAAAATTCCTTTATCTGTTGATATCCATTTTAATTCAAAATCTTATTAAGAATATAAAATGATAATTTTCTCGTAATTTTAAATTTTCACTTATTTCCACCTTCGTAACAAACCCATGTTAACGTTCACTGAAACAAATGATTCAGCTTCACTTTTAAAATATCTTGAAAACTATCATTTATGTCTAAAAGAATATTTCTTATTAAAATTGAAACGATGATTAAAATAATTTTCAATATTCTCTACCGGTTCTCTGGAAAGCATGACAAATGTAAATATAAACTGTGGAGATAAATGAAACCCTTATATAGACAACACATGTGTGCTTGTTCGCAGCATCGGTTCAACCAAACAATGCAGACTCTTATTTTATTTCAATTATTTTTCTAGGGATATTATTTCAATAAAAACAATTTCTGAAACGACTAAGAACTATGAGATAACTTGACTGTGTCACGTGTAAATCATATTACATTTTATGTTAAATTTTAAGAACTGTGAGTGATCCTCGATCCAGAACGCGGGATAAAGTATCAACAAACGTATCATAATCCATTTATAAAAGAATCTCCATGAAAATAGTTATTTTTTAATTGAAAAACGATGTAGAAATCGCTTTATGTAGTAATTGAGTCCTCCAAATGCTTATACATCAGTTGTAACTGTTCATTTTGATAGTCTGGAATAAGTACCTCGTAAAAGCGAAGTGTAAGAAGCAGTAGAGTATCATTTCAATAATATAAACTTCTAAACGAGTGTATGAATTATGAAAAATGAGATACATATCTCCGACTATGGGTATGTATTGTTTTTCAAAAACTTATAAATAATATTTGTATTAACATTGTTACATTAACGCATAAGTATTTGAAATTGTGTCTTATGCTCAGTAATGTAATATACTTTTTCATCATAAATCGTATGTTTTCATTTGTTCTAGTTAAGTGCAATGATTTTTTATTATTATTGTATTTAATTAACTTGTTATGATGCAGGTGTGTCCCTTGATTCATGCGTCTTATCATTCCAGTGTATGTTGTGGAGTTGGTATATGGCGAACGATACGCAGTTCTACATCTTGGGTCTAATACTGCTTCTATTTGCCACCAGGTAAAACTTTTCTGTTCATTATAATTCATTATAAGTACTCATTAAAATATTGCAATTAAGACAATTCAATAAATAATCAGACAGTTTTTTAATACGGAAAGTAGAGCACTCAAAACTATAAAATAATTGGTATTTGGTTAGATAGACAGTTAAATCTAGCTGAAGTACTGAAAATCATTACTTAATGAACAATGAATTTACTTTAGGAACAATTTCACATCCTCATGTGATTTACGTATTCAAGACTTCATATACTAATGCAAATCATAATGGTCAGTTGATTAAACCAATTAATACGTACAAAACAATTTTTTTCTCAATTTTCATTTTTCAATTGTATCTGTTAGAAATATTTTTCCAATTCAAACTCGTATATTTACACGCACAGCAAAATCTATTTCTATGTAAAATAAATTGTCGTTTAGTCTATAAAAATTTAATTAACATATTGCATCTTCGTATAATAAAGTGTCATTTAGTTGGTAAAAACTGACTTGCACCTATTTTGGATTGATGACCCAGTCTATGCAAAAACCACAATGATACTCGTAGAATTCTATAAAACATAAGTACTTTTTGTGGGAAGAAATACCAACAATTTTCCATTACTGGTGACTTTCCATTACCTGTTTCCAAAGGTCATGCGTAATGAGACGTACAACATCTCACTCAGAGAAAATAGCAGTTCTCCACGCCTCTGAATCAGAAAAGCCAAGGTTGTAACTCGCTTCTCTTCAGCTCACCGTCGTGGATTACAATGGAACGATGTACGAACTCTTCTTCCTCCCGATAGTTTCAGTTTATTCAGTTTCTAACACAAAAGTACGTTCAGTAATGAAAACAAAACGCGGGATAGCACACAACGGAATATTTATATATTAAGTTGTTATATAAAAATTTAAATGTTTCCGAGTTTCCTGAATTAATCTAAGTGTCCTATATAAACCTGCATAAAACTTTGAAACTGAATTTACTATACTTGCGTACGATCTTAGCGTTAAATTTAGTCTGTCTTGAGGGACATAAGTACAATTTTCGTTAACATTACTAGAAGTTACTTGGTAAATAGTACCACTTCTAATTTAGGTTTCTACAACATATCATCTCTCTTCCATTCCTGTTTCAGGTATTTTTGGCTCGTGGTGGCAAGTTGGGGTGTGTTCCTCGTCAGTTCTTGGGTTACAACTGCTTTCGTCTCCGTTCATTATGAATACATAGTAAGGTATGTTAAATTCGATATTAAATTTTCGCGTTTGGGTTCAAAATAATATTATTCCTTTCATCAAACGTTAAAGTACATGCATCTCATTCAAGTTTTCAAAATATAATAGTATTCACAATGAATTTAATATCATAGTAGTTCTTATATTAACCATTAAATGTTCTGAGTTCGTAACCACAAATATTTTGCAGGATACAAGAACCATTTGCCCTTTTTGACGAGTTGTACGATAAACCTTGGTCACGGGTAGGACCCTACCTCGTGGGAATGGCCATCGGCTGGTTCTTACAGCGTACCAAGTGTAAAATCAACATACCAAAGGCGAGTCATATTTAGAAGACAGTTACTTGTCTTTCTCATCTCTACGTAAGTGACGCTGTCCTGACTTACCGACTGACTCATTCATTTAATGTGTGAGTGGAGTGAAAATGTTACGTTCGTTGTCCGCAATGTCTGACACATTTATCAAAGGAGAGAGAGAAATATATACAATAGGAACTTGACATTTGGATAAGATGCATATGTATTCTAGAAATATCCAAAAATTAAGTAAGCACGTTTTGACATTCTGAATTTAATGGGTTGAATTATTTCTGTTATTTTTTTTTGGAGGGGGGGGATTTACTCTTAATCTCATGAACTAATTAAGATATCACCATGATTATTGAAATTTAACGTTCTTTACTAAATTTGTTAAATTTGTTTCACATTCTTAATAATATAGTGAGTTCTTTATCGGCACTATATTCAAAAGAATGTTAAACGGCATCACAACAACAAAAGCTCCCGGGGAAAGTCGGGCAGGGTCGGCTAGTATTACAGAAAGGAAAGATAAACTCGGTAGTGCTGCATCTGTCATAAAGACAAGCTTTCAAAAATGTATTTATTATGTTCCAGACTAGGTGTGATTAAAGAAGTTTTTTATTACGTTACTCCTGTGTATTGTGCTCACTCGAAAAAAAATAATTTATTATTGCCGCTTATTAGATACAAGAACTGAGTGCTTCCATGTCAGTTCTTCCCAACTATTCGATTATAATCGTAAAAAAGACATCATGTGTCTTCCTGCTATTAGTGATTGTATCATTATTACTTCAACAATAGTTAGACCAAAGCAGGTCACAAAGGGAAAGTTGTAAAAGTACAGGATCTTTATACTTTGAGATGAATATAAAAGAAAAAATAATGGAGATCATGTTATCAAACTTGGTTAAAGTTCACAGAACATCGAGGGATTTTATTTTCCGCAAAAATTAAAAAATTAAAAACACACCACACGCGAGTAATGGTGCCATATCCAACATTTACCATTTGACGTTTTAGCTATGAAAGTGAGCCGCCTCATTAGAGTTCGCACTGTTTCTAGTCGACGATATCTGTAGCCATGCAAGATCGTGCTTTTCTCGTTAAAGTGTTATTTATTGTGAAAGAGATAGCAACAAGCTTTGAAGGGAGCCGACACTTTGCCATTGGCCATCCCGGTCACCAGACATCATCTCCCGTGACTTCTACCTATGGGGTTGCCTTAAAGCCAATGCTTATTGTGATACACGATTTGCAGGTACAAAAAATGCGATATACCAACATGTCCGTAACATTTCTTCAGATAAGGTACGAGCTACTATTGAGAAAGCAATAATACGTATTAACTGACTTTCAGAAAATGGAGGATGTGTCATTGAACGTTGGCTGTAACAAGTTCTACAAACTATTGAAACCGATTTATCAGTGACTTATTCTATTTAACAATATTGCATATAGGGCTACTTCCCGCTTCCAGTTTTTGAACATTTTGCGGAAAGTAATGTCCCATGACCTCCTGTTTGCCAAGATTACCAAGTTTGATAACATTTTGTCCAATAGTTCTCCTTTTATTAAACAAGATTTAGATGTTTTCTTAGGCAAGTGAAGTATTTCATGATGATTTTGTTCCAACAATAATTAATTTTCTCCATATCGAGATTATATATTTACGGATCATAAAATTTTCTCGATGCTCGTACACGTACAAATTTTTTATTAATCTTTCGTTGGATATTTTACTGCGTCTCAAAACAATGTGAAAAGTTCATAAAAATTGGTAAAATTGAATTTACTGCATCATCAAAATTCTGCGGAAAAGAATTGGATACAAAAATAATTTTCATGACATATTAACAAAACTATGGCCTTCATAGATAATCTCATTTATTCCGATCTGTCCGTATATTCTTGGAAGGTATATCTTTTAAATATATTTATCTGGTGGTAATCATTTAATGAAACTGATACCCAGATCAATATTATCTTAATCTTTTTAGTATTATCTTAATCTTTTTAGTGCTACATAACTCCAAATGTAACTTAAATCCAATCCATTGCATACTTAGAACTTTCAAAGAAGTGATTGAACGATACCCTCATGTGCCAACTGACTTATGATAATCGTCTTAACCATAACTTGCTCTAATCTCTACTAATATTCAGCTATCAGAACAGTTTTCTCATAAATTCCTACCTTTGTAATATCCCAGTCTTAAATGGGACGGAAACAAAGCTCTCATTGCCTAGAAGTAGATCTTTCTTTAATTTGAGATTTCTACGGCAAGAATTCTTTTTCATTTAACAAAGATAATTTCGTAGCGCTCTTGGCATTATTCTTTGCATCCTTTAATGACCTGGTTCCCATAAGTGTCATACAAATTAAGCCTTTTTTCTCACTGTTAGTGAAATAAATTACTGGTTTGAGAATAAAACTTGGAGATCAAGGTCACATCTGTCATAATAAAGCGAATGGTAGCAAAAATTGAATTATTTCTTCATAAAAATATAACTGAACTCATTGAACATAACTGATTAAATTTGAAATTTGTCGAAGTAAACTTTATATTTTAAGAGTTTTCTTCATTCTAGTGGATCGATTTTTTAATCAACTGCTTTTCGCGAATATTAAAAGTTAAAATAAAATTGATGAAATTCTTATATTTCTTCCTACATTTCTCTACTTTGCTTGTCGAAAACTGACCCCAGTAAAATTAAAACAATACTGCGATGGAGTTTACCGTAATTTTATTTTCGTTTTTCGGGTAATGAAATTACTTGTTTATTTGTGGGATAATATCACAATTTGGAGAAAGTTACGGAACATTTTTGTGCGTGGTACCTAACGTAGGAGTCGTTGCAGTTTGAAGACGAATTTACATATTTTAAGGTATTAGATATCTGTGTATTTTCTTAATCACTCTCGAAAGAATCATAATAGAAATTCCATTATGATTTTCGATCTATGTGTGGAATGTAAAAGATTAATGTTTCGAACCGTTTGCAAGTAACATTCCTCTTGCGAATTCAGCCTTTGGCTGATGGCAAGATTGGTATGTCGAAATCTAGAAATCATTTTCCGAATCCGTACTTTCCTCTGTACTCTTTAAGGACGTAAACAACAGATGCAAGTGATAGTTATCAAATTTTAAGCCGGGTTTCGTAAATCTTGTTTTCTTTACGATTATTAGAAAAAAAATCATCGTAGTTCTTACTCTTCACAACCTCACGACTCACGTAGCTGAAAGAAACGAGTTTCGTGGAGTAATTCTAAGTGCGTTTTCTACCGCGATTCTATATTTTTTCTCAATGATCTTGTTTCTTTCTCCCTTTGTAGTCAATATACATGCCTTAAAATCTTCGGAATAGAAGTGCTTTCACTTACCCCTTGAAGTTTTTTTAGTCTACAGGCAACGCAGAACTCAGAATCGAATTACACGCCAATCTACGAAACTTCTACGAGATCGAACTCAAAAAAGTATGTACAATTAAGAAGAAAGTATGGTTCAGAAGGCGTTTCTGATAGATGCTTACGTGAAATTTAATTACTCGCATATTAATCAGCAAAGTCGGTAGAATCATTGAGTTACATGGGTTAGTTTTGAGTACACAAAATACGCTAGTAAGCGATGGGGTGGGGAAATAATTTTGATTGAGTGCAAGACCTTATGTAATGAGTTTGATAATCAGTCCTCCTATTTTTGGAGCAGTGCCAATTTAGTGGTTTAAAAAAAGGTGAAAAATACGTAAATGCAGGCAAATCAAATAAAGTAAAGTTTATTCAATACTTTTAATGATCTTAGAAATACTAAACAAGGGAGATAATGTGATAAATTTCGGTCAGATGAAAATGGCGACCAGCCGAGACTCGAACCCGGGACTCTTGATTTGATCGCAAGGGTGTTAACCGCTACACCAACAGTTGTGGAAGGCGAAATGGTAGTGTAGCGCTTAACACCCTTGCGATCACCTGACCGAAAGTTATCACATATATTCTCCACGTGTGGGGTACACGGAAGAAATGTGTACTTAAAAGAGGTAATGTTAGAAATGCTTATTTCACTACCTTATGCCGCAAACTGCGCGAATGAAGGTTAAAAATATCATAAAGTAATTTATTATCTGGTTCTTAATTATTATAGATTATAAATTATTAAAGATTTCTGTAATTTGGAGTTAGGTGAAGTCGTTGATCTGGAGGATGAAGGGGGAAATATTTATAGGGGAGTTCACAGAGTTACAGGTGAATTTGGAGGCTTGGTTTGACTCTTAGCTCTGTATTCTGCAGTTTTCTAAGTTTGGTAGATGTTCGTATCATCTCCCAGGCATCAAAGTCGTATAATGCTTTTTTTGCAAGGGTTGTAAACCAGTAAAAAGGAGTAATGGAGGTTATTACTTTTAGGGGTGTTGTTAATGAGTTCAATCTCGAATGTACCTCCTTTTTAAACATTTGAGTAGGCTTGCACCATGTCTTGTCAAAATGGTTTCAAAAGCATTTCGTACTTTTTTGTCTCAAGACGCGTAAAAGTACTTTGAGTTCCTTCCTGAAAAAGAAACGTTTGCATGGATGATGTGCCATCTGGTGGGAGAAAAATTTTCTATTCTGTAGAAAGCTGGTAATTATGTGGATTTGAAGAACTAAGACACAAAATACCTCAATCGGTTTGGGACCTATCTCTCAACTGAGAGTACCAATAAGTGATTCAAATTCTTTGGCAGGTTGCAGCTTTATTGGGCTGGGCTCTGTCACTGCTGGTGTTTGCGACGCTTGTATATAGCGTTCTCCATGTACGTATGACTGTGATCGGATCGGCCGCGTATGCGGCTCTGGGTCACACTGCGTGGGGTGCCGCTCTTGCTTGGGTTGTCCTGGCTTGTTGCAGTGGTTACGGCGGTAAGTACATGTATCTCCCGTACGTCTTAAACGTGTATCACTCCTTACCTATTTATGTTGGGTAGTCTCTAAATTTATCAAAGATATAAATTAGAGTCAAAATACATTAGTCATTAATAAGAAGGGAACCGCCAGAGGTTGATATATAATGAGGAATTTCTCATATTTCCGGAATATACAACGCGCAGTTTCTCATAGTGGTTTGGTCATCGGATTGTGTCGTGTCTCCATCCCTTTTTCCCTACTCCATCTTTAAGAGGCGAGAACCGAGTAGAAGCTAGTGTCAAATGGGCTATGAGAGTACTTGGTACATATGGCTGATATGAGGAAGTATGCGCTCCAAGTTGTGGGCACGACTGACATTTCCATTTTTATTAAGAACTCTACATAATTAATTAAATTGCATTCCCTATTTTACTCGGGAAAATTCTATGAATCCTCATGATAATGAAAACATTTTTATACACAAAAATGTTTTTGTAATATATAACGGAGAAATATTTACAATAATTTCATTATTTTCAGGTTTTATTAATACGTTGCTATCGTACAAAGCAATGGTACCTCTTAGCAGACTTACGTATTGCGCGTATTTGGTTCACCCCATCGTTATGATGGCTATTTCTTATCAGATGGATGGACCACTTCATCTTCACACAGGAATTGTAGTGAGTACAACTATATTCAAAAAGTAATTGTCTATTTAATATATTTCATCCAATTCCTAATTGACAATTGAATTCGTTTTCGGTTTTACAAAACAAAAACAATAAAATTCCTCGACTAAGTTTATTGTGCAAAAAAATTCATAAAAAAGCTTAGATGAAAAGCTACTGCTCTAATTGCCGTATTTTATTTCTGTTTCGAGTAATATTTTAGTCAGGGGAAATGGGAAAGGTTCTATTCTCTCGCAATAAATATCGAAGAGGCACATTAGCTTAATACGCACTATACAAGAGAGTGCGTCATTCACTTCAATAATGTTCCGTCATTTTCGTCAGTGCATTTTTATTTTCCATTATATTAAATATCTATTCACAATAGGATAGATGGTAAGTTCTGCGTCTTCTTATTTATTTCAAATTGACATTTTGCTTTTACAGTTAACAATATTCCTCGGAAACCTCATCATATCGTACATCGTGTCGTTCCTGATATCTCTGGTATTAGAATCACCACTAGTGCAGATACTGAAAGTTTTGATTGAACCAAAAAAGAAATCTTAATATTTCTTATAAAAAATGAAGAGATGTGCGTGAGTGAGTATTAAATAGTATTAATCATCTCTTATATTTAAGTGTCTAACATTTAATAGGTTACATAATAATTTCATATATTTATCTGTTGCAGAGAGAAGAGTCAATGTTGGCAACGAAGACGCCCCTGTATCATTTTTGTAAATAATGTGTAAATATTTATTTTATAATCGTTTATATTCGTAGAACTATCTTATTATTAATTAGTTATTATACAAAATTGTTAAAAAAGAAATTACAACATTTCCATTTTAGTTTTATGATCAACAAAACTTGAAAAAACTAATTCATGATGTCCTGTATTATTTAAACCCATCCCCTTTACAATTTTTTACAATTAAGCAGATGTTTGAAAAATGATCGTTATATACATTTGAGATTTCATGTGTATTATTAACTATTATAATCTGATAAACAATCTGATCCTCGTGATTTACTGATATATTTTTTAACATTTACCATTCAGATTGAGTTTTTTAATATACAAACGAATGTTTTATCAACCTCGCGAATATATTGCAAATATACAAGCTACTGCAGAGAGTTTGGGTAAGAAGCTTTATTTCAATTCCATTTTTACAATTTTCCCATTTTGTCTGATTTATTGAAATTAATTTTTCCAATTTATTTAGGCCAATAATCTCACCGCTAACTTTTTTCTAAACAAGCTCAATAGTCAATACAAATTTCTTTTCTTCATCATAATTTTATGTAACACTAGGTTCACTTATTTGATATGGTTTCTCATAATGTATGTTTCTTAACCGCTAATGAGAAGCCAGTTGATTGTTTTAAACTCATTTCAACCGTGAACTCCATACTTATTTTCTTATCTCTCTCTTTCCGTTCTTTTCGTTTTTTATCTGTTAGACATCTCTTCTGTTCACTCTTGTCATTAATCGCAATAACCTTTTATATTTTAGATTCTGTGTCACTTTATATCCACAATAATTTTTGCCTAACATTCTAGACGTTTCTTGTTGTATTCTCCTCTTACAATTACATTTTCAATTTTCTATTTTTTTATCACAACTTTTAAATGGAATCCCACCATGACCATATAACATAAGCATGTAGATTCTTCACAACACGGTGCATCGTGGCTAGATCGTTTACATCGAAAACATCCTGTAGATTCTAAAATTAACACAACTGAATGACCTTTGATTTTTTTTATCCATTCAATTTTAACGTCTTTAGTTTCTTAAAATTAATTCTATATTTTTCGTTGTTTCACATTTTCTCCTTAAATTATTTTGAATACTTTTTTATTCGCATTTTTAATATTTATTTCAGAAACTTTTTAATCGTGTCCCTTTTATCTCTTGTTCTGATACCATTATTTTTAAACTGAGATTTCCCCTTTGAGTTTGTTTTATATCTAATTTCTCATCATATTATATTACTATATCAAGTTTTCTTTACTATCTCTACTATATAAGTATTGAGAAATTGGCTAATTGTTTCTAGTGATAAATCTACTTGTAATTTCACGTACTACGTCTTCATGTATTTTGTTAACGTTGTTTAAGTCTTCATTTTCCTTTACTTTCAGCATGATGACTCTCCTGTTTAAACTTTCAAATTCTTTAAAATGTTCTTTAAAAAATATTTCCGAACACTATTTTAACATCGGTAACATCACCTTCTTTCGCCGATACATCCTCAAAATATACTTCCTTTTATATGCATTTTATTTTACAGTAGTTCCATCTCTGCATTGTTTTAGTGTCCTCTATTCGGTCCGCATATAATCTTTCTTAGTCTGTTGTTTTTTTAAATTTTGGTCTTTCTTCTCCACCTGTTCCTGCATATTGCTGCTATTTTTTTACTAGCAGTCATCTTATGCATTTATTCATTACGAATCATCTTATCGTTTCTCCTTTCCACTTCTTTTCTCATTTCTCTAATTTTTTAGGAATACCTAAGACTATTTCCTCATTTTAATCGTTACCTTTATCTGTTGCTTCTTCCTTAAATATTTTGTATAGTTTGTTCCTTATTCATTACTTTTCTCACGTTCCACACATTTATACACTAACAACTACGTTAATTTATACTGATATACAAGTATAATGGATATGATGAACTACCAAACGTTGATCATGATTTGAAAATAATAAAATCAATCATTACTGTACATAACAAATTTTAAAACAATTTACAAATGAAACATAATAAATTATTTCATATTTAAACAAACGCGCAAAAAAATACATTGACATTTAAAGAAAGAGTGATACTGTGAATTGATATATTTTACCCTACAGAGGGTATTAAAACACCTGTCGACAAGTCTGGATTTTTGAGCTCATTCTGGTCGGTGTTGTCCGGGGTTCTTACATAATATTCTAAGTTACCATGTTAGTTTATATTCTATATTTCTCTACTTTCGTGGTATTTTCATTTTTGTTAATTTCAAAAATTAACACCACAAAGAAATCCTACAAAAATAGTTCTCAATATTGTATGTTTGTACGTACGTACGTACTTAAAAAATAATTTAGAATCCAGAAAGAAATAAAACACACATTACACACGAAACGTAATAAACTAAGTGCATAGTTTGAACCTCTGTATTCTTTGGTTTTAATTTTACTTTTAGGTTATGTACTTACTTGAGAATAATGTTCTTCAAAACCTTGTAATTCATCAATATCATTCATTCTTCGTATTTTACTTAAAATAACCATTTCTTTAAAATTTTAAATAATTTTATCGATTAAATTTCCCGATTTCCATATATGCATTCTATATAATCGTCATACGGTAGTTTGTCGCAGGAAAAATATAGACATTTTTTTCTCAATCGATTCTTATGTTTTTAGGGGTGCTGAATCGGAATTTTAACTTTACCATCTCGCAAACCCTGTGCGTTTTGAGAAAAATTCAAAAAACTTCGATAAAAACCTTCGAGTTTTTTGTTTATAGCTCGAAAAGCACGCGTCTCTGGAGAAAAGTATACAATTGCAAAGTTAATTTGTATTAAATTTTCTACAAATTAAGTCTATAAAGTTTTTTTGTCTGTCGAATAAATATCGCGCTATAGTGTGATGAATTTTGACCAAAATTTGGAAATGGATCCCAAAAGCCAGTTCTTCTCATATTGTTTGCTTACAACTCGAAAATTACACACTTTTAGAGTATTATATCCAACACAAAAATAAACTACATTAAATCTTCTTCAAATTATGTCTTTTGTAGAGTATTTTTCGTCAGATGAACATTTTAGGCGAAAGTCAACAGTTATTGCGCGCTTAAGTTGAGT
Organism: Laupala kohalensis; assembly: GCA_002313205.1. Taxonomy (NCBI): domain Eukaryota; kingdom Metazoa; phylum Arthropoda; class Insecta; order Orthoptera; family Trigonidiidae; genus Laupala; species Laupala kohalensis. The sequence goes on along the minus strand of NNCF01126223.1, from coordinate 646,094 downwards.
GTATATCGGACACAACTGCTATGCTAAGAACATCTCTGCGTAATTCTACTTTCACAATATCGTATTTGAAATAATGCAACATGATTAAAATGATTTATATATATATATATACGTATAAATAATTAAGAAAATTTTATTTCTTCAGGTACTATTATTTTCTATTGCTATTTCTGAAACGTTTTCTGCTTGAACGTATGATGTGATGCTATATTTCCATATTTTATTACATGCAACTATTTTATTGCGGAACTAGATCGCAACATAGTTTCTACTGAGCATATACTCATGCAAATTTAACGTGTAAACCTACACAAGCACAGGACAAGGATCGTTGGTGATGAAAGGATGAAATGCCACTTGTCTAGGGAGGTGGGTACTTTGTGCATAAATCTCATTGTTGGTGGTGAATTCAGATCTATGAAATTCAAACGAAAATACAGAGTTCAATCCATTCCCACTATGAAGCGCCCATAGTCGAACCGTTGTCATCAATTCCACCGCACACTTTCGGAGAATAAGTGTTGCAAGAAAATCAGATGAATATATTGAGAAGTTCTTGCACTGTGAACTGTCCCTATACAATGCCTCTGTTTGATGATAGTGGCATACATCGGAATGATAGCAAAGGATCCACAAATACGGTGCACATCTTCCAGATTTCCTCACCGATCACCGAAGTACGACGAAGGAGCGATGAAGCTGTTTGTGTGGATAGTGCGACCATCCCATCCCATTTGCAGATCCAGCCATTAGCAGGCTAGTTAGTAGCTGCTGGGCGAGAGCGGGATTTATGTTGCGCGGATTATACCTCTAATGTGTGACGTCACAAATCTGTTGTGGGGATTTATTGGAGACAGTAGAGGTTCTGGCCTCGTGTGCAGACTCAGTCTGGAAGATTTAACGAATTACCACTAGATCACTCTACGCCTGCTTTTTTACACCACATTTTCTTTCGCGACTCAGTTCTACGCGACCTGTGCTACCGCTATACGAGTTACACGTCCAAAATGGTGAAGATTGTTTTCATGCCAAACCAATTAAGAACAGAGTCAACCATATGTCTTGGTGAACGTCTTCGGGGAAATGCAATTAAGAAACTAAAAATAAAAATTCAATTAAATTAACTTAACTTACGACCTTTAATTAATGAATTCTATTTATTAAAAAATTACAATACGTAAAATTCGTTCATTGAAGGTCGTAAGTCTTTATTTATTTAATTTTATTATATAATGAACGTTGATTGTAATAAAAAAATATTGCACACAAATGTGTATTATTATTATCATCGTTTTATTTTTATAAGGCTTCACTTGAATGAATTGCGCATCTTAACACATAAGAATGGAGGAATCTCCCATAAATTAATCTGATTGACCCTATACAGAAAAGGTAAATTGAAGTATCGAACTAAAAAATACGTTTAAAAATCATTTACTTTTTTTATTATAATTCATCTAAAAATAATATGTTCTCAGTGTTATTCTATTATGAGATATCACGAAACCATTATGATACACCAAGAGGTCTGTTCTAAACGAACAAGTGGTTTTATTTAAGTTTTGAAAGGACTACTACAATGCGATTTTATTCACATTTTATATGTCGATTCTAACTACATTCTGTTTAATTTTGCTCAAAATCAAACATGATCTACGTATTTTTTTCTGGGTATTCTCCTCCGACCTCCCCCTTGTTTGCAGGGTCACGATACCTCGCATTCTAAACTTCTTGATGTAAGAATTCACAGAGCCTCTTATATATTTTTATTTTATTCATTGAAGTATATAATTGATATAAAAAACAGAATACATCAGTACGCTTAGTGATGATTTGGAATTAAGAGCAAAATGCCTATGTTTTTCAGGATTTTTCCTCTACTTCTTACATTTATATTTCATAAAGATGATTAGAGAGTATAAAAGACAGAGAACTCTAAATGATATTATGTTTTATTCAAAATGATTCTTGTGTAGCATTCCTTATCATAATAAATTGTAAAAAATATGATTTTCATTAACAAGTTTCAGAATGTAATTCATTTTTAAATACAATTAATAAAAGGGAGTTCTTAAGTTACATTGTCTGAGAGAAGTAAAACAACTTTTTTCCTGTGACCACTGTATGTCTAAGAGAATTTTTAAAATACTTTATTAAGAATTTGAAAATACTTTACGAATAGAAATTGTAAGTACCATACCATGAATATACTATCAAACTGATGAAATTACTTTAACACCTCTGAGGAGAACTGTAGAAAGCATTATCACAGTTTGTACTTAATCATTACACTCAGCAAATGACATGAATAATTTCGTTCAGAATTGCAATAGTAACAAGCTTAATCCTTTTAAAAGAGTAAGTGTTGTTTCTCAAAAAGAAACAAAAAACTGAAAATTGGTATCTAGGGTTATACTTTACATTTTGGTAAATTCGTTGAATTGTATCTCATTTTATTCAAACAGAAATACCAACTTTGACGGTAGCAATGTTAAACATAACCTAATCAAATTTTTTCTGATATTTTTCTTTAAAACAACCAGATATATTTCAATGAAACAAAAAATAGAACTTCAAGGAATACAAAAATGATTGATTAAGGTCTTATCTCTAGATAAATTCATTTGTGTCATTAAAAAAGTGAAAAAGTACCCATAAGTCTAAACGCTTTTAGTAACTAGAGTTCTCTCATAACAGCACAAGCAACAACATTGTGATGAAGATATCCCTACACATTGAAGAAGAGCACCTAGTTAGTTTGATTGGACCTTACTAAACCTACCTTACTTTCAGGAACTCAGATACTGTAGTATATAATAAAATATTCACCTAAACCCGTCTGATTAATGACTCCTCACGGCTACATTAATATTGCTCAATGGCTTGTGCCGAGAAGTTTACCGTAGGTCCCATTACTCATTGAATGCGTCAGTCCTTCTATTGAAGCCATTGATGTTATTTTGAATCTATTCATTCCATTCCTCCTTCAACCAACAACTCACTCTATTAGTAGTTCCTGACAACGCCTATGGTTTGCGACCTCAAGATACAATCGATAATCACATGTCAATAATAGATGTTGATAGTGTAAACGAAAAGCAGACAGAAATAGTTCAATAAGTTCATATAATAGATTTCACTTCTTGTGATATTCTATCTATAATATATCAATGAGTTTAACGTTCAGATATTTCACCATCTTCTCAAGTTAAATTTTGTTAAAGTAGAGAACAGGACACAATCTTATAGTCACGTATATTACTAAAACACTGTTAAATAAAATGTGAAAGACTGTAAGAATTTAATGAATTCCAGAAATATAAGAGAGCTTCCTAGCCAGAAACACTCAAAAACTCATCACGCCTTATATGGAAAAATATTTTCATTTGTCGAACATTAAAGCGCTGACCGGAGTATTAAGATAATAAAAGAAGATAAGATTACAAAATGGGGTATTTTATCTTCTGTTGATTTTTCATATCAGTCACTCTATGAGGACTGGTTTTCTTCATCGATTTAGAGTTCAGATTATCAGATAAGACAATATAATTTTTTAAAGAACATTTCGTCCGCTTAATTGTAACTCTTTAGTATTAGGTCTCTTGTCTGTTACGACCATGATTTTAAGTTATAGGAATACTCGAGACTCAATCAGCCAGCTGTAAAATGACTACCTGGTCTATTTTTCTAGAAGTCGTATGTTATTTCGAGTATAACACTCGATGTAAAAATAACATTCACCATTCTCGCGTTTCAAGTACTCACTGACAATAGGCCTTTCTCATTCAGTAATTCTTCTGTATTCTTATCTTCCAAAGACATAACGAGTTTATTTTCTCTTTAAGATAAGATCTCTAAATTACAACACATCAAACCTACATTAAAGCTTCCTACTGCATCATTAATATACTGCAACTATACTATCAATATTTACCTATTTTTGTACTTAATATCAGCTTCATACATTCAATAAAATATTTTTCTTTAGATACAAGTTAATATTTATCAATAAATGTGATTTCATTAACATCAGTTTTCTGTATCACGGTCCACCGCCATTGTCATACCATGAGACAAAATATAAAATCCATTTAATGTATCCTTATGACATTGTTTCTCATTATTTTCTTCGTGTTTAAACCTGCGATGTGTCTTAAAAGTTGGAATAAATAATTGTATATCATTTACATGATATAAGAATTCAACCACATAGATTGGAGTTTTGACTAGTTCAATTTTGAGTGTAAACTGCTCATATGGATGGTTTAGATTTTATCATTAAAATAATTCAATGTTTCATTATAAATCATTTTAGTTTCATATAGTTAATGAGTGAAAAGTATTATTTTTATTAAATTATTAAAATCTGCAGTTAGTGTGCTTTAGTTTTCTTCTAATGAAACGTGATGGAACCTATGATCTTGTTTGTCCGGGACAAACCACGTGTTAGCAGATAAAACTACCAACGTTTCGACCATCATGCTGTGGCCTTCTTCAGGGCAATGTCGTGCAGACCTTAGTTGCTGTCGTACTCTGCCACAGCTACAGAGGCTACAGTTAAATTTCTAGAAGATGTGGTAATTTTTTTTGAGAAATAGTGGAACAGTACAATTATTCAAAAATTTGAATTTGTAAATTGTAAGGAAAAATTAATGTAAATGTTCTTTAATAAATTACTTAATGTATTTTCTTATTTTTCTAGAAAGTACAAATTTATTCTACCTATTCTTTTACTATTTCTTATAATCATATTTTCTCTTAATCTTGTTTCTCTGTTATACATTATTCTCTGTAGCTTTATCCCCAAATAGAATTTTCTTTGGTTTTCGTATGGATCCTTTAACAGGAATTGATGGGACGGTCCCTTGCTTCTTTCCAGATGATAAAATAAATTTATCATTCCCCGTATGACCGTACCTACTTTTTAATATTTTTTCAATAAATTGAAATATCCCGAGGATAGGAGGGTGATGGTGGTCGCATCTCCTCTTTCGTACCGTTGCCAAGAATTGCGAAAAGTTCTCTATCATTCGCATGCTTTCTGGGCATGAAACCACACTGTTTGTTAGATTTTATAGAAGAAAATATCATTCGAGTTTTGACACCAACTTGAGTTTTGTGGATTGACGCAGTAAGTTCTAACACATTTTCTCAAGGTGTTAGTCTTCTAATGAAAAAATAATACTTTTTAGTTTAAAAAAAGTGATTTAAAAGGAAGCACATTTAAAATTGCATGTATAAATCTATGGGAGCTTTATGTCATCAGAAAAGCTCATATGCGATAATAATTATAAATGAAAATGATTATTGAAAAAAATTCTTAGTTCTATAATCATTATTTGCACGCTTAATACTAACAGCAATTTACAAGCAAAATAATTTTACTTTAACCTAGAAATGTCACAAAAAGTTAAATTAAATTGTAAATAGCACCAGGCAATATCTCAATAACTTCTAAATTCGCTTCTGGTAATTATATGACAGAATTAACTTTGAATTATGTTGCCATTCACAAAACGTTTGAAAAATAACCCTTCATTAATATTCAAGTTATTACATTTCAAATTTACGTGACGTCACATTTCCTGGTGTGAAGATATCCCTATATGTTTTCTAAAAACTACAGTAACTACAGGTTTCAGTGCCACCCTTTTCATGGTAAACGACCATTAACACAGATGTCACCATGTTGCAAAAACGACCACAAAAACCACACTTTTAATTGTCAGATATGGCTAATCTCGTCTGTACTCTCTCTATTAAGTCTGCTTGAGATTCTGAAATGAGTCGTCCATCTATCCCAACACCAATAAAGCTATCCCTAATGAGGAGCGAGTTTTACAGATATTCTAGAAACTGCTCGGATTCACTACGCTATAAATATAACCCCACAGTTATAATAAAGTCTATGTTCTCCACCCTTTCAATAAATTCACGATATTCCGGTTTTTAACGTAAATCATTAGAACAATTTCAAAAAGCAAAATATATGTCAATAGGAGAAGAGAAAACATTATATTCAAAGATTCCGGTATCTCCACCTGACCATTTCTTTAGGAGTGTCCATGACTACACACCTCTTTCCCTCCCTGGAATGTTACAGAATGAAAGAAACATGCCTAAGAAGTGCTCTGACACACCTAAATAGAGGGGGGATCAAATATTAACAAGACTTTTGCTTTTGGGCGCGCAATTTTGAACGGAACGGGCTGCCGCATTATACAGTGCATTGTTGCAGATGTCAGGAGTTGGGGAAGCATGTGGTATGGGCCTGTTTGGCAGTAGCGCTCACGATGACGGAGCAACAAGTGTATCCTTCTGTTGCGCAACACATTGTTATCAAATTTCTTGCTAACAAAGGTGTAAAACCAGCAGAAATTTTGCAAAGACTAAGTGCACAGTTCGGCAATGAAACCGTGTCAAGAGCACGTGTGTATGTGTGGCATAAAGAGTTCGGGGAAGGTCGTGAACGGATTGAAAGTGAAACACATGATCGTCGTCCTCCGACCAGCATTACGGAAGAGAACATTTCCAGTGTTCGTGACCTTAGACGTGTGACAGTTTCTGCAGCTGCATCACAAGTTGGAACAAGCTATAGGAACTGTCATACAGTCATCACTAAGGATCTAGGGTTCCATAAAGTTTGTGCCAGATGGGTCCCTCGTCTTTTGACAGCAGAGCAGAAGATGAGACGTTTGGAGATTTTCAGAAGAATACCGCACAATTTGAAGAGGAAGGGAATCCTTTTTTGGACAAAATTGTCACATGTGATGAAACTTGGGTCCATCATTACACACCCGAATCCAAACAGGCCAGTATGGAGTGGCGGAAGCAGGGAAAGGCAGCCCCCGTTAAAGCCAAAACCAGGTTGTCAGCCGGCAAGGTGGTTGCAACAGTTTTCTTCGACCGGCGAGGGATCTTACACATTGATTTCCTGCATGAGCATCGCACAATAAATGCAGCTTATTACTATGACCTCCTGGACCAAGTAAAGACTTCCTACCGTTCCAAAAGACGTGACCGACCAATCCGAGACGTCATCCTCCTTCATGACAACGCTCGGCCCGACCCTGCAGCCCTAACTTGCACCAAATTACAGCAAATGAGATGGACTGTACTTGAACATCCTCCTTATAGTCCTGATCTATCACTTTGTGATTTTCATTTGTTTAAGTCACTTAAAGAAGCACTAGGAGGACAACGATTCCAGGACAATGCGGGGGTTCAGGCCTTTGTGCACAATTGGTTTGTGACACAACCCTCCTCTCTATGATGCTGGGATTAAAAATCTACCAATCCGATGGGGATGCATTACTAAAGGAGGAGATTATGTAGAAAAATAATTTGTACTGTGCTATGTTATTCTGCTCAATACATTTGCAAAAAAAGTCTCGTTCATATTTGATTTACCTATGTACATTTGCACTCCAAATTTAAAGCGGAGTGCTTTGACTACTATGTTATCCTAAACAGAAATGTCTATTTTACTCACCCTTACATTTAACGCTTTATGAAAATAGTATGGGTGGGGGTAGTATCGCGTCACCCTTGCTAGACGACAGGCGCGGCTTGATCATCTGCAGAATTCAACAAGCATTCCGCTACTGGAGTTGTAGTAGTTCAAGTCAAAAGTCAAACTAGCCCGCAACAGGCGCCGAAGGTGCCCATGGGGTTCGCGGTGGGTTGAGTTTACATTAAATTACATTAAATGACATAAACACTTGAACTCGGCACTAGAAGGAGGTGTGGTCAGCATATCGCTCCGACTGATTTCACCTCAGGATTGGTACTCANGACAAACTCAGAGCTCTACCCACTGAGCCACGCTTACTCTAGGGGTTCAAGTGCGTGAGTGAACGTTTCATCCCGAAATGCGACCTACCCGAGTTCTCCTGGTTGTTAATGCAACTCACCACATTCACTCACTCAGCAGGTAGAATTTTTTGAGGTAGCCTGGATGCACCTTCCTGAATAATTTGTTCGAGGTTTTTACTTAACATGGTGAGCAACTATGGAACGATAAATACCATGATATTGACCTTAGCTAACATCACAGTCGTTGTGGGTTTCCAAATATTTTGGGAAAACGAACAATAAACAAATCGACAATGGTGAAGAAGCAGACTCCTATGCAGGTACGTTTTTGGGGGAACTAAATACTGAGAAAAGTTTATGATTTAGTGAGAGGACATTTGTAGAATTCTTAGAATTAAAAAAACCTACTTCTGAAGGACTGATTACGCTCTGGGAACAAAGTAAATTAATTATTTTGGGGTGCCTACTCTGGATGAAGATGTCAGAAAGTCGACTATGCAATGGGCTAAAGCTATGAGACTAGATCGGTTAAGTTAATACAAGAGTACGAGGCGGAATCAGATACCCACAGGTAAAATAGTCAAATTACATTTCTGACTAAAATGAGTTATTGGATTAGATAAAAGTATCGAGGCATATTTATTTAAACAATTACATTAAATGACATAAACACTTGTCTATCCATGTCCTTGGCAGAATCAAATAACTTTCAGACTAATGAATTCCCTTCATTTTGCTGTAACAGTCTTTTCTCAGATTTTGTTAAATTATTCCTTTTTCTCAAGTTTAAGTTTCGTAAAAAATATAGGGCATTTTTTCTGTTCATTTGAGTTTACTTTCCTTTCTGTTTCATAACATGATAATTATAAAATATAACACTTCTTAAGCCTCTCTCATGAAAGTTCAAAACATCATCATTGAATTTTGTCTTGTAATGGTTAAAGTGTTTCTTGAAATTTTAGCACACAATGTATTCCGCCCATAAACGAACACACCCAGATATACATGTTCCCTCACGGCAACGTATTTAGGTGGGGATCAAAAAGTTGATAGTTTGATTATCTCTGTAGCCACAACCTGTTCCGGTTTTCCTTCGGGTAGTAGCGGAATTTTCTCGGGTGGGGATGTCATTAATACTTTTCCTATTATTAATCACAAATTTTTACTGCACATAATGTCAACAAATTCATTTTGGAATAATAAATGGATAGTAGCACGTATTTATTAAATAATTTATTTAATAAAAATTAAATCCACCACTATCCTTGGTCCCTTGATCGGAATTGATGGGATGGTCTCCTGCTTGTTTGCGGATAATGAGTTAGTTTATTATCCCCCAAGTGGTCATACGAAGTTTGCAATCGCTTTTTTTATATTAAAGTTTATTTATTTACTTTGATTCCACTAGCTTTAGATGTGAAATATTGATAAGACTGGGTATTATAGAGACCATAGCTGTGACTGTTGCATCAAAGATTGTCCAGTGAAAAGTGGTCTTCTAGAATTAAGTGATCTCATAATAAAAACACGTGGATTGACTCAAAGCAGTCTTCAATATTAGAACAAAAAATTACGAAGAAGAAAACGGTCAATTCACTTTATTTCATTGTCTTACTATACAAAAAATTAAGTAAATATTATTGAAAATAATTGAATTAAATTTTATTAGCGTTTTTTTTTAAAATACGTTTTAATCTGGACATCTAGTTAACCACTCTCATCGGAAAAGTATTCTAATTTTCTTCATACTCTGATTTTCAATTTCTTTGACGCTTTTCAGGGCGTCTGTAACGACAGGAGGCAATGGAAAAACAACATAAAATCGGTCACAAAATGGTAAATATGTTTTGGCAAAAATAAACATCAAAATCCTCTAGTGCAGTGAACTTAGGTCTTATTGCATAGCTAGAGCAAAAACTGCACATTTGAAAATCTTAAATCTTAATACTATGTAAGTTTTATGTTTACATTTTGTAAGTTCCTTTAATTAATAAATAACAAATAATTTGAAGTTGATTTAGATATACGTTTTATTTTCAGAACTATCTAAATATGCAGTTGGCTAGTGACTCCATATTCTCGCCGTATGGGGAGAGCACAAGTCGCTATCGTAAAGAGATGAAAGGGTCGTAACCCCGAAGGAAAACAAAAATGTGGAGAAGGTATGCGATCAATCATGTTTCTCTTCAAGAGACACAATCTGAGCTGCGGCGGATGCCTGCAGATTTATGGACGGGTATTATGAACATCTCCAGCACCCGGAAAAAAATGGTACGTACTATTTTAACTAGAAACTATATAAATAATTACAAAATTTCTACGATGTAATCAACATATATAATGGTTTTTGTAAGAATTCTCAGGTAAGAATATATGATTCTGACAGTCTCAACTTGAATGGAACTTTCAAGCAATTGTTTCGTGTTTAATAATAGCGTTTCCAATTGTCATTGCAATAACCCATGAAAACAAAAATAAACATTGTATTATCATTTATAGATAACTGTTTACAATAATAATTTTATTGTGCTCGTATTGTATATAATTTTATAAGATAATTTTTGTGTCCCATTACAGACACACCAAGGAAAACAGAAATATTGGAAACCTTTAAAATCTAAATTAAGGGAATAACAATGTAAATACCAAAAGTCGAAATGGCATCTTTGTAAGTAATTCATTTTTACAGTGAATATACATACTGAAGTGTAGAACGTTCTTAAAATACCGTAATAATACATTACATCAACCTTCAAAGATGTTTAATCGAGAGAAAAAAATAACGCAAAAAATTGTAATTCAATGAAATGTTCATAACCTATTAAATGACATAAATATATTTTAATTAAAAATATATTTATCATATTTACACATAACTTTAGAATGAAATCGTACGCTACTCTATTTTATGGTTTCCTGACAGTAACATTTTGTTTACTCAAACATACAGAAAAGGAAATACAGGATTTGACAAATGTTCGAAACTATAGTTAACTGAATTCAAGATGAACGTCTTACCAACATAATAATGTAGAAACAATGGTCAAGTTTAATCATTTTTTTCTCTTTCATTATAAAACAAGGAGTATTTAAATGTTTGATCTGACCTTTCCCATTTTGAAAGTTTTTTATCACTTTCAAAATATCCCCTATCCCAAAGTTTTGGGACAACGGAGTGGTAAAACTTGGCGCGATCCACTATTTCGATCGCCATCTAGACTCCACTGCGAAACGCTACTGGCGTGTGAAGGATTGGATCCAAATTCAGAGTAAGAAAAAGATTTCTCCAAACCCTTGGATATGACATCTTAACTATATGGTTGCAATGTCGTATCCAAAAATTGGGATGTCACATCTAATGGTTGGGATGACACATCCAAAGGCTTGAGAAATTCTTTCCTACCTCTAAATTTGGATATCATATCCAATTCTTTTAGTATGGCAGAACTATAACGTTATAGTAATAGTCACAATAAAGGTGTTTTTTATTTAAAAATTGTTTAAGTAAAACGCATATATTAAAATATATTGAGTTGTACGTGTATAGCATTGCACTCATCTCATATCCATGCTTTTGTTATAGAAAATACAAAACACGACGAGGGTTTGCTGATCCCAGCGGCCCAGATTTTGAATGGAAGTACGCTAGTTTACTTTTTCTCCGAGGAGTGAACCGCACTTCCAGATTCTATTTGGCAACTAATATGGAAGGAGTGGGAAAATTTGATGACATAGTTTTCTTGTTTCGGGAGGACAAAAGAATGAAAGCATGTTTCATGCAACTTAAACATAAGCAAAACACCAATTATCAAGTACAACGTACGTCTCTCCTCGATACCGTCGGAGAGTTCAGTATTCCCCTTTTGTGTGAATCGTATCATAAAGCCTTGAGACGCGTTCCTCAATTAGCGAATAACCTTGGAGTCGAAATTTCACCGGATGACGTCTTCGTAGCGCTAGTCACAAACGCAAAAGTTGAAGGTGTTCGTGGACACAGGCTGCGCGACGTCTTAACCAACGCCGGAGGAAAAGTCATTTCTTTTACGCAACAAAGTGATCCTGATATCCATAAGCACATGGAAGAACTTATGACCTATAAAATGTTCCTGGAACAACTAGAAGATCTCATTGACTGCGGCGAAGACAAGTCCAAGTTATACACGTTACTCCATTCGTATATGCATGATTTTGGAGACAGTACGTTCGCACGAAAAGCCGAGCGAATGCTAATGAATCCCAACGTGGAAGAAAAAATTCGTGAACAGTTGCTTCAGTATAGATCACTCGAAAACCTTCAAAACTTTTCCGAATTTCTGGCTCACTTTAAAATCTATCACAGACAAGAAAGTGAATCAACCATGTTACCACTTCTCTTAGAGGAGTTTAACCTTGCTTGTGGGACCACATACAACGAGAAAAGCCCAGCTTTTTTACATTTTATTAGCACGATGAAAATGTGGAAGAATCAGAAAGATGATTACAAGTTATTCCTATCTCGTAGAGCGTCCGTCTGGAAAGATACTCTTATGTTCTCTTTGTCGGAACGAGTTTTGCATGAAATAGGACAATTGGGTGTCAAGTTTCAAGAAATATCTTTGGTCCCTATTACAAGGGCGGTTTCAAGATATTGCATCGTTAAAGTTAGAAGTGATTCTCAAGACTGTTCCTTAACGATACTGAAGGTAAGTGAAAGAAACGTAAAAAGTTCAGTAAATAGCTTTTACAGAACTACAGACTCATTCAAGTAATATCTCTTCAATTTTCGGATAGCATTCGTCATTATTTATTATTATTATTTATTTACTTTATGCCGTTTGGCGATGTTCAGGCCATGAGACCTGCTCTTCCACCTAACCGTTGGACTTGGGGAAGGGAATTGGGAAGGAGAGATGTTGGGTTGCCAGGGAATGTATGGTACATTACTCCATTTGTCTGAAGTAGTTCGGCCTAGCAGGATTTGAACCCACGCTCTACCGCACAGCGGAATCGTGTAAGTGAAGACGCTACCACTAGACCACCGCTGTGGGTTCTTTAAATTATTTCATGATTTTTAAAAATTTATTTCACTTCCTAAGGTACAAAACCAGCATTAATTTTGTCCTTCAGATCCATAGTTGGCCAAAAATATACACCAACTCGAATTGGTGATCATCAATATACTTCGCATATACAAATACTTGTCACGCACAATTTTTTATTTTTTTTATTGATTGATTCAAATGTATTAAAATAAGTTAAAATTGAAATACAGAGTTTTGACATGGAACGAAATTAATAAATGTGTAAACAATAGTCCGAATAATATCGATATAAGAAGAAAGTATCTAACACCTGTCCCATGCAATAGTTTGTTTGATAAGAAAATAAAATTAATTTTAAAAAAAGTAGAACATTCAAAAATGAAATCGAACAAGAAACGTTAGAACCGAACAGAATGCTATGTTTATAGTTGTACTAAGTTACCTGGTCTGTAATTTTATTATGTAATTAATGACTGAATACATTTAATGAAATTAGTGTTATGAAAGTAACCTAATTTTAAAAAAGACAATTGGGGAGGCGCAAGTGCGCTCCAAGTGAAACTGGAGAACCAGACGGGAGATGCAATACGAGTGAAAAATAGTAGAGTAAATAAAAAAAGTACAAGGGACCCGTGATATGAGGGCATTCGGGACTGAAAAATTACCCCCACTTTAATAACTCACCGTGATTCACGATCGTGAATACAATCGCCTTTAAAATGGGAAGAAAATCGGAAACAATAACTAAGGGACCCCTCTCCTGAAGAAGCCTGGCACTGGACCCAGGAGGTCCATTCCTTGAGGGGACTGGAGACTTACATTTTTCAAATAGGTGTACCCGCGAATGAATGCTAGTGACAATAGAACGAATAATATTCGTATAAAGTACCTAGAAATAGTTTTTTTCAATCACACTCAAACAATAGTTTATACGAACTTCTTAGTTCGTAGACAACAATATTTGCTCATGATTCATGAAAATCGAATTTCCGGTCAGTCTCGCAATTTATCAATAAGCTATTAACCTGCCATATAGTTGATTTACATTGAGCATTTTCGGATACGTGATTGCAACTTGCAAAGCCGTACTTGGGTTTATGGAGGAAAGCACTTCTTCACAGTACTGGTAAATGTCATCACACAATGCTTATATTGGGTGACTGCTAGTTCGACACGTCATTGCATGGGAGGAGGAATACAAGACTTTCCTGGTCGATCATGACATGTAGTTGTACTTATGACTAGGACGTCGTTATCTTGAAGACAAAATCCACCATTTATTTATTACGATTACAAATAATATATCAATCACTGAAGAATCTCAAGAGGTGTCAATGAACAAGAATATGAATGCGCCTCTGTCCCCATTAATATTTCTCCAAATTTCACGAAATCGCCACCTCATTACAATCTTAATTCCTTAAATCTTTAAGCAGGTGGATTCCTTCCAGTTATCTTAATGTATTAAGATAACTCTCTTCTGGAATTCTCTTAAAATATCGTTAGGAACAAGAAAAGCAACATATCTTCTGGAATTATCAATAGTTTGACTAATATAATCAAAGCTTCTCAAATTTGCTGAAAATGTTGGTTATAATACGATGTTCGTGTACTCAGGTGCACGCAGCCTTGGCGCAGCTGGGCGCTCGCCATGTGCTGGTGCGCGAGTCAACGTTAGTGACCCGACGTCACCAGCTACGCTCCGTGTGGCAGCCACCGCGTGCACCAGTGGTGGTGCTGTGGCTGGAAGAGTGTCCAGCAGCCGAAGAGCAAGCGAGGCGTTTGAGGCCCGTCGACGGACGACTCGTGATCGTGTCTCCGCCACGCCCTTCCTCACCCAAGTACATTCACGCGCGGGCGTCAACAAGAGAGTATAGTAGAACCCCTCTTAATCGGTCTGATCAGGATAGAAACCCTGGCCGGTTAATCCGAAGCTACCCAGAAAAATCTATTTTCGGTCAAAAAGACCCTACAATTTGATCAGGTAACAACAGGAACAAATAAACAAACAAATAAGACAGCATTGTAGTACATATATACATAAACGAACATGAAAAACTCAAAGAAAATTGACATGTATATTTTAATTTATAGAGAAATAGGCTCGTATACAAGAAGAGGATCAAGCGAGCGAACTCCCTCCCTCTTCCACATCACAAACACATTGCACACCAAACGTCGCAGAAAGACCCGTCAAACAATCAATGTTTGAGTCACTATCTGCCAGTTATTATACGCTGAAAGAGAGAATAATGACTGTTCCACGGGATAGGCCGATTAATCCGGGGACCGGTTCATCCGAGGACCGATTACGAGGAGTTCTACTGTATGGGCATCGAGTATCGGAAATATTTTGTGTGTACAATTTTTTTTTTTTTTTTTTTGTATTTTAAGCACCGTGTATAGTTTCCCCAAAAACGTAGTTTGGCCAGCTAGCAATTTCAACTTTTTCTTCTTCGAATGAGGTATGTTGTGGTATTATCTTTACCATCATATATTACGAAGTCTCCCAAATATTCAGCCAACAAATATCTTACACTAACTCGTTTTCCTCGTTTCAGTCGATCAAGTTCTCAAAGATGTTCAAATAAATAGGTCAAACATAACCATCTTATTCTTTTGATGAATTTGCAGGATCTTTTCCAATGAGTCCTCCGAAATTGATCAAGTGGCATTGAAGATACGAGGATTGAAAAGAAAGCGGTCTTTCCATTTTACAAGCAGCAGTTCCGATTCTGAAACAAATACAGTCGATGATGTCTTGGCCGAGATTGCAGAACGTCAGGTATTTAACAAAAAAACATTCCTAACCTAATTATAAATACGATAAACAAAACTATCAAGCTGTGGGTTTGCTTACCTTTACCGACCATTGATAGATACCTTCATCGGTTCACTCCCTGGATTACTTCGGTGAATTATAATGCTAAAATGCACATATTATTTATATTAAAATCCAGTTCGTTAATATAGCGAAATCGCGCCTAGAAATTTTACATTAATTTTTGAAATAATTGTTAAAATACTTTTTGGTTTTTGGATGGCGAATTAAGTTCTCATAAAAATGGGATAGATGTGATGATTTTTTACAACAAAATAAAATGTTTCTTTGATCGTTGTAGACGGTCTACAACTCTGTGATGAATAATATATTAATATCTAATATTCAGTGTTTTAGTATTACTATGAGAGGTTTTTGAAATTATTGGTTGCTGCACGTCACTGAAATATTGAATGGTACAATGTCAAATGTTTTCTGAGAATAAGTTTCGTTTCGTTTAATGAACGCGTAAACGAAATCTAGGAAAATCAAATACTTTCTCTCGAAATATGTAGGGCTAAAAGAGTTTTGCAATGACATTATATATTTTAAAATAATACGACGGTACAATGAATACAACTGGATGGAAATAGATCATAACTTTAGTTGACTAGACATATGAAAAGATTAGATCTTCAATAAAGAATTCAAATGAATGCATTGATTCATTATTTGTTTCAAGAAAAGTAGAGTAGAGACATATATTTATAATTAACCCTGTTTAATATCTTAACAATTCTTAATTAGATGTCCCGGATAATATTTGCAAAACTCCTAAGATGCTACTGTTATGTGACGTAGCCGGCAGTGTCGACGGACAGCGCTCACCAAGTGGTGATGTCTCTAATGGAGCAGCTGGTGAGCCACGCGGTGACCCGCGCGACCAGCGCCCCGCGTCACCGCAATCGCTCCCGGCGACGCACCAACTCCGGAGGAGGCAGCAGCGGAGCGAGCACCAGCACCAGCTGTTGCGGCGGAGTGGAAGGCTTGGGCGTGGGTGGGCGCCACGTGGACTCTGAGAGTGACTCTGAGCTGGACGAGAAGCACGACCGCTTCGTGCGGCGTCTGGAGCGCCAGCGACCCGGTCCCGCGCGCATGGCGTTGTGGGACAGTTGCCTGTCGCAGCTGGAGGCGGACGCGCCACCGGGCGAGGCGCGCCTCAGCGATGAGTGCAGTCTGCGCCAGCTGCGACGGCCGCCGCATCTCCTCGGGAAACCAATTCGCTTCCAAGGACAGGTGCGCACGCGTTGTATTGCTGTTTTAATCACTTTCTTCTCTACCCAGCGGGCAAAAGCTGCACGGTCAGCGAAAGCATCTCAAAGTAGAAAGGGTGACATGGCGACTGAAAAACTGCCCTCAATTTTAACTTTAATGAAAGAATAAACTATCATACGTCCACACGTCTAATAAAATTTAGATCTTGCGGTGCTAATATACCATCTTGACGTTGTACGGGCTCTTATGGATAAAGGTTCTCGTTCAAAAACATTGTTTCAATTAACGCGATAAAAACATTCACTTTAAACATTGTAAAGCCCGAGTGTGAAAGGACAATATTAGAAAGAGTGAAGAGCTCGGAACTTAACTCAACAGAGGTCACAAGAGAAATTTTGATCAAAACGCTTCAGGTGTTTTTGTTTAGATGCTTGATGTAAGATCTTGTCAAACGTTCACGAACTTTTATGGAATATTACTATTATTTTAGATTGCTTACTTTAATATTAACTTCCAGAAGACAAAATTCACGCCATACAAAACACTCCGTACGAAATTGGTCACAATAGAACCTTTATGACTCAGAATTAAATAAGTCTTGATTTTTTTTTCTTGATTTGACCTTATGGTCACCTTGTATATTTGGCTTCTGAAAAACAAGGTTCTTTAACATTTTGTTCTTTTGCATAATCTGTTTACTTCGCGCAACTTTGCTGTAACGTTGCCCGTCCATGCCACAGGGATGCGTGCGCTAATCTACTATTTTATGCGAATTTGTGTTAATTTCCTCTGCGAATTTGTGTTGTTTTCTCTATGAACGTCGCAAATATCTCATATTTCTTCTGTTTGTTTTAGTGCCCATGCTTGGGTTAAATTCAAGATATCCTGTCTGCTGTATTCCTTAATGTATTCAGCTCTTTCTGGTCCGTATATAGGGCATTCCCACAGTATGTGCTATGGACTTTCTTCTGCTGTATTTCATTGGCATATATTGTTGTCAGTCTTCCCAAACCTTTTTAAATAGTCCCTAAAATCTCCAATCCCTGTAAGATAGTGTACTACATTTTTCTTCGGTTCGAACCATTTTCTGTTGTTGTTTTTTTTTAGAAAAAATTAACTTTGGGTATATATTTATGCGTTACACGTCTTTTGTACTGCTGTTCCATCTTATTTGCCTCGCATCCATTATGACTTGTGTAATATTTTTTCTTGCTTTTCTATCTTCTTTGTAAACGTTTTTCGTTTATAGTTATTTCTCCTGTTGTTTGAAATATATGTCGATATTTAATTTTCTGAACATACAAATCTATTGGCAGTACTCCTGCCAGTATGTTCAGCGCTTCAATAAATACCGTGCGATAGCTTCCCAATAGTTGTTGTAGCCAGTGTCTCTCTATTGCACTTAATTTTTTCTCAAAATTTACTTTTTACTACTCGTTTCGCCCATATCACGCAACCGTATGATATTATTGTTCGTAGAGCACCGACATATAATACTCGCAAGTCTTGTCTTGAAATATTGTAATGTAATATTTCACTCTCTTCATACTATTCAATATAGTATTTATCCTTTGCTTAACATGTTGTAGGTGATCTTCAAACTGTAATTACCGGTCTATATTAACCCCCAAATAACTTTGCTTAGTCTCAACTTGTAGTTTTTGTCCATTTAATCTGAGAATTATATCTCGTCTTTTTCTCTTTGCATGTTCAAACCATTGAACTCGAGCTTTTGTCGTTGACAACGTTAATCCTCTCTACTGACACTCCTCCACACATGTGTCTAATGCTCTTTGAGCTTCCACATCGAGCTTTCACCGTGAATTTCCCTCTACAACTATAACTATATCGTATTAGATTATTATCGTATTATACTAACTTGATAGTATTAGATTATATGAAAAATACAACGTTTTAGATATTAGTTATCATGTTTTTTATTTATTGATCTTCAAAATTTGTATGTTTGCGCCATTATTTCGTCACGTTTTGAAATCTTTAAATGACTCTATATTCAAAACGATTTGACATACATTAACATTTACTTCATATTTCTATAAACCTGAATATAGTAAGCAATTTGAACATGAAAACAGTTTTTAAAAATATTTCAAAAATTAATCGGCATTATTAATTTAAAGAATATGTTGTAAAACACATGAACCACATTTAAAGACAGGATTCTCGGAAAAATTCTGATAAAAATGGAATTTTTGGCACTAGCCGGAGCGATGTGTAGACATTTCTGTTGAATTTTTAATATTTCATTTCAAGAGTATTTTAAGTTTTATACAAAATTTCAAGTGTACAATAACTGCTCTTGCACTACAGTTGCCGCTTTAGCATCGTACTAGCTCCTAAAACCGAATCACGGTAGAAAGAGGAACTGGAGAAAACTTTCACTATCTTCAGGAAACTGGATTCACCCACTCCCTACCTGTTACAGAGCCAATACTATCGAAGTGTATGTCATACTTGGGGTGACTGATCGTAGTTCTTATTTGACTCATTGTTGCAAACTATTACACTTAACTTTTCATTGGGAAATGTGAATTATTAACTCAAGTTCCATCTGGTAACTGAAAATGAGAAGTAGAAAATATCACATATATTTTCTACTTCTAATAATACCTAACTTTTCATCTTATCTAGGAATTTTTGCTGACTTTTTTCAATCCGCCTCTGCCTTAGGGCCCTTGACCGGAATTGATGAGATGCTTCCGGAGAGTAAATTAGTTAATTTTCCTCCACGTGGTCATACGCACATTGTACTGCTTTTTTGACAATAAATTTATTATTATTGGCATACTATTGAAAATCCAACAGTACCTTGGTTCGCCAGACATGCGTTTGGCCAATCAGCACTGTTCATTTTTCGGCGCACTTGTTAATGTTCGAAACAATTCTAGAAGAGAGTATTCATTTAAAACACGATGATTGACACATAAAATATCAATAAAACTAATAATGCATATTTAACGGAATCCCATAGATCTGAAATTAATGAATATTTTTAAAGATTTTTTGACACATATGAACTATAGGAATTATCCCAAAGTTAACGTACAGTGGTAGAAGGTTATGCATCGTTTTTCTCTTTTTTCGTATATTTTAAAATATGATTTCCTCTATAATATCGAAACAGTCGTAATTGTTTATCGTCGTACATTTTTAAAATATAATAAATAGTCCATCCAAATTACGAGTACACAGTTCAGAATTTCATTTATTGGTTTAAAAAGTAAGTATTGTAATTATTGTAAGTAATGTCTTTTACATAAGTAATGTCTCTTATATAAGTAATTATCTAAGTAATGTCTCTTAAAGTAAGTATTGTCTCTTATAAAAAATTCACTGTCCACAAGGCTGAAATTGCTTTTTCGGAATTCCCTCTGTTCGAGTGCCCAACTACGTATGTACAACGACTCGAAATAGTTTGTAAAAGATGTATTTAAATAGTTAAAATATTTTTAACAACTATGATTGACTCAACATATGATTGTTAATCACTAATATTAAATTTTGCGAATTACACTTGCATCAAAGTCAACTGGTTCTGGATTAATGGCGAAATTTCTTACATATATAGAGGAAACTACAAATATATTTCTCGCACATATTCTATTTTAAATTTTGTGTTTGAATCAATCAAATAATTGTTTACTTTATTTTTATTCTAATTGTTATATAACACAATATTATGAATTATAATGACGAACACACATTATTTAATTTCTATCTATCGGTTAATGATATAGTGCAAACAATATTCAAGAACTCGGTTTTACGCCTTTGAAACGTACAAGTGCGTGTAAAAACATGGCGGCTGTGCGCAACGGTTTCGTGATTTATGCATCTCACCTCGGACAAAGTAAAATATCTTACTCAGATGTCTGGTGAACTATAGATAAAAGTGATGTAAAATACTATGGAAAGTTTACTACAAATCAAAGTAAACTTTCATTACTTTCGTGATTTAAAAGTTGGTCATTTTTTGAAAATAAAAATTTTCTCCGTAAGACGCAATGTATTACACCATCAATTATACTTGCTATTAAAACTGGCCAGTGAGGTAAGTTTTTCAAGTTGAAATCGCAATAAGTACATGTTACACTGCTTAGTTATGCCGATTTAAGATATTTTAGTGATTTAATTCTATCTACGGGAGTGCTACCTTAAGCATTTCAGTTTATTTTTCGTTGCTTTGTATTTCCTTTGTGTACGCAGATGGTGACTCTGCACGAACTACTGGTTTCGGATCCGCGACTGGCGCACGCGTTGAGTGGCGACGCGTTGGCGTATCTGCTCCGCACGGAGGAACCGGTGGTTGGCGCTCCCCCGCCGCTGGCGCTCGACTACTTTGTGGAGCGCAAGTTGTTGCGCGCCAGTCGCGCCACTCGGGCGTTGCTCGCCTCCGTGGCCGCTGCGCCGCCCGGCGTCTCTCTCGCCTTCTCGGGCGTCTCAGTGAAACAGTTGCAGGCATGAATCCCTTCAGTCGTTTGTTGAACGTGAAAAAGACGTGTTAGATTGTAGAAAGGAACATTTTTATTTAAAATTAAGAAATTCCTGTTCCTTAACTATAAGCTATTATCAGTCTGTCATATTATTTACATATGATTCACAAAAAAAAAATCATATTTTCCTTCTTTTGTTTTATTCCTCACTTTTATGCCTCTTCTAAGCTGCTCGTGGAAACCGTCGTTGTAACACTGACGTCCATATCACAAAGAAGGTATATCTCCTGTTTGTCCATTTCTATTTCGAGTGCTATCCTTATTCTCAATATTCTACTTGCATTTTCTTCCATAATTTCATAAGTAGTTTTATCTCCTGTATAATTTTTCCAATTGTCGGGTGTCAAGTTACCAAGCCTCTTTATTACTCCAATCCACCATCCTCGTTCCACATCATTTATTTCACACTCATGAAGTACACCGTCAACCATTTCACTGTCTCGCCCGCAAATACATATGTCACTGACCTTTAATTTCATATACTTGAGATAACTAATGAAATTCTTTTGTCGAGTTAAAATTTGTACGAGTCCTCCGCTTGGTCGTAGAAAGCAAGGACAAATTCATTTTCATTTGTATTTATGTAACATCGCTAGAAATAGTGATTTACTAACTTCATTATAGGATGTCTCCCTTTAACATCTCGCGAGTCACTTCGTTGACTTCGCAATAACATTTTGATATTAAGAACAAACCTAACCTTTATCGCTATTTCAACAACATCAGCAAAGCGTTAAATAAATTTTTTCATAATTTTGCCCTACGTATTATTGTCAGTAAACATAGTTAACTTTTTCAAAATTAGTAAAATTGTTATTTTTTCAAGCTGAACAATTACATTTAACAATTAATTTACACTTATAAAACACACTTAAATGTATCGAGATCATAAAAATTAAAAATCTCAATACGTAACACCTCGATATGAAATGAGTTTCCCACGTCGTGTCACACAAACCCTGAATAGAGCGGAACTACAGTGACCCCTCAAACTAATAACCATTTCTCGTTTTCGATGGACCCTACTTTATAACTAAAAGCACACCTTCGATGAACTATTCAACTCGGCAACTTCTCTCCAACTTAAACTCACATCTTCCGAGTACCTACTCGTGGAAGAGTGTTTGCAACGTCAACAGCCAGGTGAAAATTGCGACGGACTGGGACTGGGAAGTTGGGTGGGACTTGGGAGTCGAGGAGGGTGGTGCAGTGGATAGAACACCTGCGACCAGAGCAGGATGTCCCGGGTTCGAGTCCCGGTCCGTCGCAATTTTCACCTGGCTATTGACGTTCTCTCCAACTTGTAAGAAATATTTTTAAAACACATTTTTATTAAAACATTAATATAATTTTTGGTAGTCGGACAAAATAAATCTCTATGCTTCTTCAGTGAAGTGAATATCAAAGAATGAGGGTAGTATCACTAAATATTAATAAATATAAATGTTAAAGCCGAAAGCTTTCTGAACGTCTTTCCGCCCGTACCTCTAGTTTTGCCATAATGTTGTCCCGGGTACCAGCTCACCGGCATGGAGGTGCACATGTGTCGCCAAGAGAAGATAGCTGTGGTCACTAATGACCTACTCAAAGTCACAGAAGAACAAATCAACCCCCTCTCGCACTATCACGACTTATCTCATAAGAAGTTGTCCCTATCACTGCAGTCCGTCCTGCGACTACTGGCGGTAAATCGTTCTCTACACCGCAGCGCAAACGGTGGCGAAACAAAGAAACACACCGGGACAAATTCGGCAACCACAGTCAACGATGCATAATTAATTTCGTCCATTGTAAATAGACTTTTTAGTAATTATACAATATTAAAAAGTAATACGCAGCGTTTCAATCACTAAATTAGACTTCACCGGGTATTTATAGTAATTACACAAATCCCTGTAAATAAGTGAAATACTTTTTTATTAAATACGTGTTGAAATTAATCATGCTTCAATGATAACAGTGGACGTAAGTTATTTACTCTTGTCGAATATGTGATAATATAATTGTGATGGTATTATTAAATCAATTTTCATAATATTGTTTTCCCTTTAAGTCTGTATAATAAGACCTCTACAAGGTTCCTGTTCCATGTATTAGTCATGTGGCAACGACGCTTTTGTGTTCCGTATTTTACAGAAGCGAAATGGAGATTACTTTAAGTGCAGTCACAATTGTAAAGAAGATATTTGCGTGAATTTGTTGGGAAATATTCCATTTATGGTCGTTCTTTTCATACAAAATTTGGGCAAAAGTTCGTGTCGAGGTGCATAAAAGTTCATGATTGTCAATGAGTAATACATACGTGCGCAGGAGCTACTGCCGCCGGGCTGCCGTGCCGTGCAGCTGTGTGTCCGCGCTCAGCACTCCGCCAGCGACCTCAAGTTCGTCTCCATCAGTCACGAGTTGGCCGAAGACGCTATAGCCTTCCTCAAGGCCAGTCATCTCGTAGAACGTCATGCTTCACGCTCTATAGACGCACAGCGTCATCATCAAAATATTTTACTCCTCGAGAGAATGAGAGTATAGACAAGAGTCAGTCCAAAAATTCATAGTCACAAGTGTCGCAGATACCTCTTTCATTCAAAGTGTTATATAATTATGCAATTCTTTAGTACTTTGATTTAACTTAATAATGTACTAATTTTTGCTCTTGCAAAAGGCAATTGGTTTGTCTTTTTTGTCCACTAATAATGAGGTACAACTCCGCACAGCGATGGGCCAATTTAGTCTAATTTGAACCCTTTAAACATTTTCAAACCTTATATCGCATCTTCGGAGGAATATTGATGAATGTAGTTTTTTCTGAAAATGAGTTATTTACATCAGAATACATCTAAATGTCAACTCTATTTGTGGAAACAAAGACAATATTGTGACAACAAATAGGTCTGGGTGGAAATGATGTACAGTTATGAGAGGCGAACAGGTGGTGTAGTGGTTAACACTCCTGCGATCAAATTAGAAGGTTCGGGTTCGATTCTCAGCTCGTCGCCATTTTCACCTGTCTGAAAGTTATCACATATCTTTTCCACGTGTAGGGTACTCGGAAGAAATATATGCAAAGACAATATTCCTCTTTTGTGTTTGATCATGGTTTTGGTTTTGTAACATTGCCATGATCCCTTTCCCTGTTGCTACAACGTCTATAGCTGAATCTTGTGAGCAGTGTTTGTGTGCGGACCTTCATTTACCTAAAGGCATAAATGTGTCATCTAAATATTTTATTTATCTCTTTACCAGCAACAAAATGATGTTAAACGTACCAGTAAGAGAAGCTTCATGCATTACACGACAATTAATGAATTAGAACTTGCGTCAATATTTCTCCAAAGGGTATATGAGTGACAAATCGGAAAATGTGGATCTCTGCCCCACCCTATCCTCTTAGAAAAACTTTGAGAAAGAAACTATACACTACGTTTATAAATAAATAGTTTTTTTAGAAAATGAGAACAGCTTTTAATTTATTTCAGAAAAGTAAATCTTGAAAGCAAAGTTAAGTATTTTTATAAGCTTGTTTTTCCGGGTCAAACCGCGTCTTAGTAGATGTAACTACCAACGATTCGGCCATCGTGCTGTGGCCTTCTTCAGGGTAATGTCAGAGTCGTGCAGACCTAAGTCGCTGTCGTACTCCGCAGAGTAGGTCTCCACGACTCTGACATTACCCTGAAGAAGGACACAGCACGATGGCCGAAATGTTGGTAGTTACATCTACAAAGACGCGGTTTGTCCCGGACAAACAAGCTTATATTGACTCCGGCCGCGGAAGCCTACGTTTATATTTAAGTATTTATGTCTGTATATAGCTTTAAAGAGCATGGAAAGTAGAACACATTAAGAACATATGAATTTGAATAGACTTTTCGACTTTCCGTTTCATTAATCCAGATATAAGAAGAGTTGTGTTGATTAGGTGGATGAATTGATGATGGAGCTGATGTGTATTTTACAAAGTAGTGTTTCAGGAAGAAAAATCAATGTTCGTTTTTATTTAAAATTTATTTAGAATCATACAATTTTATTTTCCATTTCTTATTAAGTTCAAGTATTTGCTCGAATGTAACGGTAAAGATAAAGAAGGATAAAACTCTTGGAAAATAAAACATTTTTAGTCATCTGTTGTAACATTATTAAATTTTTAAACACTTAGAAATTTTGTTCGTGATGAGTATAGTTCGGAAGCTAGCTGTATAAAATACACGGTTTTCCTATAATAAATAGTATTAAAATCTACAAAATCAAATTTGAAAAATAAAACAGTTGTATCATCAAAAACTAAAATGAGTAGTCAAATAATAAAATAATTGTGTCATCAAAAACTAAAATGAGTAGTCAATACATTATAATCGCCGTAATACTGGTTTACTCGGGCACATTTGTTAATCAATAAGGTAAGCACTTAATTCCCTTTACATAATAAATTCCATCTTTTCCATTTACCATCACCCTGTTGCTGCAGACACAGCCGGAGTTGCACTCAGTACACTGGTTCTTCGTAGACGGCGCCACCATGACAATGCACTGGGTGCGTTCTCATGGTGACGTCAACTTCCTTCGGCCATATCTGTCATCGGAAGTGGACCAATACGTGGCCGCAGAGCTCCCAGAAAGAGTTGTACTCATTGTCGGAAAACCTGGTTTGGGCAAGTCAACTCTAATTGGTTCCGTTGCTTCGAGACTCAAAGAGAAGGACAGAACATCTTGGGTCGTGAGAGTCAACCTCAACACGTACAGCAGCTACCTAGACAAAGAACAAATTACAACAAAAAGGGCCATAGATATGTTGCAAGATGCTGCTATCCCAGTCGATAGACACAATCCGCTAGCGGAGAAGTTTTTCAAGCATTGCGTGTCGGAATCTGGCAGGGTGATAATTCTTTTAGATGGCTTCGACGAAGTTTGCTTCCGTCACACGGATAAAGCTCTGCAGCTTCTCAAGGAAATCCGGAGCACCAAAGTACAGCAGTTGTGGGTAACATCACGAGAGGTTTTGAAACATACGCTGGAAACTACACTGTGCACGTATGCATTCACACTCAGGGGTTTCGATGACATCAACCAGAGAAAATTCTTCAAAGTGTATTGGGAACGCAATATACCTGACACACCACCAGCTCGCCTCGACAAGTTCATCAATGAGTTTCTCAAAGTCGTCAGACTGTCAAACCTGACGAAGCATGGCATGCAAATACCCTTAGAAACAATGATGATGGCAGAAGCGTTCCAAATGCAAGCAGAAGTATATTGTCGAAACAATGACGTGGAAATCGATTTGCCGACCTGCATCGATCTCATGGACTTATATCGCCGTTTCGTTTTCAACAAGTACGACATCAAATTCCGTAAAGACGCAGTGGACAAGACGCGTGCCGGTTTCGACCACATGTTCCGCATGTTGACAAACGACTACACTCAAAGTCACCAATTGCTAGCACTAGCTTTCCTCTTCTCCCCACAAGATCTGCAAGAGCTTCAACCAACTGATTTGGCAGAGCGGGTCGAGGGACTGGTGCGCAACGAACAGACCAACGCCAACTTGGAGAAGGTGGGCATCGTGACGTGTGTGCACGACTCCGTCCCGTGCTTCATCCACCGCAACTTCGCAGAGTTCTTCGCTGCTCAATGGCTGGCCGAGAACAGCGCCACCAACCGCAACTTCCTCAAGAATAAGCTGTTTGAGCCAGAGCACCACGACATGAGAGTCATGTTCGATCGTCTTCTGGCGCGCGATTCAGAATTGAATCGAAGTGTATTGTTTGACGACAGGCGGATGATGACACGTTGTCTCGAAGGTAAAATATACAAGACGTTCAGATTTGTACATGCACATTGTTATGTTTAGGTAAAATAACTGATTACTTCACGAAATATAGTTTTCTTCAATTAACTCTTCAATGGCAAAATCAAAGTAACTTAATTTTAAGTTGAAAAAGATTCAAGGAAACATGCGTACATAGATCCATTTATTGATTGGATATGTTTTATTAAGATCTTACGCGACATTTTCTTCTGATAACCTATACATTGTGAATATACCGAATCTAATGAATAGTTAATTTTCAACAGTACATCACGTATTCCAACAGTGACTGTTTAATAATAGTATGTATAATATTAAAATCCTTTTACGCTTGCACATATTGCATACAAATCATCAGTAGATTTTTTTTACTTTTATAGTAAATTACATATTTTAAAAAATAATTATGGACCTCATTTATACTCATAAATTCACCATTAAACCAAAGGACGAGGTGGAATGCGAACCTTTTTGGAAGGCAGGAAGAGGGTACCACATGAAATGAATTAGTGATTCATTTTTAGGGGTTATATGTAATGAATACACATCAGGACAGGATTGATTATGGTATGGCATCATGCCGTAATTCTAGCGAACACGTGAATCGAAATGTCACGGTATGGAGTCGTAGAGGTTTCGGAGAGTGTCTTGCAAAGTCCACCTGCATCAGAGCACGCAGTTCCTTCAGAATAAATGGTAGAGATGGGGTTCTAATCGTACACATTCCACATAGGGAAAGGGCCATGACAGTCTTGGGAGGCGGCAGTGGTACGAAAGAGATTGGTGAAACTGGACTCTGGCTCACATGTGTATACCTAATATTTCTTCACCGCTAGTGATATCCTAAACAGTCGACCGATATTTCTGTTTTCCCATCCTTCGATGGCAGGACGGCATTGTACTCGACGTCTCGATCGCGGTGGGCGCGCTGCACTGCATCTGGCGGCTGCGTACGGGCGAGCGCAGCTGGTGCAGCCACTGGTGGCAGCGGGTGCAGACTTGGAGCAGATCGACTCACTTTTCGAGTGGCGACCGCTCCAGTACGCCGAGCATGCGAACGCATGGGACGCCGCTGAAAGTCTGCTAGTAGCGGGTGCTGATCCCGCTCTCCTCGCCGACGCTGTCACCAAGCTCAGCGACGCAACCTTTGTAGCCACGTGCGCACGCGGAGGACACATCAAGCTACTTCAGTTTGCTGTTGAGGTGGGTCTAAACCTTTAAAGTAGAAATTTTGTGTATTGGAATGACGTCAGACCGATCACGAGACTTGGCCTACAAAATAGAGCAAGCCTTGTATCGATGCGGTACGAAAGCTATCCTGATTCAGAGCTACTTGTACTAGGTTGTGATGGCTGGCTGCATGACAGTAGCGGTGTAATGATAGTGACATTGAGTCAGCATAGCTCTTGTGACTATGTTCGGCACCTTGGCCGTGGAGTGGAAGAACAGTGCTGTGGTGCACGTGCGCGAGTTCCCCTTCCTATTTTTATCTTTTCCAGTAATTTGCTGGAAAGTGTGAACTAGATATGGCAACAATATTCTCGGTTTAATTTCATCCTGTAAAATTATTAGGAAATATATTTAGTTTGAAAACGTTTAATTTCCCGTTCATAAATTATATAATGGAAAAACTAACATTTTCAACTAACCAACAAAAAATAACATGTGACGATAGTTTTTACCCCTATATAATGATGCAATTACAAACCTCTCCTCCCCCAAGAGATTTGTTTCTGGCATTGTGAAAAATGTGAGTTTTTTACTTGTTGAGCGTTTTCACTGAGCGGTTTTGTTCCGGGATTACAGTGGAAAAGCTAAATGTTCTCTCTAAAACTTAGCGTTGTGTAACATCCCGTACCCCAGTAATTTAGGGCAACGATGTAAAAAAAATTCTTCGTATCGAAGCATGTTATGTAATTAATGGTCACCACTTAGTGAAGCAGTGCGAAGATTAGCCAGTCATACTAACATGAGAGTACCGATCAGTGGGAAAGCTGTACATATGAAGTAGTAAATGACATGTACAATGGTTATCCAGTGTTTCGTTATTATGGTAAACTAACATGAACTTGAAAGTTTATTGAAGTTATCGGGCATTAAGTAGCGTCGCGTGTGAGTCAGTATATAAATTAAGTACTGTCTTCCTAGAATCATCGAGCGAAAAGTTACCCACCAGTGAGACAGCTAAGGAACTTACCAAGGTCCATATTCAATTTGTAATAATTTAAAACAAATTATTAAGAAAATTTTATCACCTGATAATGACTAAAATCATGAGTCGAAAGTCGTAAGTCGTAATTTATTTATTTATGTTCATTGATAAAATGCAAGATAACAAAACAAAAAAATCTTTGTTACGATAATTTGTGGCAATTGGTGAAGAATTGAGATTAAAGAGGAACATATACAAAAAATTACTATTTAGGAGTTATACACAGAGTTATATTTAAAAGCACGACTAGAACTAGTGATGTGCATATCTACGTCTGTATGTTGTGATGGGTCGTGAGGTCAATGCTCTGTAGATGGGTAGTAGCGTACATAAACAGTAGCTGGCCCTCATATCACTAATTTTCTCCCTCCTAGGAATGCGCGAAAACGCTTGTCATTCCATTACACAGAAATTATACAGCAGATATGGTTTTAGCGACTCTAATGAGAACTGAGTATGTGTTTACACAGAAATTATGGAGTACGCATGTGACGAATAATGACATTTTCCTACATTTTTTAAATTTTGATCACAACAAAAATTTGAAGAATAGGCTTGAACTCTTTTAAGTCATGCCAGCACATCGTTTATAAAAGCATATGTTATTAAATTTACATTGAAACAACATTACATAAAAGTACAGAGAAAATCAATTATTACGAAAAATCTGCAATGTTTCCCGAATAAACGGATGGTTTTCTCTAGGTCATCTCGAAGTAGCATTCCAAATCGAATAAATTTCCCCAATTAGTATATAATATTTATTTAGTATTCGTGAGTCGCAAGGGCCTGTTCCAGCAATTGCATCATTGAATCGATTATATCAACAAAAGAAACGCGTATAATAACACGTGAAATAACATTTCACTTAACTTGCGGACAGCATCAGCTACCGGATAATCTAATCCAAAAATTCATGAATCCTGTCCCTATCACATAACAATCTACATTCTATCGAAATGTAACGGATCAATATAAAGTGTTGTATAATAACCAATCAATCGCAACCAATGATCCACTTTCACATTCTGTACATTCTCATATTTCCTTGAATCATACCTCGTCATTTTAACTGAATAGTGATATTTGTTGAAAATGTATCATTGAAATCTGTACCACAGTAGCAATTTTTTATTGGATCGTGATACTTGAATTCGAGTGAATGTGTCATCCTATGTCCACGAGATATCAACTCCCAAAACTCGTTTTATAATCTATTACGTGAGAGCTAGAATTCTCCTGCGGGTCCAATCAATTGACTAGTCGAAAGTAGACAGTTAAAAAGAAGACCAGTCACGTGTTCGTCTGACCTCAGATCACTATTTTATAAATGTGTTCGCTTAATTTGAACCTTCAGTAAACAATTAACATGTATAAATCATTAATTTTGTTACACATTAATTTGAAAAATATCAAAGAAATGAATAAAACATTTAAATTAGTTTTTATTTTGTGTAAATGGCTTATAGCATAAAGCCTGCTCCTTCGCCGTCCCTCTTAAATCAATGTTCATCATGATACATTACGAAAGCGAAACAATACAAAACGCGCAATATTTCACAAGAAACAAAATATTTTCCTTAAATAATTAAATGTTATTCAAAACATATGTAAAGAAAATAAATAGTAACACTAAAAGAATACAATCATAAATTTCATTATATAAAACACCGACGTAAAGAAACCAAATACAGATAAATATGTTAAATACCCATAAATAAGAGAAATGGTGAAATTAAATACAAATATAATAGGATCAATATTATATATTACTATATTAATATCAAATACAATAAAATAAAGTGGTATGTTTCTTCCTCAGCAATATCTAGATACATAATAAACCATATTATCTGCAGCTTCTCATCAGTTCGTCATAATTCACTAACAAAACAAGGTTGAGTGAAATAAAAGCTATTTAGCGGGTAAACGAGAAATTTCTCTAGGAAAATCCGCCGACAGGACTAAACACTGTGTTTAACTGAAAACAGAATGCAGGTTCATTTTAACTTGCAGTGAGGGTATACAAGAACGATAACAAGCATCTCTACTAAGAGACGCGTGCTTTGATAATAACTTGTTTCATCCTAGGAAACACTCCCATTATATTTTGCATTGCAAGAAACACGCCTCGTCTTAGAAAATGAGATTAAAAAGAGATTAATAATATACTATTTTCAGCATACGTTAAGGGGAGATGCTATTTACTAAAACACTCGATAGTCTATTACTTATATGCTAAGAAAGATATTAGAAACAAGTACTATTTGTGACTTCCTCTTCTAGGGCAATGACCTAAATCCCATGTACGTATAACATTAAATAAGTTGAATAAAATTACAAAAGTTCACAAGGGGATAAATTATTCACATTCAATAAATACTTTATGACAAACCTTCTAATTGATTTTTGAAAATACTGAAACATTCCTTAAAATTCTTTATTATTGTATAAGAAAACATTAAAGTTTCTTCTTATATTAAAAAAGACTAAATTGTAACTCTCCCATTTTGTGTTTGAAAGCTGCTATAGCGTTTTATCATTGCCTACTCCCATGATCCACTCCCCTGGTGCAACAATGCGGAATTTATTGTGCAGTGATTGCATGCTCAACTACATTGAACAAAAGGTAAGAATGTGTCATTGTATAATTTAGCAATCACTGCACAGCAAAAACAATTTACTTAAATGTAGCCGCAACAGAAGTTTCAAATGCATGTCCTCAAGAATTCATAAATTCGCATTTTCTCCAAAGGTGCGATGATATGTAGTAGTGAAAACTGCGACCATATGAAAATGGCGACTAACCAAGAATCGAACCTAACTTGGCGTAGTGTCCCAGGTCATCCGGTGTATTACGCATGGATGGTGTAGCGGTCAACATCCCAATGGGTTCGATTCCCGACTCGGCACCATTTTCATCTGACCGAAGTAATCACGTATCACGTGAAGGAACCCATTCTTACCTTTTGTTCAATGTAGTTGAGCATGCAATCACTGCACAATAAATTCCGCATTGTTGCACCAGGGGAGTGGATCATGGGAGTAGGCAATGATAAAACGCTATAGCAGCTTTCAAACACAAAATGATTGAGTAGAATAATACGGAAAAATATATACTGTGGAAATCTTTTAAAAAATCGACACAACCTTCTCCAAATTAAAAAAGTTTTACAGTAAATGAGAAATGCAAAGAAAGCACATAAAATTCTTTCACAAATTTGACGGAACCGTTTCGGCATTCAGAATCTCTAAGAGGCTGAGGAAGTATCTTTCCAGTTCTCATTAACTGTGAAACTTTTTTAATTTACATATAATTATATACAGTCATGATAATATATTTTTAATAATTTTTTTTCTATGTGACTGACGGAGTCGAAACCCTTTTTTCAAATATGTGATATTATATTATTACAGGCGGGGGCGGCCAACTTGGACGCGCCGGTGACCGCGTGCGGCCGCTCGCCGCTGCACTTGGCGTGTGAGGAAGGACAGGCGCTGGCGGTGGAGTATCTTCTGGCGGCGGGGCAGAGCGCGGCGGCGACGGACCGCGACGGTGCCACGCCGCTGCATCTGGCGGCGGCGCGTGGCCACACCAACGTGGCGCGAAGGCTCCTCAGCTGCGGCGGAGAGGTCAACGCCACAGACGCTCTGCGCTCGTCGCCGCTGCTCGTTGCGTCGGCGGAAGGACACTTGTCCACGGTGCGAACGCTCGTCGAGTCGGGCGCTGACGTCAACCTGCCTGTGAGTAGCGGATCGGGACAATTCCTTGCATTCGTTTACTGGGTGTTCTACCAATTGGTATGGGTTTCCAAATGATGAGTGTAAAATGATTTATAAATTGTGATCATTGGTGAATTAATGATAAATAGTATATAAATATAAAAAAATTAGGCATGACAAAGGAAGAGATACAAATACAGCAGCAGGAATACTATTGGGTACAATACATGGGAGAACTTCTTCTGGAACGGTTGAAAGTGAAACGGTTGAATACATGAAAGATCTTAAATTTAAACAAAAATTAGAAGTGGTTTCTTCGGAATACGATTTTTATGTATATATTTCAAACAAGGGAACTTAAAAGTGTTTAAAAGGAATATAAAAAAATTCAAGACGCAACTTGTGCTTGTTCACAGAGCGAAGAGACAGCAAACCATATTTTAAAGAAACGTAAGCTTCCGCGACTGGAGTCCATACATTCTTCACTGTGCGAGAAAATTGTGTCTCAGTAGATAGAACTACCAATATTATTGGCCATCCTTCTGTGGTCCTATTCAGGACAATGTCAGAGACGAACAGACTGTTGTTCTAAGTTGGGTCTAACTCGAATTCATCATATTTGAAAATAAAATCAATTCCTATTATTACGAGATCGAAATTTAAAAGATACTTTAGTTCGAATGAGATTTTTTTGTATCATGTATGCTGTTAGGTAAGTAGAATCCGCAGCGAGCTCAGGACGCAACTCATATGAAAACGTAACTATTCACTCCATTATTCCGATACTGCTTTTTACTCAATTAATTATGTAAAATTTATTCTGCAGTTGAAAGTGTTATTAACCTCAACTTAAAATAAGAGTTCCACGCCCGAATATGTTTCCATATGAGAACATAAATTATGTTGTCTCATTCATTTTCTTTCTTTCTTTTTTTTTTTTTGATTTAAACATTTCTCTTCTGATTTACATACGTTTTTGTTCCCTTTAATAGAAGTATCTTGGTTAAACAAACTCAATACTTTATAAATTAGGGCTGCATATCTCGTACATCATATTTCCTTCAGTAGATCATTTCATTCTTTGCTTTCCGCGTGAGAAATAAGAATGCCAAAAACATGAACAGAGGAACTCATCCTGGTTTCATTCATCACAAAGTAAATCTTTAGTTTTACAAAGACATATTTTTTCATTCAATATCTTCGAAAATCAGAATCAATGTAAAAGTATTATTTCCCTTTGAGCAAATAATATTTTACTTCAAAGTACAGATACAAAAAAAAAAAAAAAGGACATAGTTAGATGACTTCTTATTTGGAGNTAAGAGACAGAATCAAGAGAAAAATTAATTGCTGTTCTTTTTTTAATTATGTATGTTATAATAATAAATAATAAACTTTATTGTCAACATTATTATGTATTAGGTTTTCAAGCAAAGAGTCGGTCATCCCAAAAATATATTTCTGAAACTAACCATCACTTTTTGCATGCTAGCTTAGGTTTTAAAAATTCGAGTTCGCGAGTCGTAAGTGGAAATACTTGGGTTTTATTTTTCTAAAACAAATGCAAATATAAATTTAGATTTGCTGTATCACCCACAATTGCGAAAACCACCCTTAAATAAGAACAAAACAAAATTGGTCTATTCCAAAGACTAAACCTGTGTATCCTAATGTATTTTGACGCGGTGAATAACAATATGAGTTTAGAATACCTCCATCACCTTTCATATTTCTTTAAATCGCGAAAAAACACCCTTAAGTACAGAAGTATACAAATGTGCACACACAAAATTAGTCTGTTCCAAACTCATATCCCCTTATGTATTTTGACGCGCTAAATCCGAATCCGGAACCAGAATCACCCTCCGTTTTTCTTCAAATCCATATTTTCTGAATTCAGGAGTGTTTTTGCTATTAAAAAACTGAGGTTTATGAAACGATTCGTAATGCATATTCGGATTTAGTGCTTAAAAATGCATAAGGATGCATAGGTCTAATTTTTGGGTCACACCAGTTTTTATTTTTTGTGTGCCTATGTAATTAACGTAAAATGTTATACATAGTTCCAATGCTTCAATGATACAGCCTCTCGTTAGTCCCAGTAATGAGAAACAACGATTCTCTCTCATTTGTTCGGTGAAACCTCATTCACGAAGTATTAAGTTATGTGGAACTTCTCAACAAATTTCGCTAGTCTTAATAAATGTTGTTGAAACAAAGTTACAAGTCATCTAGTATTGGTAGAAATTTTCAAGAGGGGGCACTCAATTATGGTTATCGTTTAACAAAATAGCTCTGTAAAGAACCCCTGAAGATACGGATAGGTTCACAAGTCAACCAGCTGACGAACACAAAATAATATTTTTATTTACTCTCCATTTATACCGGAAAAAATATTACTTCTCATTAAGCTTAACTGAATACACAGGAAAAAGTAGTAAATATCAAATTAATTAAAAACGTTTAACAGCCCTTTGTACTATTTTAACTAGTCCAGATCTTTTTTTTTTTTGTAAGAGTTTAAATATGTTATATTGAAGATATTTTAACACGGAGCAAAACGTAGAATTAATATCAAATATTTCTTCACAGCCACAGTCCGGACTCAAGAGGCGATAACTAGAAAACATCAGACAAGCCTTGCAGTACAAAACCTAGTATTCGAATCTAAAAAAATGACAGTAGTTTTCTTACAATTTACATTTAAACTTCACCTTCCCACAAAAGTATAAAAATGTGTAAAAAAGTGAACTTTTATTAATGTGTGACGAAACACTTATACAAAGTAAAATTATTGCTTAAAATGTAATGAAACAAGCTTTAGTACGTCTCCAAAGCAGTCGAATAAACCGTTTTTATGATTTTTACCATAGTCAAGATATATAGAAATTCGTGTCTATATATTATTTTAGGATTGATTTTTTAAGTTTGATCATTGAAAAAGGAAATTTTAAGTAATTATCTTTTTCCATGATATTTTCTTTTAATTTTTTCAGCGTTTAGTACTATTACTTAACGAAACATTCCATTCCATAATTATCAGATAAATACATCACCTGGACTATATTCCTATTGTGTACAAGTTATAAAAATAGATTTCTGGCGAGCATCTACACAGCATTTTCAGGTGTCATGCAAGTCGTAATATTATAGGGTACAGAAATCTTGTATGTATAACATGTGTCGTGCATTACGTAGGCTTCCTGTTTACTTATTGCTTTCACTCAATAACAAGACCAACGGACCCTGCACCAGTTGTGAGTCGTAACCTCTAATTATGAAAGGCAAAGCATGCAAAGCTCGTAGTCCTTCTTTGCGGAGTCTTCTCAAAGTGAGATCTCTTTTATGGTTTCCATGATTCTTATTTCATCTTCTTATCTTACTTCTTCTCTGCATTTTTCCCCAATTCATTACTTTCAAAGTAGTTAAGGACAGTACTGAAAATCATGCTGGCAAAAATTATAAATATGTACAAATATTTATTCAAAAATGACATCTCACTACTCGTAAATGATTACCCCGCTTATCATAAAAGTTTGAAACGATAAGTGTTTATGATTATTCTCGTTATAACTTTTATTTCCGTTTTGGTATTTGTCTCACGATATATATTATCCAATTAAGGTCGATTTTGCCGTTAAGTTCTCTTAAGTTTTAATACAGAAATGCTAATGTCTTTTTCTTTTTCTCATCAATAGACTATCTCATTCAAATTTCGTTTAGAAATTCAAATGTTTTGTACAAGCCAATAGTTTCCGTATAAAGATATTTGATAAAACTTTTACCAATTGGGGACGGGTTTTGAGTCGGTACATCATAGATGTAAATTGAAGACGCTTTGGCTGACACACAGGTAGATCCCTGCATCACTAAACTTACTTTTGAGCGGAGAAGTTCCGACAAACTTGAGAATATCACATCAATATTTTTTTAGAATTATACGATATTTTATGATTTTTGGAGACAAACCGTGAGCATAAGTAATGAAGAAGAAGTAAAAATCAAATAGTGCAATGAACCAAAAATTGAACAGGTTATTAGTAGCAAATGACGCCTACTAAATTCTCTTTTTATAAACCACGTGATTTCCCCTTTTTTGAAACATTGAGGCAGTGGATCATACTGAGTTACAGAAGTGTATTTCGAAAATGCTAGGACACCGAAGCACATAATGTAGATCATTTCTTAAGAAATGTAAATCCATTTTCTATACTCATAATTGTGATAATTGCACTACTGGTTTTCATAGGTTTAAATTCTGGTAAAGTTCCTCATATCTTCCCTATTTAGCTTTCTTTTGCCTGTAGACTTCATTTTTCTATCTTGTTTCCCATTTCATTAATTCGTGTCAGTATTTTCCTATCTACTTTCATCCATATGGCTGCATTTGAGAAACAATAGCTCCTAAATGCTGTATTGAAGTTGACTGATATCAGACAAATAAAAATCATGCAGATGCTGTGTTTGTTTCCTTTCATCCAATTTTTAAATCTTTGCAATTCACTTTAGAAAAATTTTTATATTATTGTATAGTAACACTTCTTTTTTTTCTAAAAATGTAAATTAATTATTCATTGATTATACCATTTACTTATTTATTAGATTTTCGTTTTTATTTCAGTGTATAATACCGACTAATGGCTGCTATGTAACCTGAGGAGCTTTCTGAAAATAAAAATAACAACTTACAATTGCCATACCATAACTAACCTCACCATGTATTTCTCGACTACTGTTTACAGTATACTGTCTTTTACGCTGTCAGATGATCATTTTCGTTGGAGACGAGTACTTTACGAAAGGAAAGTGGAAGAACCAGCAGAGTGTGATGCGTAGGGTCCGCTGGACACGACGCCGTTGCATTGGGCCGCGGGGCGCGGCTTCGAGGGCGTGGTGCGCTATCTCCTGGCGAACCACGCGGAGGCCGGAGCGGCAGATGCTGAGCGCTGCACGCCGCTGCACGAGGCGGCCGCCGGAGGCCACGGGGCTGCGGCGGTGGCGCTCCTGGACGCAGGAGCAGACGCTGATGCGGTGGATGCGGACGGCCTCACGCCTCTGCACGCGGCGGCGCAGCGCGGACACACACAGGTCTCAACGGCGACGATACTTCCTTGTTTTCTTTAAACACCACAAACTGAGTCTTGTAATGACGTTAATAATATTTCCTGAAAATTATTTAAGCATGAAGTTCAGGAGGAAATTCTTACTTCGAATAAGTGATAAGAAACTCCTCTATTCACCAATGATTGTATTCTACTCCCAGCTATTCGTAATTTGAGCTGTTACACACTTGCCGCTTCTGATGCGAAACTGCTCCAACCACTATCAAGAAATTAAAAATAAAGACTTTAGAATAACAGTAAAAGTCAATGAATCGAAAGAAATACAAGAGCAAGTCCAGTATATTCAGGGTACAATTTCTTTGTGGATCTCTCTCCAGGTCCGGCAATTGTCAATGAGGTATTGAATCTTGCCTCAAACTAAAAATATAAAACATCTCTTTTTCATTCATGCCTACACAGTTGGTTCCACAGCATCTAAAATAACACTCTGTTCATTTTTTCCTAGTCAAGTAAACGCTCGATAAAATAACTTCCTTCTTTGTTCTAGAAATTAATTTACTTATGGTGGTG
Source organism: Laupala kohalensis (assembly GCA_002313205.1). Taxonomy (NCBI): domain Eukaryota; kingdom Metazoa; phylum Arthropoda; class Insecta; order Orthoptera; family Trigonidiidae; genus Laupala; species Laupala kohalensis. Next base: position 607,340 of record NNCF01126223.1, on the reverse strand, counting down.
TGCCGATGGCTTCCTCTTTCCAGATGAGTAGTTTATTCATTTCTGTAATCTGCAATATTTTGTAGGTTTTTATGAAATCTGCATATATTGTCTAATTGAAAGTATTTTCTGCAACAAAAAGTTTTGAATAAGCCAAAGATGCAAACAAAAACTCTGTTACGGAAATTTAAATTTGATTCCATTAAAGTTATTCAAATAAGAGAGTTCTCTTTTGCGAAAATATTTTTTGAAATGTCATTGAGAGCAACGAAATATTTAAAAGGAGTGTTCCAGAAAAAGAAACAAAGAATAAAATTTTGTTTACCCAAACGATAGAAAAAGAATCGCTTGATATTTGGGTGTTGAATAACCTAACCCTTTATCCCTTTAGATCAAGAATTTCTCGCCCTGCGGACACGCCGTACCAGGGCGGACGCGTTGGAAACAGTTATGAAATGAGAAGCGCTAAATGTATAGAAAGTCGGGACCGATTTAATCATTGTATTATTATGTAAATCGTGATTACGAAAGGATGTGATGCCCATGAGAAGAACTTAGAATTACAACCTTATTAGAGAAACAAACTTATGAACGGAACATCCTATAATTTTTTGTTTTCTACTCGTTTTTTATTGGGACTTTACGGAACGCCGACATCGAGGTCATTAGAACCCTAAAAGTTTTGTACAAGTAGGGAATATGCTGTTATGCACTAAGGAGTGCCAACAAGACACTCTCCGCGTGTGGGACTCACCGAATGACTCAACCGTACCCATAAAAACCATCCTGAATTACAATATATCCAAATATAAAACGGCGAGAAAAAAGGAAGAGAGAGACAAATGATTCCTAAAACATTATAAAAGCCGAAAACAAAGAAAGAAGTAAATTTAGAGAGAGAAAATGCAAATTCAAAGCAAAGGGAAAAAGATTTAAATCCAAACCCTCCCGAGAACTTGTGGAAGGAACCCAGTTTCGTTTATGGAATTGAGTAATGACATTCGAAGAAAGATAAGATAGTGTTCCAGAGGTCACATTCCTAAAGGAATCTAAAAGGACGTATCAAAATCGGTTCATTTTGCTCAAGCACAACGTCCAAACTGTTGAGTCGATTGTTTCGCCGTCGGCTGGTACTATATTTGAGACACTCCAGAAGAAAGTATTCCACGATAAGTGTTGTGTTGCAAGTTTGACAGATGGGGGAGGTTCACCGAGAAAGGTGATCATGATAGCAGTGGCCAATACGAAGACGTGTAAGGATCACTTCTTCACGTCTGTTTGCACGAGATGATGACGCCCAGGTCTTAACGGAGTCTTTTACCTTCCTCAGCTTGAATGTCATTTGGCTTGCCATTTCTTAAGAAGAGACGATCTTATGGCAACCTTTGAATCTGACGTAGGAACAGTTGAAAGATCAAGTACTGCCCTCTGTGTACCCCGCTTCGCCGTCTCGTCAGCGTCTTCGTTACCCGTAATACCAACGTACCCAGAAACCCAACAAAGGAGTATTTCAAAATTTTGAACTACTAGATTGCTTATTAGATTCTGAATAGTCTGTGAAAGGATGGAAGAAGTGTACAATGAAGACACTGACCACACAGCACGAATAGTCACTGCAGATTACCACACGCCGTATTGAAGATAGCTGAATGAACTTCAGACCTTCAAGGATTGCAAATTTTTCAGCAGTGTACACGCTGCAAAAGGAATGGAGGCGAAAAGAATGGGTAGCACTATGGCAGTGGAAAGCAGCACCAACGGAATTATTCATTGCTGAGCCATCAGTGTATAAGAATATATAATCCAAATAAAAGTTTTCAGTTCTCCGAAGTGCTGCAGGTAGACAACAATAGGAGTGTCTTGCTTTGAAAGTTGAGACAGCCGAAAGTCGATGATTGGTTGCATGAAGGACCAAGGTGGTGCGAGAGAGTGTGGGTATTTCACTGGAGGAGATGATGACGTTTTCCTCCAGCAGCAGTTTAAAGCGGACACCGCAGGGCGGAGTAACGAAGATCTTGCAACGTAAGATGAAATAAATTTTGGAGAATGTAGGTGTTGCCGAATGGGGTGATTTGAAACCCCCATCAGTATCACTCTGTAAGATCTAAGTAGAATATCACGTCTTCTGTTAAGAGATGGTTCCCCAGCGTATGCTTGTAAGCATTCTATTCGACTAGTGCGAATGGCACCAGTTGCGATGCGGACTCCTGCATGATGGATACTGTTAAGGGGTCTGAGTGTCGACTGTGATGTAGAGGCGTATACAATACTGCCATAATGTAATACAAACCGAACGAGACTTCTATGCAGATGAAGAAGGCAAGTGCGGTCTGCGCCCCATGATGATGCGCTTAAGCAGCGAAGGAGGTTTAGGGAAGAATTACAACGGGATTGTAGTTTTCGGATGTGATTGCACGAAGTTAGTGTGCGGTCGAATAAGAGACCCAGGAATTTTGCGGAGTCAAAGGAAGACGTTGGCCCCCAAAAAAAGATTATTGTGGATATGGTACATCCTACAGAAATGCATACTGCATGATTTGGATACAGAAAAATTAAAGCCGGTAGATGTGCTCTAATCGTGTAAATTGTTTAAAACCAATTGCAGTTGCTTCTCGATGACAGAGATGCTGCTAGACGAACAATCGATGGCGAAGTCGTCAACAAAGAGAGACGCATGTAAAGTTTCTCGAACACCTGACGCAATGCTATTTATCGCTATAGCAAAGAGAGTGACGCTCAAGATTGAGCCCTGTGAGACACCGTTTTCCAAAGGATGTTTAAATAATAAATAAGAACTGAAGTGATCGCGGAAAAAGCGTTGAGATAGGAAGCTCTCCAGGAACAGAGGAAGACAGCCTCGGAATCTTCACGAGTGCAATCTGCGTAGGATTCCGTACCTTTAGGTTGTGTCATAAGCTTTTTCCAGGTCAAAAAAGATGACCACAATGTGTTCCCTGAATACAAAAGCTGATGAGATGGTGGATGGTAACGTAACAAGGTCCAACGTCGACCGCTGTTTTCTGAAACCACGTTGGATATCGGTCAGCAAATTTCGCGATCCACAGACCAAACAAGGCGACGATTGATTATTCTTTCTAACAATTTGCAAACGCAGCTTGTCAGAGAAATCGGTCGAAAGTGCGACGGATTAGATCGATCCTTTCCCTCTTTTGGAAGTGGAATAATTATGGCTTTAGGCCATTGAGCAGGGACTGTAAGTTCATTCCAAATACAGTTAAATAAATTCCAAAGGAATTTCATGCCTATCTTTAAAATATGTTTTAGCATCGCGTTTGCATTTGATCACGACAAGGAGCTGTACCTTTCGAAGACTCAAGGGCAGAGGTCATCTCCGTCATAGAGAAAGTAATGTTATATTCCTCCTCTCTGCAACTGGATAAATCCAAGCAACATTTTTCCGCGCGAACTTTCTGTTGGAGAAACAATGGAGAAAAACCGGAGGAGTTAGAGACTCTTTCATAATGCGATGCAAGTTCCAAAGCGATGACTTCAGGTGAAGTTTCAAGCTGTCATTTTCCATTGAGACCAGGGATGGAAAAAGAGGACCATGTACCTTGAATTTTGCGAACCTTCTTCCACACGACTGATGATAGAGTATGGCTCGTAAGAGATGAAATGAAAGCCTTCCAGGAGGTTGACTTACTTTCTCGAGGAGTTCGTTTTGCTCTGGCTCTGCACCTTTTAAACTCAATCTGATTTTCAACAGTGGAATATTTGTTAAACCGCGCTAAAGCTTTCTTTCTAGCGCTGACTGCCTTTGCGCAATCCGAATTCCACCATGGAACAGGGCAATGCCTTGGATTACATGGTCATTTAGAGATGTCAACATCGGCGACTTTGAAAACTGCGTTGGTGAAATGGGATGCCATAGCATCGACATCGGCGAAAGGCTCATCGCGAAAATTGATTTTGCTTTTAAACACATCCCAATCTGCTTTTTTCAATATCCACTGCGAGGGGCGTGAAACCGAGGGGCAAAAGAAATTTATAAGAATCGAGTAGTGGTCACTCCCATACAGATCGTCAAGAACTGTACAGTCTAAGATTGGAGAAATCCAGCAACGAAAAAGATCGGGAAGCTGTACGGAAGTGGGTGGAGTGGCCCGTGTTAAGGAGCGCTATATTTCGGCTATCAAACAGTTTTTCAATTATATCACCCTTTGGGTAGTTGTGTGAAGAACTCCACATCGGATTATGGGCTTTGAAATCCCCGACGATAAGAAATGGGGATGGCTACTGGTCCATCAGACCAACAAGATCCTCCTTCCTGAATGACTGCCCAGCGGGGATATAAATATTACATACTGTAAATGTACGGGAACGAATGTTCACCCTCAAACATACGGTCTGAAAGACGCTTGATATAGAGACTTCTTTGGCATAGACTGAAGCTTCTACGAGCACAGCAACGCAACCATTTGTTCGTAGACCGTCTTCTCAGTTCGCCCTACAACAGATGTAACCACGAGAGAAAAAAGAGTGTTTTGTTAAGAGGTGTGTTCCCTGAAGACATACTATTTGAGGAGAACGACGAAACAGTAAGAACTTTAATTCATCTGAACGGACATGAAATTCCATTCAGATTTCCAGGAAAGAAGAGTCATGGTCTGGAGTTTATCCGATCTTTCTTCGATGTCGAGTTTTTTTTCTTTTTATGACTATAAATCCTGGTCCTGCTGTGGTCCCCTCCCCGAGAGAGTGGTGGAAGGATAACTCTAGGATATAAGAAATACAGTATTTCTGCTTCTCGAGCGTCGGCGACTACGGAAAGGTGAGCCAACAACTTTGGAATCTCACTTTAGAGAGTCAGGTTTACGGGTCATTTTTGAGTGAGAAGTTCTCTGTCGAGAACGACCCCGAGATGGACGTTGGGGGTATTGAGGGTCGGCAGACTTCGGTTTCTTGGAGGACGTGATTGGTGAAGTTGATTTTGATTTTACCGTTGAGGTCGATGTTTCTGTTGAGGTCGATGTTGACTTTTTTAGAACAACTTTAAATTTTGTTGGGATAATTATTTCGATCTCGTAATTGACTCTTTGAAAGCGCCAGGGACATCCAAGGGTGCCTGTAATCCAATTTCATAATCTGTGGTTTCATTACTTCCTCCAAATCCACCTGACAGCCAAAGGAAGCTGTAGGTTGTTTTGAAGTGTTTGCCGCAGATGCAAAGGTTTTAACCATGCTAACCGGATGTTTAATGAGGTAGCGGAGCCTAGCCTCAGGGAAAGATATCTTATCCGTAAATCGGATCATTTGGATCTCTTTCTTCATCAAATATTTTGTGCATGCATTAACACAGCACAGAGGCGACGAGCAAGGTGACGACTCGTGGGATGGCTTACCGCAATTTGCACAAACATCGCATGATGATTTGCACCTGTCGAATGTGTGACCGAACCTGTGGCACTTGAAATACCGCAGAGGGTTCGGCACATATTGGCGCATACGCAGTTAATAAATACCACAGTGTATGGTTTCTGGAAAAGACTGTCGATCGAATTTCAGAACCAGTGTGGAGGTGGGGACAAACTTTCCCTGCACCTTCCTCCTGATTCTGTAGATATTTACTAGGTCTTTAGATTCGAAAAATGCATTTAGTTCAACTCCCTGCTTGAGAAACACAGGACTAGAGAAAATGGTAAGAGTAAATAGTGAAAACTGCTGTTGCACTTTCCTGAGTTGTAATTATTATCCAGCACCGAGTGCAGGTCAATTCGTTTTATTGGATGTAAGGTGCCTGAAAGAAACAGTGGGAATCCTGTCTATCTTTTTCATACTATGGGTGCCGACAACTGTGTGAAATTCATTTGCCAAAGTATATGGCCAGTTGCACATTAGAAAGATATGAGTGGCGAGAAAGTTTTGCGATGAAGATCCATAAGAGCGTCCAGATTCCTTACTGAAAAAAAAGTCAGCGACGGTAATGTTATTCGGAATTTCTCATAATACCCGAAAATACTTGGCACAGCTCCTCAAAGTACTGGCACGTAGATATGGATCACGTGAATAACAGGGCTGTCGCATTGGGCGTTGCTGGCGCTCGGTTGGCTCGTCTACCTCTCTTCGAGTCTAATGAAAAGAAGCCGGACCTGCGTCTCAAGCAGTGGGCTATAATAAATTACGCACTTAGAGAACTCGGGCGTCGCTGGCGGTTCTGTTTACTTTATGGTCTGAATGTGAAAACTCCAATTGGTCTTCGTCTCAAAACTTTTCCTCATCTTACGTTTCCCTTTCCAGTGTGCGATGAGTAAAGAAATAGTGTGCAACCGACCTAAGAGAGAGCTGATTTTTGCATCCCGGTGAAGTAAACGAATTGACGCGCTGACGTCATGCGTAGGTGGTGGAGATGCTGGCCACATGTTCACGTTCCGTGGACGCCCGCGACGAACGCGGTCGGCGTCCGGTGCATCTGGCGGCTGCGGAGGCCCACACCGACGCGGTGCAAGCTTTGGTGCGAGCCGGCGCTAACCTCGAAGTGGCGGACCGCGAAGGCCAACTTGCGCTGCATTTGGCGGCTCAAAGCGGCCACGTGGACCTCATACGCTACCTGGTGGACGAAGGCTCCGACGTGAACTCTGTGGACAACCACGTGCAGACACCGTTGCACTACGCCGTCTCCGAAGGACATGAAGACGCCATGATGTACTTGGTGGACGCAGGCGCCAATGTCATGGCGGCTGACAACCGCGGATGGAGTCCGGCCCACGTGGCTGTGCGGCACGGCCACACCAAGGCGTTAGCTTATCTTATCGAGAAGGGAGCTGACATCGACCAGCCGGCTATATGCGGAGCGACGCCACTACATCTAGCGGCGGAGGCTGGACACCAGGAGATGGTGCGCATGCTGGTGGAGTGTGGAGCCGACCTCAACCTCATGGACAAGCAGGTGTGAATGACAGGTCATGTAGGTATAAGTAGGCTTAGACTAGTTCTAAAGTTTCAATAGAGTTCTTTAAAATAACTAAACTTAGAAAAGTTCGTAGCTTTTAAAACAACATTTATCGATTGGAATTGGTGAACTTAAGGATCTCAGAATCCACAGCTGATTCTTCATACAATTATCTAATTTGTGGTTTGATTTGCAATTATAAATATGGAGGTTACTACTATTTTATTTATCGTCGGGGGAATTTCTCACTGATAATTATTCGAAAATTTCTTCAACCGGTGAACTATTAATATTGGTATTAAGAAATGTGGGTTATTTTACAAGACATGATATGTTTCGTTATGTTATCAGATTACTTTCGTGATTTTCTCGTATCTATTTTCTTGAAAAAGAAAATATTTTAAACATATCTTAAAGAGGATTACTACAAAGTTAGCAATGAAGTTAGAAATTACACAACGCACTCGCTAGTGAGATCAATCTAATTTGGGATGATAGTTTCCAATTAAAAAACCGGAAATATCAACAGATAACAAAATGTAACTATTTATTCGAATTGGTCAGATATCACACAAACTGTTTCATTCACAAATCTGTAAGATATACTAACTTCCACTACAAATTAGTGAATCAGTTATATATTTGTTGAATCTTCGGTTGATACCTGTAAGAATTTGCTAATAATTTGAGTAAGTGTTTAATTAGTCGTGAAGCTGAAAGATAAAGAAATTAAACACCTCTTCAGTAAATTATTGGTGTTGCCAAACTATTGTGTCTTGCTCTAAGGTAGTGTAGTCAGACTTAAGTCGTATAAAAAAGTGTATGATTAATAATAATAATAATAATAATAATAATAATAATAAATTTATTGTCAAAAAACAGTACAAACGTGGAGGGAAAAAAAACTAATTTACTCTCCGGAAGCAAGCAAGGGACCATCCCATCAATTCCGATCAAGGGCCCTAAGGCAGAGGCGGATTCAAAAAATTCAGCAAAAATTCCTAGATAAGATAAAAAGTTAGCTGCGAGTTATAATACTAATAGAATGTCAATATGTTTGTAATTTTAAGCAAAAAATTACATGTAAGTTATTATCGAACTATAGATTATTCTGAGTATAGTGCTTAAAAATCAAAAGAATTGAAATAACACCAAATTCACGATTTATTGTTACAACAGACCCGCCCCTAGACAAAGCCTAGAGAACCTGTGTGATAAATCCGCCTCTACGCGAAGGAAAAACGGAGAAAAACCCGGGCCAGGATGGGGCTACAGAATTTATGTACACAAACGTGCCAATGTTGAGTACACATAAAACTAAATTAATATGAGCCATAAGACAACACAATCATGCAAGAAAATAGTTTTTGAAATTGTTATAAGTTGTTTAAAAAGTACTACAGCAATGGCGTGATAAAGCACAAGACGAATTTAACTTTTGTTAAAATCAATAAATTCTTTTACAGTGTAGAAGCACTGGTGCAGGAGGTAGTTTTTAACCGCGGATTTGAAGATATTCAATTTCATAATATCTTTTATATTCTTGGGCAGGGAATTATATAGAACGATTCCCGAATGGTATGGTCCCTTTTGGCAAAGAGTGGTTGACACTCTAGGGCGATGAATATTACTACTATTGCGTGTATAGTATTGTGGATGAATGAAACCCGTTCTTTTATCTCTATATTAAAAAAACGTAATACTTAGCTCTCATTCACATCGGGGACAAGTGAGTAAACGACATTAACGAAGAATGCAAACAAGCGGAAGACTTGTTGAATCTCCCAAGAGAAACTGACTCATTATGAAGGAGACGTAAGTGAAAAAAAACAACTTGGAAACTAGTTTCTAAATTATTATATCATCCCAAAATGAAGAAGAAAGAGAAACGAGCTCTAAGGAAGGTAATGAAATAAAAGAACCTACAAGGTGAAGGGTCCACGGGTGAAAGTGAAACAACCTTGAGCACTTCACACGAAGAAAGGAAATGGAAGGACTAGTGTGGGAGATTGAGGCTCGAATTTAAAGAAGCCGAAAAAGAGCTCCGGTTACAACATTAGTCTGTTTCTCATGTATGTCCTTATCAAGGTAAATTTGCAATTTTTGGCGTATTTTACGTATAATGTACAGTGAAACATTTCACGGATCCAATGGAGGAATAATTTTCCACTGAATTTTTCATATAATAATTCTAAAAGTTCATGTGAGAATATGAGCAGGTCACCAACGTTAAAAACTATCACACTGCAATGAATATATAGTACTTTCATATCTTCTCATTATTAAAATTGTTTCCCTTTCTGTCGTTCATGGAATGAGTTGTCAAAACGAGTTACTCTTACATTTCCTTACTACCACAACAACAAAACATATAGTCATTACGGATTTACTTTTTCACGTTTCTCCTATTAGTGAGCGTTCCGCAAGGATTTTCCTGTGAGACTCTGGTAAGTTATGTATGAACGTTTTCTGATGGGAGTTGCTTTGAAATAAGTCAGAATTTTTATTATAATCTTTGCAGTTACTCATCTCTTCAATAAAATTGCGTAGAAATGAATACTTTAGGGAACTCATCTACCCTTTACTGGATTGTAAAACTGTTTTTCTTGTGTAACTAAAAAAAAATTATTTCTGAGTAGAATGACAACAGAATTTTTAAGTAATATATTTCTACAACTTTCTCTATTCACATTCGTGTCTTTATGTAAAACCCTCTAAGTAAGTCATAAACATTACTCTTAATTGTAATTACAGCAGAGAAAGAGTCAAAATACCATCTACAAATTTATTTTTTTAAAGTCAATTCAACGGGTCTTAAAAAACGAAAAAAAAACATTAATGAAAATTTAAAATTGGAAGCACCCTTCGTTAGAATTAATGCAAGTAAAATGTAAAACGTAGTAAATATTTTTGGAAAAAAGAGCAGAAAATATAATCTTGGTTGTTTTATGGTATATATAAACAATATTAGAGTGACAATAAATATATCTACCAATTTATATTTAATAGATACAAAAATGTTATTTCGTTAATACGTACTTTTACTATATCTTGAAATTATTCAGAAAATATTGCTAATAAATTGTAGATATTAAAATAACACAAAAAATTTAGGTTAATTATAACAATAGTATTAATGAGTGTGTCTCCCCTAGGCCAGAACCTAGAGAGCCTATATATTAAATCCGCGTCTTCCCGACGGAAAACCGGAGATAAACCGGGGCCAAGATGTCTGTATGACTTTCAAACGGTCCTACTAGTATCAAATCATTTCTTAGTTTCGCTCTGCTCAATTGTTTCCAGGGGCGGCGCCCAGTGCACGTGGCGGCGGCAAGCGGTCTGGTGGACACAGCCAACTATTTGGTTGCTGTCGGCGCCGACACGCGTCTGCCCAACTCCCAAGCGGGCGACCGCGGCGTGGGAACGGAGGCGCCCACCAACCCAGTCACCATCGCTACGCCATATGGAGCATACGACGCCTTCGGAGATCTGGACTGACTAGAAATGCATAGGGCTTTCTTCAACCGCCGCACACAAGTTACGAATTTGCCTCATTCTTGTCCCGGGTAGTCGAGAAGATGAGAAGCAATTTGCCCACTCACCCATACTTCAGTCTCAGTCGTACGACTGAGCGGACCGATGTCAGCGTTCTATACATATCCCTCTCTGTGTATTCGTTTCATCCACAGTAGTTATTCCAAGTCTCCTTATGTGTTTAAATAAAAAATATGTATATAAACGAGACTCGAATGTTATTTGTACCTTCAGAACGTATCTCGCACGTACAATTTACATTAATCAATTCGTCAAAAATTATGTTCCCTAACACTATAGTTGGTTCGAAGAGAAACAATGAGGCTAAAGAAATATTCAATAACACCAGTTTGTCTCATTATTTTATTATATCATTTTGACATTATATTTACGTAAATTTAGTGAAAAAAATACGTTTTAATTCCTTACGGTTCAGTCTTAACTGATAGATATTCACCTATTTTCAAATTTATTGTTTCTTATGCTCACTAAGACGGGTTGTCATTCTCATGGGGCATATAACGTAGTGTGAGCATGTTCATTTTTATTTTTAGAATACAGAAGTTTTTAGAAAATATTAATAGTAATGTCACTTTTGATGACGTTGACGTAACATATGCAGATGACTGAGAATTCAAAACGAAAGTTTTAAGAGGTTATTGTAAATTGAAAAACGCCAGCTTTACTAGTTATACTTGTAAACACAATCAACATAATTTTGAAGTGAACGTGACAAATATTTTCGTAAGAACAAGCTCCTGCAAATATCGCGAATCAATACCTTTATTCTGTGACAGCTTCTACATTCTCTCAGTTCACCCCAAGGAGAGCGTAGGGATAACTCGGATGTTTTGCTCCACGTGTTTGCATATGTGTGAATAGCAGCGGGGATATGATCACCACTTTGCATCGCTCCTCCGTTCAGATACTCCAACTTTCTCCGTCGACGCCGCTGCACGATGAGCATCAAACGCTAGCAAAGTCATTAAGCATTAAGGCTCTCACTCTGCATTCTGGGCACGCCTTCTCCATTCTAACCCACAAAACGCCTCGAATTTTAATGCTACTCGCATAAAATCTCAATCTATTGCACTTGATAATTGTTAAAATTTTAATAAATTAATTATTTTGGTCTGTTCATTGATATATTTTATCTCCATACTATAAATGTATTTTAACCATTGCTCTACTCATCAATAATAAGTACTCTTGATCGCAATAAATCTAATAAAATCGCAAACCATGTTCTCGATCGACGACCAATTTTGACAAACTATTGTCTTTGAAATCTTAACACAAAAATTAACAACAAAACGTACAAATTCCTTTTTTATTCGCGACACAAATGTATTTGCGGTTCATTTATATTACTTAATTGTTTTGACATCTCGAATGCAAGAGATTATCGTCATGCTCATTCCCAAAATTAGTGCCTTCTCACACTACGCGACTTCCTCTTATGACACAATAACTCCATCGCACTTGCAAGAAAATTCCCACGGAGAAACCAAGACAGGACTTACACTCGATTCCTTGCAACTGCTTTGAGCGACGTCGTAATACCAGACGAGACAACATACATAGACCGTCACTTGAAAGTTGTTCTATTACGAACGCACTTACACAGTAAACAGCTACTTTAACTTTAAACACTGAGACCGAAAATAAGAGTTCATCCCTGTTCATAACAGTGTATCATGTATCTAACACTAATTGATGTGGCGGATAATTTAAATGCATTTCTCTCTTTCTAAATCTTAAGTCATATGAGGTGCTCAAATTCTTCAGTATTTGAAAGAAGAGAATACTGCTTTTATTTATTCATAACTGGTTGAGTTCTTGTACTCGTTTGCAATTATCAGACTTTTTGTTCGCGTAAATTTTGTAAATTTCGTATTAATATTATTCCATAAATAGGCATCGATATATACAAAAATATACTTATTTATGTTTTGTAGAATTGACATTCATTGTTTCTCTTAACCCGTTTTTTTGCTGATATAATAGAAGAGGAAGTGTTTAAAAAAACTAATTATGAGATAAAATTTACCTTTGTGAATTTTTGAGTCACGTAAAAAGGTCCAATTACTTGAAATCTCCAAATATTTTAAAATTTGTTTCATCTCGTTCCAAGACATGAGTTTCAAAAATGACATTCCACAAAATCAGTTCCTCAAAATGAGTTCCATAATTTGCAGTCAACTTCCACAAATACTTTGTACTCTTCGTAAGACCCGTGGTAAAAACAAAGGTTCTGACAAAAATAGAGTTCCTCCGCAATCAAATTAACAATCCAGATATATACCATCAGACTTCACTTGTATAAAAATATCACCACTTTCATTGTCAAAATATTTATATATAACATTTCATTGCTATATTGCGTTTTATTTATCTTTTGTTAATTTTTCTCAAATTTACTCGAGGTACGTGACATTAGTGTTCAAATCTATTCCCAGCACTCTGCTGACGTCTATCTATGGAAACCATTAATTATGCAGAATTGTCGTAGAAAATATAGGTTCTGCGACATCGGAGAATAAAGAAAATGTAGATTTCGAAAATAATGATGTATGTAGTTATGCAGTTCACATGAAAGAAGAATTGTCCTGTTAGTTGGTTAGGTACAAGATAAAGATTAAAAATTAATGAATCATGAAGTTAAATTGTCGATAAGGAAGAAAAATTATAAAGAAATTTTCACTCCAGAAGAAGACTGTATAAATAGAAGCGTTGAGAGAAATAATGAATTAAAGTAAAACATTCAAATGGCCTCAGACGAGGGGTGGGTACAAAATAACAACCGGTGCAGTCAGCTCAGGTCGCCTATATGTCAAATGAAGAGGAAAATGAGATACTATGAGATACAAATAGATTAGTGTGCTTAAACAAAGCAATACCGATAAAAATTTGTACATTAAAATTCTCCCCAAAAATTATACATATTTAAAAGAGTATGTATCTACAAACCATCCTTTCTTAGATGGAGCTAATTCAATTAACTTCCTGAATCTGAACGTTTTAAATGGTCCATAAATATATTCCGACCTTGGATACGGATTTTATCAAAACGTCCTGTTGCTCCCAATAGGTATCATGAATGGCTGGTTAATGAACTGATGTTTCAGTTATACCAGTAAATAATAATGTAAAGGTAAATTGTAAATTATATTTCATTCCATATTTTTCAAAGTTTAATCTATATATTTTGATCGTTTTTGTGGCAAGTGTTGCAGAAAACCGACAGGTCATCAAAACCAATTATATCATGTGATTCGGAAAAAAAATACTTTAACGTTAAAATATCTTTTTATACCGCCGAAAAATCGTGTTAACAAGCACTAATTATAAATAGTTATAGGAACAGCAAATAGTGTAAACAAACTTAATCATTGGAAACAGTTAATCGAAGACTTCCGCTTTCATTGGATAATTGGCAAGAAACTTGTTCTCGTCGAACAATCGGTCGCATGTCAGTTAAAGAGAGACTCGTGGATGGCCATCGGCTTCATGACGTAGAAGAAAAATACATGTTTGTAGGAGGGTCGTTTTCAACGTACTCACAATGTAATAGAGAAGTGTTAGTTATATCAAGACTGAGGTCGGAATCGACTGATGCTAGAGAGTGTACGAAATTGATCATGATCAGTGGATCTATATATTTTGTGAGATGGGGACCTGTCCAATTACGTAACACAACAATTGCACCATCTTTCCCTCCATAACTCACCTGTAACTTTATCTCTTACCCCTACTCCCAATAATGCCGTAATGCTAGCTCTACCTTCCTCCTCGCTGTAAAGAAAATGTTTTGTTACTTTTTGGAAAATGTGGGGGACAGATTTTAATACACTGACTTAATTGCTCGTTTCTTACTGCTCTGGTCTCTCACTGAGGGGTTGAGTACTTAGATTACATTTTCAATTCAAATATTTATTTCAAAAAATTAATAATTGACATGCATAGTTTACATAAAAAATATATTTGTTCATTAATCATACCGCGTCAATGACCACCCTGCTTTTAACTATGTCTTTGCGGGGTTTTTCTTTTTTTCTCTCCCTTTGCTTCTAATCCTTCATTGCATTATTTACATTACATTGAATACATTCATTTTGCTTTCATTTTATAAGATCTCTCTTTCTTCTCGTCTCTTTAGCATATGACATACGAGGGCCGGGTCACCTACGTGGATTACAGTAAATAAGGTTAAAAAACGCTCAATGAAACTGTAACCACACCGCACAAGCCCAGATGCAGTGTGGGTTTTTGGTAGAAGCGGGATTCACAGTGGAGAGGAGCAGTACAGATGAGACGACTGCCGATACCCACATAAACACCACAGTTCTTATGGTAGTTTTACCGCTGCCACCAGTCCAGTTTCCCGGACAATTAAACACACGTGTAATAACAATAATTAATAATTTAATACAAATTAAAATGAAATCTGAGTATTTACACACTTGGACAAACTCTCAAAATCATAAATACAAGTATAAAGTTGTCACTACACAGTTAATGCCATCAGAAAGCATTAATTACACATGTAAATTCAGTTACTGACAATTAATTTGGAAAGCCCACCTAGGTTACCCGAACCTGCAAAATTACACGTTGCTTTCTCGAATAACGATCTGATACAAGTTACACCACTCGCAACTAGTAGCAAGTGTATCTAGATTACCGCAGCAATCTCTTACAGTGGTCTGACGACCAATACTATCCAGGTCACATCTCAAGTAATCTGCGGACTCAACCCGACGTATAAGTCCCCGAAGATCCTCAATCCTTCCAATATATACGGAAGAGGAAATCACGTGACCAGCTGACAGTCACGCCTTGTCGCTGGAAATGTAGTGACCTCACCGCGCGGGGTGCGCCGCCGTCGGCCCAAGCCAGGCACCTGAACGTGCCCGTGCCCCCCTTTGAGTCCGTCATTGTCTCGGTATTCGGCGAAAATACTCCATTCACAAACATATTAACAGTCTTTCTATCTGGGTTCTACCGACATTCCTCAATGGGCCTCGCCCTGGTAAAGTCCACTTTCACAGAAATAGTATAATACAGCCAACATTCCTTAAGGGGCCTTGTCCCGGTTCATATGGTGAACAAGTGCACTTTCACAGAAATTGTATAAGACAAAGGGAAAGGCTACCGCTGTTCACACTCTTCTGCCGACATTCTTCAAGGTCATTCCTACCCACCTTCCCAGAAGAGAAGGAGAACAGTCCAACAATAACACAATAAATTGAAATGCTTAGCGCTGATCACTCGTCACCTTTCCTCTTCGGCGGCGAAAGGCTAAGGTCCTTAATGGCGCTCCCACTCAGTGGACAGGAGTAAAAATAACAAATCACAAACCTATAGACTGTTTTGGTTCTCAAGTAACTGCTCTTCCCCACTAAATGTTTTCTAAGTGTTTAGTTTTGATGAACACGAAGAAAAGTCAGGTCGGAGAGAACACAGTTCACAAATCTTGATGCAACATACAAGTACAGATGCGAGTACCCGCCCCGTTGTCAATACAAATACAAGTTCACATTTACATATTATACTATACAAATTTAAAGCAAATATGGCATAGCGAGTTATTTTGCAAAACCTGGTTTCGATAAAATATATCTTTTTTCTCTCTATGTATTTTCAAGATTTCCTTTGTA
Organism: Laupala kohalensis; assembly: GCA_002313205.1. Taxonomy (NCBI): domain Eukaryota; kingdom Metazoa; phylum Arthropoda; class Insecta; order Orthoptera; family Trigonidiidae; genus Laupala; species Laupala kohalensis. The sequence continues at coordinate 591,257 of NNCF01126223.1, read as the reverse complement.
TCTAACTATAAGATTAACACTACTCTCAATAAAAATTAATTGCAAATAGTAACTGAAGATAAATATTCATAACCTCAGTTACTCTCGATAAATAACCGTGAATATTAAATTAACTTCTTAATAAAAGCACAGTATTATTCATACATGATAATAGAAGATACGCAATGAGTACAAAATAACAAAATTAATTATCCTTCGCAAACCAATTATAAAAAGATAGGTCGCTCAGTTGTAGAGCGAACCTATAATTACTACTGTGAGTTGTACGAACAGATATTTACAAGAAAATAATAAACAATTAATATGCCTAACTACGAACACCTACAATCTACTCAAAAAATCAGCATTAGTATGCTTTTTCCCTGCTCGACGCTCCACATTAAATTGATATTCCTGAAGCATAAGTCCCCAGCGATCTTAGCTAGCACAGATTTTGTACGAAATAGCAGATTTGATATCCAATATAGTTGACCAGTATCAAGGTGATATCTCAATTTCTGTATTGCACACATGATGCTCTCGAGGACATCACATTCGCGATTTAAATCCAATAAGGGGTGCTCGTCACCCTGCTCGTCTCGCTGCGAGATACTCGCGCCACTGCTTTCTCTCAAAGCATCTCATTGTGCTTTTAATACTGGCTTCGTCATGATGCGTTTTATTTCATCACATGCATTACTTTAACTCGGAACTACATAACGGAGGTCTCTGTTAAGTCTTTACTTCAATAAATTACAGAGAGGTATCAAAATCTTAGGAGAATCCCTGACGTGCTCGTACTTTGCGTTCTTTACACAAGACAGCAAACGCAACGGTCTGTGTACCCCGTCGTACGTAGAAAACGCAGCGATAGCTTTGTCTTTCTCCAACGACGAACCTTGCTATTCTCTCGATCTCAATTCAACAATGTAATAACCTTTGTTTGAACCACCGTCTATATACGTAGTTCTAGATTAGGTACGAATCGATTTAATCTTGTATACTCGATATACAACGGAAGATCCTTTCCGTGAACATCAACTAACTCCAAGGATTCAACAATACCGTGTCTAATAGATGCAAGTAATAAATTGGAATGCTGTCTCCAACATACAGCCGACACCAACTTATTAACATGATCATATGTACATTAATTTTCAATAAAACTAGTAACTACCTCCAACTTGAAATTTTGAGGTGTCTTGATCACATTTTTAATAAAATATACAAAGGATTATTTTCAGAACTACATGTCACGTAATTATCATTAGTAGCATGTCCAAAAATATCTATTTCATTCATAAGGCAAACAAATGTAAGCAGACAATGAATTAATATTCCACAAGTTTAACTGACTAGGAGTATACACAATTCCTCCCTCACTCTGAAAATTAACATTTGATACAGTTTTTCTATAGCCCTTACATAGACCGATATTCTTGTACGTAGCTTAGATCAGGATAGTGAGTACAAAACTCAACGGAACCAAAAGTTGATTGACTGGTACTCCTAGGATTAAATTTTATACAGTATACATTTGCATTAGCCTCCCAAAAGGAAAAAGAATGAAATTAAGAGTCCAAAACCTTCTCCTAATATCATCTGAGAAAATAACCTGAGTATAATAGTCATTGAAATAGTCATAATAGTATAATAGTCATACACTCAAACATACCCTTTTATGGTTACGTAATGTATCGGTGCGCAGCCTCGTAAAAGAATCCCACACCGCAAATGTACTTTCACAACCATTACTAGAAAATATTCCTGGGTGAAATGACTTCCAATTTCCATAAGAAATATTTGAGCTAGAAACTATTTCCATACAAAGATAATTCATATCAACTGCGTCATTAATGACATCCCCATGATCAAATGAGTTTAATCTCTTACTAACATCCATAGTATCAACAAACTCACCTTCTTTGTTTAACTCAGCACTAGAACGTATTGTAGATTTATTTAGCATATCTTTAGAATAATTAAGAGTTGAGACTGAAGATGATTTCATAACATCTCCTCGAAAGGTATTCAAGTCAGCTGAATCATTATGACAATTTGACTCAGAAGTGATATTATTATAAACATCAAAGTTTTGTGATTCACAGGTTCCGTTTAACGTCTCAAAATCACGTCTTTCTTCAACGAAATCTTTTACCGAAACTTCAACTACGGTCGGCGACATATCCGTTTTGTTATCTGATAAAATTAAATTCATTTCAGTTTTATTTTCTGTGAGCGGAGTGTACTTGCGTTCAGGAACTGATTCAATGGCTTCATTGCGCGCAATGCTCTGCGACATTATAGCGTTAGTACTTTCGGTAACAACGCTTGTGTCATTTTGAGCGCTTTTAAGCAGAGCGGCTGTCCTATTTCCAAGTATGTAATATCCTCTATCTAACTCGCGGCGAACTACAGCGGCCTGAGTGACTATTCTCACAACTTCGCCCTTCTCCGTGGCCACTTCTAAGGAAATGTTCGCAACTGGCAAACACACAACACACAAGTTTCTCATCTAGCGGCTGCGACAGCATCACCTTAGCGCCCGTAAACAAAGACTTGTCCACGTGGTTTTCGGATGTTAAATCAAATGAGGAACCGCTATCTCCCCAGATATTCATATCCTGTCCATTTATTTTTCCAACCAAAATTAAAGGATTACTAACGCTTGGACCCAGCTCTGTTAGATTTTGAAGTACCTCTGTTACGTTTTGAATCGCCTCCACCTGCGCGGGTCGCTCACTCTTCTGAGGACAATTGTAAGAAATATGTTCCCCGGATTGACATACTTAGCAACGTCGTACGTAAGGTTGCTCAAACGTACTACGGCCTTTGTTAGTTTTAGTAGGCGATATCTTACCGGAATCGACGGGTTTCTGTTCGCGATTGGTTTTCACTTCATTCGACATATTATTTGGCGCGTTCTCTTTTATTTTCCCATTATTAATTCCTCGATTTTGCGCGTTCTGTTTCTGAAATTTTACTGACCGAACTTCAGATTTTAACTAATCATACTCATCTAATTTGCTACTCAATGCTTTATAGTTATTGCATTTTGTCAAATTTTCAATGAAATGTTCACAGACATTCGGATGAACTTTTCTTTTGATCTGATCTGTGATTATTAAATATTAAAGATTTTCAAAAGTATCCACGTTTACTCCGTCTATCCATTCACAAAAATATATATCTAAACTGTATCTCAGGTCTTCCCAACTTTCATTTTCATTTTTCCGACGCGAGAAAAATAATACTCTAAACTTTTCCGCACTCATTTTCAACTTTTTCAATAATATTTCTTTTATTTCCTCATAATCGCGACTATCACTTTCCTTCGCGACCTGTTGTGCTATATCCACTGCCATAAGACCTAATAAATACGTCACCCATTGATTACTGGGAACATTTAATTGGGTTGCCTGTCTCTCAAATAGATTTAAATATAAAATTAAATCACTGTCTTGTTAAATTTCCTAATAATTCTATTTAAGTCGAGATAGCACAGCATCTCGTTCTCTAACCTGTCCTGAACTACACGCGGAAATCTTAAGTTTTTCTAGTTCATACACCCTTTCCCTTTCTAAAGAGGCTTCGGCCACTTCCGCTGTCTGTCGCTCATTGATTGCCTCTAATAAAGTCAACTTGAATTCCGCGTCGTAATCTACATCTGACAAAATTAAGTCTTTAATTTCTCTAATTTTATTATTTTCACTTGCATTTGTTCCCAATTCACTCGCGGCTTCTAGTAGCACTCGCTTTTGAAATTTCGCAAAGTATGCCATTTTGTCAATTTGTTAAAATTAGCTAAACTTGAACCTGAATTGTATAACAACAAGCTGAGTACTCACCCCAATTGTAGCACAGCACAGATGGCGTTACACCAGGCACTCGGTTTCCAGAGTCTGTATTCTCCACTCAGTGAACGGGAGTAAAAATAACAAATCACAAACCTATAGACTGTCTTGGTTCTCATGTTACAGAAACATACCTTAAGAAAATTTGCGTTACATAAAACCAAGGTCAATGTCCTTCTACCCTGACGTAACATAGTGTAACGATATCATCAAACCATTCCCCTCCAGTGTACATTATGTTATTTATGGACGATCCCATAACAAAATAATGGTTTGGACGATCCCATAACAAAATTATGTTGCTTTGTTTTGTGACGTGGTACAACGTGACTCAAATATTTTACTTTCTTGACGAAAATTTTAAAAACTTAATTGAAATATTATTTGCCCATAAAAATTCTCCAAAAAATAATACATATTTTTAAAAGAGTGTGTATCTACAAACGATCATTTCTGAAATGTAGCTGATTCAATTAACTTCCTGAAACTGAACGTTTCAATATGGTTCATAAATATCTTCCGACCTTAGATACGGATTTTATCAAAACGTCCTTACCCTCCAAATGTGTATCATGAATGTCTGGTGATTATACTGTTGTTTCAGTTATACCTGTAAATAATAATGTATAAGTAAATTGAAAATCATATATCATTCCACATTTTTCAAAGTTTAACCTACATATTTTGATCGTTTGAATGGCAAGTGTATTTTGATATTCAGTAGTGATTTATAAAAGACGTTCAAACAACTAGCATGTATTGCATAAATTATCTGAATTTTAGTAATATTGAAGAATTAGTATAAGGTATTATCGATTCCTCAGCAAATTAACGGCGACGTTTTACATAACGATGTTGACGCCACAACTCATTCGAAAGTCCATGGTGGTGTATTACAATTCGTGCATCCATATGGCTACAGCATGATCAAAATTACCTTAACTCAATAAATCAAGAGCCGTGATTCTTCGTATTTTTCAATGTAAGTTAGCAGGCAAGAATCTTTGTAAGCTCCTTTGACTGAAACTAAAAATGCTCCTTAATTGATATCGTTGACATTTAGTTAGAACATATTAATACCAGGAAATAAAATTTTATCCTATATCTCTTAGAATAAAATATTCTCATGGAAATATGAATCAACGTTAGTAAAAGAAGTTAGAGTGTTTTTGATGTTGAAGTCACAGTTATTTTTCTAATTGCGAATCCCCTGAACTGCCACAAACATTTGTGTGACAATTTCCCTCGTGTCTGCTTCCTTCCTTGGTGAGGTAATCCGCAGCGTCTGATAAAGCGCTACACGTGGGACATGCACTTTCTGAATGAGCCGTCACGCGATCTGCAACATCATTTAGTAAACAATGATACCTCAGAAAAAGTAGGCTCACACATCCGGATTCACACCGTCAACAATTTAAAATGATTATCTCAGACTTGAGGACATTCTTATCGCAATGAAAGCTCTTGTCATGTCAAAATTTATATTCCGAAATTTGGCAACAAATTAATTACTTAGAAATGGATGTAAAGAGAAGAATATATAGATTAATGCCACTGGATCAACTAATGTAAGGAGACACCATATGAAGGGTCAAAACGTTGTGTTAAGAAAAAGTAACGATAAATATTGTGAATTGTCCAAATAACGTCATATGATATATTTAACCATTTAATAATTAGAAACACCGTTAGCTAGATATGCAAAAGTGTATGGAAAAATATGGAAAATTTTGTTGTTTTAGGAATAATTTTACGGAAATTCATAAAATACAATCGAAAATGTTTCCTCTGTCATGCCATTCGTATCTCGACCCACGAAAAATTGGAGTTTGAAATCAGAAATATTGGAACAGCCAAGATTGGATGAATCGAATTCTACGGAAACAATAACCAATCAATTTAGTGAAAATTACCAAATAATGTACTTAATTACGTGGAACAAAAAACTAATAGATTCTCTATTTTGGTAAAATATTTTATTAAAAAATCGCAAGTAAAATAATTCTCTATCCGGGTAAATCATCAATTCCGAGTCAACAAAGTCCAACCCTCGTATATTTTCATAGTTTTCACGGCAAGTATTCACAAGATATTAGTCACCAATATTCTACGTCTTAGCAAACACATAAAACTGAGCGGGCGCTAACCAGGATCTGACCTTTACAGTTTGCTCACCGATTACCGTTGTCACTACGTAGCTAATAACGAGAAAAAAAGGAACATTTTACACGAAAGAAGATGCTCTAAGGTAACAGTCTTCACAAAAATGAATTTTTTTTGTTCTTAGATTACAGAATAGAAACTGGCAACATACATCTTTCCTTCTTTGTATATGAAGTTTTACTAGGAAGCTTGTTGAACTAGATCTCTATAGAACATTATTTAATACAAATTTCGTAGTAGCATATGAACTTTTGCTAGAAAACTGTACGTACTAGCTCTATACATTGCTAGTTAATAGCTTCTATATATTGTCTTCAATTTTTAATGGCAATTTTAAAATAATAATAACGATTGTTTTTCTAATACATTTGTTATAGTAATTAATTAATTCATGATCACTTTACACATGTTTTTTAAACTAATCATCGAACTTGATACGAAGAAAAACTTGTATCTCAAGTTCCTACATTAGAACTTCCTACACACGTTGAATGTTTGATGGATGCCATCTGTCATTTGAAAGAAATCTTGAAACGCGATGAGAGAAAGAAAAATGAAAACGTTAGAAAGGTGCAGATATTGTATAATAAACCAGATGTGGATACTCCTAAACGTCAGTCACAAATGAATCACTCGTATCAAAGTTTCCGAAAGTAAGTATAATTAACATACATTCAATTTTTGTGAATAGTGGAGATTCTTTTTTCTATTTTGATTCATTTTATAAGCCTGTGGTATCGCCCCAAGTAAATCATAATTTGATCATATGAATTTTACTGTGAGTACAATTTTTCATACATTTACGTAAAATTCTCTGCAATATTTCTGGAGTCACGTACGGAGAGTAACCTCGTATACACATCTCACATCGTTACGAAACATTGAATTACATAAACATTTAATAAACTTTTATTGGACAGAACTATTTCTTATATATTATGGGTGATTGAGAAGTAAAAAGCTCCCTATTAAATATTGCTTTAAATATTTACAGACAATTTACAATAATGGTATTAGGTAACACGAGGTAAATGTGTGTACAAAAATTGATTTCCATGAATAAAGAGACTATTAACGATTTAAGAAGCAGCTCAAAATTTGAATTTTTTAAACCATATCAATGTTACGAGCTACTAGTTCCGAAAAAATATTGGAGCAGGTTTTGTATTAGTTGTAATTATGACTCAATGCATGTAGCAAACGCAATAGATACAGGAAAGTAGAATTTCCATAAAGAAAGAGAATTAGCAGCCACTTGGATTGATTCAGAATCGTAAAGAATGCAGGGCGCAGTGAGTAAGTGTATCGAAAAATTCCTGAGCTACACATAATGAGTACAAGAGGAAAGGACATGACCATTATCGTTATAAAAAGTATTTTGTTGGAGGTAGAAATGGAATCTAGACAACGTGGTTGTAAGAATATTCCAGATGTCCCATGCAGTAGGTTACATGTGAATCTCAAATGGATAAAATATTTTCAGAATTTTAACAGTAAGTTTGCATGAAAGACGTTCGCCTCTTACATCATTCGCTTCCTATCGAGTCCGGAAAACAGTGTGAGAACGAAGAAAGGAGGGGCCAGTAAGGACCCCCTCTCCAATAGTGAATGGTCGATGTCTGACAGCGGCGAAAGTGGTGGGTCGGGGCGGTGGCGGTGGTAACGTGGTGGTCGGATACGGCGACGGTAAGTCAAGTCATGTAGTGTAAGATTTTGAGGAAAAATAGGTCATGATGGACTACAAATTTCAATAGATCATTATTTAGTGTTACTTGCCGTGTATTCTAATAAGATTTTGCGTTAATGAGAACATTTTTGTGAGAAACAAAGTCACGAATTTTACAAATTTACGGGAGTAAGTTACACAACTCATATAAATAATCATAGCAAAGAAAATTGTTATATATTCTAATCCTTTTCAATTCACTGTACAATCTTCATAAATCATTGTTCTTTCACAAATAATAGATGAACTTCGTGTTCGAGTAACTTCCAGTTTAACAAAAACCAAACCTTATCCACGCTCATTGTTCCCTGGGATGTGATACATCTGACTCAAATTTCAGCAGAAGGCCCTTATAAAAGACTTCCCAACTAAAATAAAATTTGAAATTCTTTCAAGCTTTCATGAGAATCTTAGGAAATCCTCTGACAGAAGAGGGTAAAGATGGTGTCGGCGTGAGCTTCGGTCGGCTGTGGTGCAGGTAGCTGAGCCTGTGCCAGAGGGAGTGGGAGTGTCCAAAGTGGGCAATGGTACGGGTGGTAACGTCGGTGGTGGCGGCGGTGGTGGCGGGTGGAGAGACTGTCCAGCAAGCGTTGACTGAGGGAGCACGCAGTCAGTTCTCCGATGGCAGTGCGACCACAACCACTCTCAATGGTTAGGACAGGGTTGCTGCTGCTGCTCCTGGTGGCAGCGGTTGCCGGAGGCACGGCTAACCATTCGGAAGAGGAAGTCCTTGACGCAATGGTATCGACAGAGGTTCTTGATGGCATGGGAAGGTGAGTTGCTTTTTTATTTTAAATATTACAATTTCTTTCCGTTCTCTCGATTTTATTTTGTTTGTATGTATGTATGTATATCGATCCGGCCAACTAAGGACCACGAATGACGAGTACCAGTAAGGCTCAATTTTTGTATGAGTTTACTGATTTTTACCGAGATCGGAGGAACAGCGTCTAGATAGGATCCAGACTGCTGTATCCGAACATTACAATTGCGGTTGTTTTATTTTGTTTATATTTTGTAACTGATTTTATTTTGTTATATATTTTGGCCCAAATATTAAACTCCATTTCTCTCAAACGGTCCGCATTGTAAGTGAAAATGAGGAAGAAAAACCCTAACCAAAGTATTCCTCCGTTCGAATGAAAAATTTGTTTTGATGTATAAATCCATTTTCTTTCGAATGACCAATCGATAGACTTCTCGCCAAGTGCATTCAAAATAAATAGAGACAATATGTCAAAATAAAGTTTTCATTTGAATGTACCCTCAATTGACACCTTACCACAAATGTCTCCGAAACGTTAATTCCATCCCGTTAAGTTTCATATTCGTCTATTATTATGAATTGAATAGAAACCAAAATAATTTAAGTTATTTCGAAAGCATGCAGTTCTATTTTTATTCCTTCGTTGTCAATCAGAGTAACATGTTATTATAATTTAATTTTTTATGTTTAATTGAGTCCTATTTCAGTTTTGGGATAAGTCCACCCGAAGCGATCAAGAAATAATATACGTTTGAAGTAGTGTCACTAGAGTGAGTTTAAGTATTGAAAGCATAATTTGAAATATCATCTGCTTTGTCGCGGTAATTGATTAAGCAAAAAACTGTTTCGCTCGCTTAGCGATTATCATAAGTGTTCTTGTGTTCATCATCAGTGAGCTTGTTTTTTTTATCACTTATGTTTCAGAATCAATTATATTTGTGGCAGCTTTTATTGAAATAAATTATTTATTTAAAGTGTGTTTATTATATTAATTTTAATACGATAGTTTCTTTCATGTAGATATTTATGTTAGTTTATTTAATTTCTCTGATTACAGTGACAGCTCTATTGCAGTTATTTAAGCAGGTTCTTTTTTCTCTCTTTTGATTTGTTTCTTGAGGAAAATAATGTTCAAAAACTTCTTAAATCAACGGAATATGAATACTACTCAGATAAAACGTAATAACATATTTTTTTCCAAACACAAAAAAATTTTTAATTTTTAAAAATGTAAAATGAATCAATTTCTTTTCTTTTTCAATTCTGTTGACAGAGCATTATAGTAAATTTGTCCACATTTTCAAATTTCAAATGATGGACATGCTAAATGTGTGCTTGTTAAATGCATAGAGGAGTAAGTGAGAAGTAAATTGTTTTACAAACGTGCTGGAGAAAAAATCTTTACATAGAAAATTATGCTCAATTTCTTCGTTTGGTCTTCTATATTACGTTAGATTGTTGAGGCCAATATGTTATTTCTATTCGTACGTTTGGACGCTCCAACCCTTCCCAATCCAAATAAGTGGTAACTGTGGAGATAAAGACATATTTTTAAGAAAAATGAGAGTAAATGAACAAGTTCTTCATTTTGCAGAAAGACTGTAAAGCGAGACGCGATCACCCTTCATTTCAATATACCTCGGGCACCTTGCGCACTTTGCCTAGATCAGGAAATAAGAGAATGGTTTTAGAAATCGAAAGACCTGCAAGGTAATATTAGTTGATCGGGAAGGAAGGAAGTCTTCTGGATCGTCAAGGAAAAGGACCACGTTACATCAATAGTTAGTAGGAGGAAAGAGGAACGAGAGGAAGAAGAAAACTTTCGCGCTGAGTTATAACAGGTGGTCCTCAACGTATATGGACACTGATACAGGCTTTCGATTTCCCGGACCATTGCTTTAATATTCCAATGTAAAATTTCAAATTTTAATCCAGAATACCAAAGATATCATTATTCAAGTAATAAGTTCGAATGAAAATTTTATGAGGTAAACTTTCGACGCAGAAGAAAACATAAGTTATCTATCAAACTAATATTAGTGTTTTATTAATAGAGCCTAACTGAATATTTCTAATTTATAATTCGTATGCCTTTCGTATAAAAAATTAAGTTTAATATATTTTAACTATAAAACTATGTTGAAATGTGAACATATTAGCTACTAGTAATATGATATCATCTGCCCTTCATTACATTTGTCGTTAGCTCACAAAACTGACGTTTATGTTGGATAATACCAATTTGCATAAGTAATTGAAATTACTCGACGAGAAAAAAACTATTGTACATTATAATAATAATGCGAATTGTTTTAGCGATGGTGATGCGTGTTTCATTTTTAAAATGTTTTTCAAATATCTAGACACAAAACAATTATGACCCTTTAATTTATAAATAATATAATTCAGTATACAATTTGTATTATACTCATACGGCTAATCCAAACGATAGAAACGAACCCATAGTCAATAAGGTCAATACATCATTCTCTGTTTGTCATGCCACCTTCAATGTTGATTTGTTTGCATTCTTTCCACTTTCTCTTTTCAAGAATTCAGGAGAAGTATTTTCTATATTTATCTTCTTCAAGCATTTATTACCCTGGCAAATGCGGGATTTCTTTCTTAAGGTTTATGGAATAAAGGCGGTAATTCGTGAGTATGAATGAATTCAAATTATATTTTCACTATACGGATAACACATTTTCCTGGTCCCTCTAACAATGATTTCCATAGAAATCTCTAAATACTTTCTCTATATACGCCAACGCTCAAAAAGGTTTTGTCTAAACTTTCGACTTGGTTCCATGCAAATCGTCTCATTGTAAACACTGACAAAACAGTGTCAATGTCATTTCACAATAGTATCACAAAATCTTTACCCCAGGTTTCTCTTTCTTTAAACGGAACACAATTAAAAACTGTTACAAATACAAAATTCTTAGGTCTCCATATTCAAGACAACCTCAAATGGAATTGTCACATTGACAATCTTAATTCCCAATTAAGCAAATTGTGTTACGCATTCCGAATCTTAGTTAACGCAGTTAGTCCACGTATTTCCCGTTGCGTATATTTTGCAAACGTTTACTCCCATTTACGTTACGGCATTACCTTCTGGGGTAATTCCGGTCAGAGTATTCAAACTTTCAGAATTCAGAAGAGGATAGTTCGGATAATTTGTAAATCTCACCCCCGAAACTCTTGTAAACCTTTATTCAAGGAATTAAATATCTTAACACTTCCCTGCATTTATATTTATGAAACAGTCGTGTTTGTTAAGTCCGAATTACTGAAGCACCACCCTTGCTTTATACGAAACAGTCTCGTTCACGAACACTATACACGCAATAGTAGTAATATTCATCGCCCTAGAGTGTCAACCACTCTTTGCCAAAAGGGACCATACCATTCGGGAATCGTTCTATATAATTCCCTGCCCAAGAATATAAAAGATATTATGAAATTGAATATCTTCAAATCCGCGGTTAAAAACTACCTCCTGCACCAGTGCTTCTACACTGTAAAAGAATTTATTGATTTTAACAAAAGTTAAATTCGTCTTGTGCTTTATCACGCCATTGCTGTAGTACTTTTTAAACAACTTATAACAATTTCAAAAGCTATTTTCTTGCATGATTGTGTTGTCTTATGGCTCATAATAATTTAGTTTCATGTGTACTCAACATTGGCATGTTTGTGTACATAAATTCTGTAGCCCCATCCTGGCCCGGGTTTTTCTCCGGTTTTCCTTCGGGTAGAGGCGGATTTATCATACAGGTTCTCTAGGCTTTGTCTAGGGGCGGGTCTATTGTAACAATAAATCGTGAATTTAGTGTTATTTCAATTTTTAAGCACTATACTCAGAATAATCTATAGTTCGATAATAACTTACATGTAATTTTTTGCTTAAAATTACAAACATATTGACATTCTATTAGTATTATAACTCGCAGCTAACTTTTTATCTTATCTAGGAACTTTTGCTGAAATTTTTGAATCCGCCTCTGCCTTAGGGCATCTGAAAGTATTTTTGGAAACTTCTATTCATTACCTACAATAAATGTGTTTTCAAACTTTGCGTTATTGATTTCGAAGAATCGAATTCAGTAAAGAAGATTTTTAGATTAAAAATCAAAGAAGAAGTAAGAGATATAAAAAAGGTATTCGAAATTTGAGTATTCGACCATGCTAGTATTAATAATTCCATACCAACAGTTTAGAGAGGACTTCTGACAACTTCCCGAGTGACTCCATGACGTTCTTGTTTTAATCAAGAGGGTTCTCAATTGAACCCTATGGTTGCTTCAATTTTGACACGTCCTCAATGCTTCACCGTAGGTCTGGCGCTGGGCTGGACGCTGCGTTGCAACTGTGGGAGCCACGTGCATTGGCGGCAGCATGGCCACACATGGCGCCTCTTCTTCACCCCGCTTGCCATCGTCACTTGGCGCAGTGGCTGCATGATCTCGCCCGCGCAGGTGCACCCTCCGCCGGCGATGAGCAGCCAAACTTCTGGGCCACACGAGGTGAGTTATTATCACAAAGAACATTAAATAATCACACACGAAATGGGTTAGCGGTTACTGGTGAGAAAGAGTTAATTATCAAAGATGCATAATAGTTAATCACTTGTTTGAAATTTCATAACCAAATAGTGATTTCGGGAAAGGAATTATTTAATGTTTAAATACAGTACTTTGTGGTTTACCATCACCATTACACTTACGGGCAGAAAGACACGACGTACACGTCGCCTGAGGAAGCAGGTGTCAAGTAGGGTTGCCAATGGACTATCATATGGGACATGTTAAGTCATACAGCGAAGTTCAGAACAACTTTACCAAACTTCAAAGAGAGTACAACAAATTTCAGTGCTCGATTTGGGCCTCGGAGCACGTAAATGAACGCAACTTAATTCCCGTGCTCCTTCTCTTGGCACCACTACCTCACACAGTGACAACACAGGTTAAGAATATCTATCTGGTATTCGAACCCCGTCCAGGGAGTTTCAGACGAAAATTTTCTTCGATCCTATTAGTCTTCACGTCAACACGGTTTGATGGTATCAAATGAAAAAGTTGTACGTGAACCAATACCCATTGTAGTTATACATGATTCATTTATATTTTTGTAGGCTTCTTTTTAAATTTCACTAATAAGTTTTTAATCTCCTTTGAGTATCTTTAAGCATGTACAGCGACTTAGGTAACCGCTCTTTAATAAAAAAAACCAATATGAACTTCCTACCTTGAGGTTACTCTCTCGCGCTTCGCATCAAGTTTCGGTTACTCAGCATTACTCATCACGATTTCGATGAGGCAGATAGACAAGTTTTGGCATAACGCTTCCGCATGTAGTCTGCAGTCCGCAGTACATTTCAGCACATTTACAGAGCAGGAATCTCCAGAAGAATGTGGACTAAATAGAAGAGCAAGACTCGTGAACTTTTTGCACACCAAATAAGAAAGGCCAAAACATCAAGCACATTATTCTTTGCCATGTACTAAATTTGCATTATTATTAATATGTGATTTACTTGAAGGATCCGTAGGTTTTCCAATAACACCAATTGTATTAGTGGATGGTGCAATATACAAGAAATGTGAATCAAATCCTTATNTATATATATATATATATATATATATATATATATATATATATATATATATATATATATATATATATATATAACGAAGATGTGATATAAGAGTACAATTTACACATAAAATATTACGAAAGCGTTTTATCAACAAAGATTTATTTTACACATTATACTTAAACTAATAAGTGCTCGGTAATGAAAATCATAAGTTGATTACGTTTTCTCATTTCATTCTTGAATTTCTTCATTTGTGGATCAATGTTAGAAATATTCCAAAGCAAACAGTTTTCAAGTGATAAATAAAAGTGCCTGAGTATAGTTCGGTAAGTGATTTTAACAAGTCGCTCATCGAGTTATGTCCACTTTGTTATTATTAAGGTTTCATTGGATTGGGTGGAGAGTCGCGAAATATTTGATTATTTTTAAATTATTATTCACAGTCATTGAGCTAAAATGTTTGAGAACCATTGGTTTAGACAGCAAATGAATTCAATCCACTGGGTCAGAAACGCCGAATTGTTTTCGGTTATGGCACTAATTATTTCCTCAAAATTTGTAAATAGAATTTTATTAGATAATGTCCTTATTAGATAATGACTTGAATTTTATTAGATAATGTCCTTAATTTTATTAGATAATGACTTGGAGGGTGCATTGTATTTTAACGATTAACTGTATTTCACAAATTATTATTAACTACGGTGTCAGGAAATAGATTTTTTAATTCATATAATTTGTGTCCAAGGAAAATACTTTACCAGTTTAACAAAAAGAAAAATATTTCCAATTGTTAGGAGGAACTTATTCTTTGTATCCTCGAATTTGCGCCACGGTCAAGAAAGCTGATCAACGATTTGAAAACTAAAAAAGGGAAAATCACAATTTGGGAGACATCACTACATAGGAAGTACTCCGACAGGAATTCAATGAAACAAATAATACGAAGTAAAAAATTCACAAGTACTTTGCTACGAAGAATAATTTTTTCTGTGGTATTAAAGAAGTTGTCCACATAAATGTCGCTTTGTAATGGTACTGCCTCGTACATCGTCGGTATTGGATTGTGGTTTCTTTTTACCCTCAAGCACAATCATAATCGACCATTTTTATCAGATCGGATGAAGCTTCTCCGCTTCGATTCACTTCGCCTGGGAAAAATACGTACTTTCTACAGTAGAAACAAAGATATAGCAGGTCGATTACACCGGGCTTCGTTATATTGAATTCACAGAAGATATTCTCTGAAGTTTCATTCTTCACGCTGGGAATAGGCAATTTTCAAAACAATAGCAGAATCTTCGCCGAATAATGAGAAAAGAATACACTTGCCATGAATTCCTTTGAGTGGAATTAGAGAAGTCAAGAAAATAAATAATCACTTCCGCATTGTTATTTGAATATGTTATATTTTTCTCACTTATTTTTTTGTATGGAAGAAATTGTTGAGTGAGCTACATTTCAATTCTGTATCCAATCAGCTGTTTATATGCATTGTATTTCTGAAAAATGATTTTCAGGCGAAGCCAATTATTTTCTTGAAATATTCATTCTGCTTATTACGCGTATATGAAAATACCTTTTATGTGTCTAGAATATTATGACTGGAAAGTTATAATATAATGCAGTTTATACAATTTACATATCACAAATTGTATTTAAAAAACTCTTATGAGAATTTAAATTTACGTACACACAAACAGACAATTCATCGAGTATTTGCATCACTATTTTACAACTTAGGTGTATGGTTTTTTAACATATTTTAAATAAATATTTTGTACGCTAGTTTTAAGAAGCGGACGTCAATAGTACAATTATTGGACTAACACTCAATTTCTGCAGTATGCAGGTCTCGACTAGTCCACCCGACCTTCTAGTGATCTCTGGGTGGGTCACTTCGATAATGTCAAAATATTCGTCAAAAAAATTGAAATGTAAGGTGCCAGTCTGTCCCTGACATCTCAATTTCATGTCATATACCATCCACAACGAAGACTATGTTTCAGTTCTAGCAAGTAGTAAAATAGTCAGAGAGGTTACGTAGATATATTAATGTACTTGTTTCCGTTAGATTCCTTATGTAATGGGAATCAGGTTCAGGCTGAATCAACGCCACCCGTACCAGTCTCGTGAGGTAGTGTTATGAACGTTTCGCGTACCGGTCAGCAGTGAAATCGTTTCTGTCTTGTCCTCTTCTTTCTCTCGTGTTTCTTTCGTCGTAACTCTTTTTCGTCAATGGCACAACGAATTTCAAAATATAAATTGGTCATAAGTCTACATAAGTCTGAGATACATTACATTTAAAAATATATAATTTAAACAATTCATTCATAGTTAACTTAGATTTACTGGACTGATTGAATGGTACATGTAGCCTATTTTGTAAATATTGACTAATATTTAAAAGCTTGAGAGTGCAAAACAAAAAGTTGAAGCAATAATAGCATAGAATTGAGTGTTGATTGATTTGAGCTCTAATGAATAACACACACTCCTGCCTTTTGCAACAAAATTTTCATTTTACCATTTCCTTCGTTAGTTAATCCTTTTATTGTTCAAATTTACATAAGATAGTGATTTTCTATACGTCGCGTCGATTTAAAACAAAATATACCATAATTGCTTTCAAATCATCAGTCTCCCAGTTTCATTAGTAGAAGACTGCTGGTATTAACGAGCGGTAGTGCGTGTATGTTTCCTTATTTCCAAATGTTGTAAACCAATCAAATTTCTGTCATTTTGGTATCCCCGTCATTTTTTAATTGACACATGTTCACGATACTTTCTCAAGGATAATGACTCTCGTTAGATACCAGAAATCATCCGCTCTCTGAGATCGCAGCAGCTTCCGTGCGTGGAGGTTCCTTAGCATTCCTCACAAGAGGTTGAGATCACACCCCGCAACCCATGTCCGCGCAGCGTCACCGTCCACTTCCGCGTCGAGAACTCGCCGCTTGTTTCACAGTCAACGTTCCGCAATCAAGAATGGATAGGCATTCTTGTAAACCGTGTGTAGTCGCAGAAGGAAGCGGTCTAATTGCAAACATTTGACAGAGGATCACATAAATAAAATAAAATGGTTTCCTCATTCTGAATGCTGCTTTTACTGGTTTTTAATTCTATTTCTTAAATTTGGTTTCGTGACATTTTTGGATGGGAATGGTAGTAATAGTTTAAATCTGTCTAAGAACGCAAAGTAGGGATTCAAATATTCATGAAGGATGTATTACTTGATTACACATACAATTACTTCATACAATTAATAATATTTCACATGTTTCAATTAGATCCTTACTCTGTCGTTTTTATAAAATAATAAATTTATGGTGCTCGTCATTACGTTCTGAAGTTTCGATATAATAATATTTCTTAATTAGGAATTCTAATGATAATATTTTTAGAAAGATCGTGTTAATCTGTATTCTAATGATAATATTTTTAGAAAGATCGTGTTAATCTGTATTCTAATGATAATATTTTTAGAAAGATCGTGTTTTCCTTAACTATTTTTGGTTGGAGCAAACAAACACACATAAGCTCAGAAATGTTGCATTAACTAAAATCACAGGACACTGGAGTTAACCATTATATTACTTACGTATTGGTTTAACTTTTGCTGTATTGAATTAAGTATTATTTCTAGCTGATTGGGACATTGAAGTATGTGAAGTACATCTACTGCATTCGAAGTTTGATCTTATCATTCCGAGACAACTATATAGAGTGATTTAGACGAATAAACGAATTATTTTACTACAAAGTAACGTTTTGATAAACGATAAAAAAGAAATACTAGTTAGAATGGTAGAATATTCCTTCACAAAAATGTCTTTATCACTCTTTGTGATACTTTCTTCACGTAATCGTTGTGTAATACTGTATTTCTAAAATGTAACTTTTTGTAAATATTCCTTTTTATCATATCGTATTTAACAAATTGTCAGAATTGAGGTGTTAATTCTAAATGTATTATTATTATTATTATTATTATTTTGGAAATGGACTGAATCATCATTTTACTTATTAACCCTTCAGTGGTCTCTAATACGGTTGTGTGGGGTATACTGTCACCCCAAAGGGAACTGCGTTTATATCGCGGGATGTGGTAGATAATTAAAACTATTTGGATTAATTAAAACTCTTATCTGGGTTACACATTTTACAGTTTCACACCGGTTTATGTTAAATTATTAGTAACAAACAGAAGTTGTACTAATTTGAATGTTGTGATAAAGATGCATTTCGTGGCAAAGGTTTGAACAATCTAATTTGTCAATCACAAAACGTATTACAGCCACTTCCCTTTGTGTTATTTTTTATTTGATTAGCATGTGAAAGTATCAAAATACAAAAAACAATAACATAATATTCTGTGTCAATTTGCCCTACTACTTGGCACACATTTTTTACAAATAAAAATCGCCAGTAAGAAAAAAACGACTTAGCAGCGCTTAGACACCGGCAATTCGGGGGCAATTCCAGCGAAAACAGACGCAGTCAGCCCGTAATAGATTATTTGGAAAGTATAGAAAGTTTCAGCTTACGAGATAAAAGTGTCTCAGAAATAGCAATGATTAATACGCGTTGTTGTGACACCCCTCCCGACCTTCAAAGGTTTAACTATGTACTACTTGTTTTAAAACTAAAGACTTCAATGAACTGGTAGACAGCGAACCCTCACTAGTAGATCTCTAGTGACTGCTGGGTCTACGTTATTTCTTACAAACAAAGGCGTCTCCAGGCACAATACTTCATTATGAACGTGATAATAAGGAATACGGCAGTGAAAGGTTTTTGGTGAAACAACCAACATTTTGTTTAATGAAATTTTGTAGAATTTTCTCAACACTTGTAATCTGTATGAAGAGATCTTGTAAATTACATTTTCATCAATTCTTGTGATGTATGTCAAGAGATTTTGTACATTGAATTTACACTCTCCCTATTTGTTTGAAGAAGTATCTGTAATTAATTTTCTCGTACAATGTCGTGTCAAATTGATTTATGGTTTGTACTCAAGCGATTCTTGCGTACAGACAATTTTACTTACTTCAGGTACGACAACAATTCAACAATTCAGGTTTTCTTCATGAGGGTTTAGTTCACTTAAATGCAACCCTAACTATGATATGTGCCCCTAACCGTAACTACTCGCCTGCCATCCCGGGTTTTTCTCCAGTTTTCCGTCAGTTAGAGGCGCATAATACGTAGACGGGAATGTCATTAATACTTTTGTTTCTATTAATATCGAATTATTACTGTATTTAACATCTACGATTCTTTTGGAAATAATAAATGGATAACAACATGTGTCTATAAATATGTTTATAAATATTAAATCTGCCACCTCCCTTGGATCCTTGATCGGAATTGATGGTATGGTACCTTGTTTATTTTCAGAGAGGGAATTCGTTTACTGTCCTCCACGTGATCATACACAGTTTGGAACTGTTTTCTTGACCATTAAGTTTATTTATTTACAGTTATAATAATACGAAGTGCGTTGTAGAAGCGTTTGCGTAGAGGAAGTAAATTAAATTACCTATGTGCAAGAGTCGTGTGCATGTTATCATAATGGTTGAGAATATCCGTTTCATCTATGTATTGCGTTACAACAAACAAATAACTAATATTCAGTGACAACAACTAACAAATATTCACTGCTAAATGAAAACCTTGTTTTCTTCGTTTTGCCACAAAATCCGAGATTTGCAAAAGGTGAAATCTTCACTCGATCCCTCAAATTATAATTTAATCATAATTATTGAACACTAAAACTATTTTTGTTAAAATTGCATCTGATATAACGCTTAAAAATAAGCGATAATTTTTCAAACATTTTTAATAATCAGTTACTTCCTCTGTAAAAATTCAATGTTCTCGGGCCTAAGATTCATTATTAGTGGTTCAAGTAGATGCCATACTACATTTCTACATATTCATTGACACACACACTATTCTTCTGAGGAAGAAAATATCACGTAATATGGAAAGTTTTGTCTTTGATGTCATGATAGACGGCCGTGACTTTCTTTTCCTCTTTGAATGGACTCACTATGCTGAAGAGGTGAGAGAACACATTCAAAGAGAGAGAACAATAAAATACGTAACAAGAAAAAGATTTTTTGGTCTTAGAGACGGATAACAATGTTTGAGAGAGAGGTCCTCCAATTATAAGATAAACATTTTTTCTATGTTCTGAATTGACTTAACATGTCGAAAGGAAATTTAGTGGAGTACGGTTCAGCCATAAAGTGAAATAAACCTCGCCATTCTCAAAGCTCTGATATTTCAATTTAATTTCTAACTTCACTCAGAGATGGGGTTTTGCCAATAGACCTGTATATTTTAAAAAAAATTAGTTCAATATTACGGGAAGGAGGTAAGATCGTTATCGATGAGGAGGAAGTACTTGTTAGGGAGAAATTTAAAGTAAAAATATTGAAGACACGGATGATTAAGAGATAGCAAGTAATACAGACAAAGGAAAAATGGGACACATGAATGTATGCGTGATGCAACATACGGGATGTAAAGTTTACGGGAATGAAATTGTTCCAGCCGAATTTTATATCCGAATGAATTTTGAAAGGGTATAGTAATTTTGGGAAGTACTTGAAACGGATATAGAAAGTGAAAACAGCAGAGTGTGTGAGCACCAAAAGGGGAGAAGAATGTATATCATATTTTGTGGAAATGTCAATTATATAGGGAAGAGCGAGGACGGTTAGTTGGAAGTGTAAAGAAGGAAGGAATATGGAAGGTTGCAGAAATGAGGAAATTAATTGCGACAAAAAGGATGTTTGAAATTCTTCGGCAATACATGTTAAAAATTGGGAAGAGAAGAGATATTAATAACTTGGCAGTGAGACAGATGTGCACCTGCGTTTCTATCTGCAACAAACGCTAAGAGACGTAATTAAGGGACAGAAAAAGGGGAATAAGCAATAAGATCAAGCCTTGTAATGTCATGGTTACACCCAAGGCTGTCAATAGAGAAATAATAAAATAATGGGTGTAAAATTCATTGTATATAATGTATTAAATACTATGAAATAAATAAAATGTTGCTCACATAAGTATGTAAGGTACTTAAAAATCTATAGCCATAAAAATATTAAAATATTTCCGCCCTAACTAACGTAATTAACTACAGTCAGTATTAACTAACGATAATTAGTATTAATTATTGAAAGCACATCTTAAATATCCCTTACCACTTGTATTAAGACCGTAGAGCTATCTTTGCAAAATTTATGGATATGTTTCTTTTTCTTTTTATATCCGTACACTTTCAGAAAAAGTGATCACTTCTACCTGAAAAATTTTGAGATCCGTAGGGTGTCACATGATTAATTGATAAAAAAATTATTTACACCTTTATTTCTCTTATATTTATGTATGCATTCGTTTCACCAACTATGAACTACGGTGGCGAGTGCTAATGAGGCCCAATTTTATGTGAGTTTAATCTCCAGATACATAGTGAAACATTTTGGAGGGAACAGCGTCTAAATATAATCTAGATTGCCGTATCCAAGTGGTAGTAATGGAACCGTGGTGGTAATCTGCAGAAGGTTCACTTTTCCATCATCTTAGCTATACGAAAGCTTCAAGTAAAAAGCTACAAAATTGAAAAGCTACAAATTTTCTGGCCCTGTCGGAAATTTAACCCTGGGTGTTTTTGTAACCGTGTGACAAGCGAGGGCACTAGCCTTGAGCTACAAAGGGGGCTATTCTATTATTTCTATGTAAGTTTTGTGAATTCATTGTATGAAATGAAACGTGAAAAGAGAAAAATGTGAGAGTTGATTATGCTTTCTCTATTCTCCAGCGAAAACGAATTTTCGTGAATTTCAACATAAACTTATAACGATACATAAATTGTAAATCCGTTGCTTAGATGGATTGCGTTGCTGTTGTTATACGCTGCACGTTCTGAATGAAAACAGCAAATTATAGAGAAGATTTCAGCCGAGCCACACGGATTTGAGCGGTGGGTGATACATTATACATCACAGTGTTTCCTTTCACCATTCACACAACGGAATTCGATACCGAAAACATAAGGAGAGAAAGATGAGTGCTTGGATGACGGTACCAAAATTACCAGGCAACTAAGTGAAATTAATTTTTAGTTATATTTAGAAACAAATATGATTGAAACAATACTATCTGATTTTTTAAAGCAAATTCTTGATATCCCAAGTACTCTATTTTACTAAATCTCATGTATGTTTTTATGAAGGATGAGTTTTTTATATGGCCAGTTTTTATGGTCGCATGGACTTCCTGGCTTTAGTCTCGAGTTCATCCAAAAGGTGATGCTGATAGGATGAATGAAGGATCAAATGAGGTTCATCGATGTCTATGCCTTAAACAACATTACAATACGTTTTGACACTAATAACTCAAATTTTGAGTTCTGCTTGTTTTCAAATTTAGTCTAGTTCCTTATTTTATCACTCTTGTTACCAAAGTCGTTATTTACAATTATTTCATTTTCCCCAAACAGGTCGCTTGTATCTTGCGGTTCGGCTCATGACAACGTCCTCGTTGAGGACAGAGCGAGTATTTTGTCATGAGGAACCGAAGGTAGGTGCGTCTATGACGTGTTTGCGGTGAAGTCGCGCGTTTTGCCGCACCCACCGCGGACAACCAACAGGAACCGGAAGATTGTATCGGCAACCCACTGACACACCAACTCAAATATTTGATACCCTCCAAGTGACTCTTGGGCCAATAAGTCGTCGAGCCACAAAGTATTGGTTTTCACTTTCTTCAAGACGACAGCCTCCTTCAACGTCATGAACTCGATCTCATGCATTCCACACGACACCAGGGTTTTACTGCTCCGAGCAGGAGTTACGTATTCTTGGAAGGCGCTCATGGGACAGTAAATAGAAAGAGAAATTTTGCTAAGCTATGACGTATTTTCTTTGTTTGGCGTAAATATGGAATATAGTTGGCGATTCCATAATGAGGGGAAATGCGTAAACACGTTTAAAGAAGGCCGATGAAAATGCCTCCCTCAGGAAAGGAGAAAGTACTAACGGATAAATGTTGAAATTACATAACCCGATGGACAGAAAGTAATTCGGGTTGTAATGGTGGAAAGAATATAAAATCATTATTTTTATACAAAAAAATATGGGAATGAGTGGCCACCTGGGCTAGCTTAATTCCAGTGACTCATTAACTTTAAATATTATTTCATTTCTTCCACCATATTATTATTCAATATAATAAAAATATTCGACAGTATTGGTTCATTAATACGTTTTCAGTTTCACTCACATATTTTACCGAATACCATGCATTCATCTAGAAGTATTTATAATATTGAAAAAAACTCCGTATGAAGTCTACAATCTGTAGACGAAACATTGTGGAAGTGAAATTAAAAGCTATTAATATACCAATACTGGTCAATTTTAAAAATTTAATTAAGAATAATTATTCATATTCTTTCTGATACAAGCAAGAATTTATGGAAAATGCGATTTTAATTCTTTTCTCACCCTAAAGTATACACTAACAATAAGTGTTATTAAAACGGACAAAGCGTATATAATCATCTTGAACGCTGAAGAAAGAGGTGAAAGAGAGTTCTGAAGCAATTCTGAAAATATTTAAGTAAGGTAAAGCGAAGGTCCGGTGAAATATTTTAAATTCATTGATCCAATATTAGTTAACATTAGACGAAATAATATTTTATGGAAGTTAGAACTTATCATTATTGTATACATTAGTACACACATATACCAGAAAATTATACTTCCTTTTCTGCGAAACAGTACGGAGCAATACAAACAAGTATTGTATTTTAGAGCATTAAAATATTGCTATTTTCCTGTTGCTCCTATGTTTCAACTTTCACCTTTTCCTTTCTGAGATAACGGCATTTAAAAAATACATCAAGAAAAGAAGCTCCTTGACTCCTCTAACTGAAAAGGATGCTACTTGATTACTTGAGTCCTAAATTGACAGGCTCTGACGCGTCTGACCAAACAACATTCGTAGGAGATTGTGGGTGAGTTGCGTGATATTCCATAGTGAATTATCGTATACTATTCACAACTATTTTGATGAACTATTTAAATTTTTAACACTAAGTATGAAATCGAATGAAACTTGCCAACAACTATTATATGAGGCAAAGTAGAGTTTGCCATTTTATCCAGGTAAATAAAATAGTGTCGCTAATTGAACGTAAACGTGCTTATTATCTCACAGAATGTTACCTTCATTCAATTTCTGGTCATTTAGGTTTAACATTTCGGTCATAACATTTAGTTCATAACAAATATTTGATTACTTGTGTAAGTTTAAGTAGAAACTTTGTCACTATAAAAATTGATAGGCGAGTGAGTTAGATAAGGGGTGTTTCATGTGCCTTTAAAAATATCTGCCGGAGCTCATCATGTCCAAAATATTCGTTCTTTAAATCGTAATTAATTTGAAGTAATTTAATTCCTAAGCTTTGAAGCTAATTTTATCCAATGTCATTATTTGTATTCAAATCTCCAGAAACTGGACTAGTCCTACGTTATAAATAAAAACCAAGAATTTTCAGACCTTCTGCTCAATTTTTTTCAACTTAATCAACCAATTTCGAATCATGTTATTGGATCATAAAAATTTTCTGCAGTTACATCCTGTGTATAACGACAAAAATAGGGTTACTCATTTTGGTCTCTTATTAGCATCATCAAAGTATTTATTCGACATACCATACTAAGATTGTTCGTGGTCTCAGATCGTCAACAGATACAAAAGGATAGAAACGTACGAAATACTTGAATGTAGAAATCTAGTGGGAACTAATGTCCCCAAGTCACCATTTTCGTGAATAAAGAGCTTCCTGTTTGAATGCCAACAGGCTACATTTGCAAGAAACAGGAAAAGGAAATATACAACGAGCTCTCCTTTGAAATGACTGGTCGAACGCCTTTAGGAGGCGGAAGTAAGTTTAAGGAGACCTCGCGACCGGACATGCTTATTCATTCCGAACAGAGAAAACAAGATGAGATAATGCGAGAAAGAATACAGAATGATACAAGTTATTTCATTGCTATCCCTTACTGATGACATCAATTATCTTCAAACAGTATATTTTAAGTTTTAATTTAGAAACATATATCTGAAAAGAAATTTGTTTTTATGTCGACGTAACACAAGCTATCGAATACATTTTCTCAACACATTCAATAATATTGACAGTTTTTTTCATTAGAAACAAAGTAGAGACAAAAATACTTTTCAGAATTATATTCCTATTCCAAATACTCTTTAATTTGTACAAAAGAACTTGGATTACTATTAACTCCAAGATTTTGATTAACTGAAGAGTCTAAAAAAATTTTGTTTGTTTGTTTTGACCAAGAAAACAAAAAATTCTCAAAGATTCTAACTATAAAGGTAAGATCAATACCCAAGTTTTTCTACATAAATACATCTGTAATTTCCATAACACATTAATCTGACTGCTTCTTATTAATTATATTTCCACTCAAGTAATAATGTATCTCGAGCATTGATCCGAGAATTTTGCGTTTCTTGATAGAAAGGTTTCGAAGTTGAATTGCGAAAAATTAAGTATAAAAGACTTGAATGAATGTGTAGAACATTTAACTTCAATAATCGAAAGTATAACACACATTCATGTTCATTTTCATCAAAACAATGCATAAATTTAACGGAAATAGTATTTGAACTGTTAACCAACAAGTATATTATAATAGTATTAAATAAAATATACATATTCTTTACCTTAGCATTTACGTGTTATCTTTTTTCCAGAAAACGCAGTTTAATTATTCTGGGAAATTACTCCCAAAAAACATATTATTCGAACAAAATTGAAATAAGTTTGAATGTAGTTACTATGAAACTATAGGTTCGCAAATACTCATACAAACCAATTCCTGACTCAAAAGAAACGTTTGGAACATATGTCAATCACATTTATTCTGAAGTAAATGTTGTCAATTAATTTATTCGTTGCAATGTTTTCATAACAGCCCGTATGATATATTACGTTCGTTGCTGTATTCCCATAATAGCCAAAATGCATAAAATAAATAAATAAATAAATTGAATCACAGAAATAACACACAAAATTATTTCTTAGACCTTTTTTGGTGATTAATATGTTGTTATTGTGTTTTATTGCAACACAATTAAGTATCAAAAGTTATAATTAATTTATCTTGATTACATAATGGACGTGAATGGTAGAAATAATTTGTTTTGAATTTAAACGTAACCACTCATGCATTCGATGCGTTGCAAAGCGATGCGTCGTTATTCGAAAGAACATCTAATCACCATGGGCACGTTAAATCACCGAAAAAGAAAATGTAACACTATCTTTGTTCATGTTCAAAATTGTATTTATTTATTTCTATGTCTAACCCTGTCTCACATTCACAATAGCGTTTACTGTCTCATTAATTTTAACTGAATCTATTGCGTCTTGTCTCACATTTGGCGGTTAGCTGTCTCTCTCTTCCCCAAGTTGTTGTTCCTTTTCTTCCCGTCTAAGTCCGAAAACTTCATATTAAATCTCATTCACTATTAATCTACTTCTGTCGATCATAATGATTGTTTTGATGCTTGCATATAGCCGTAATAATTCCACTCCTTCATTTACAATTTAATACTTCAGAAGAATTTGTTAGAAATATGATTTTTGTATTTGTTGTAGTGAATTATGAAATCATTTTCGCCTCACTCCAGGAGTTTATACACGGTTTTAAATTTCACGTTCGAACGTAACACCAGCTTCACCACATCGTGCCGAGCCGTCAAAATTTGATGAGTTCTTCAAAGTACAATACAAATAGCGAATAACTGGACTTCTTAGGAAGAATTATGACAAAGAAACCGGACGAGTCTACCTACTAGCACAAACTGGTTAACAAGCATGAGTAGTGTCATAGCCAACTAATAATAGTCGACTGTAGTAGTGTAAGAGTACCCTGAGAGTCACACTAGTTCTGGATAGCTATGTGGTTGTTTCTCGTGTAAACAGGTAACTGTTTTTTTCCTTAGATGTAGTATTATTGTTTCGTATCGTACTATGAACCATAATAATTTATTATTTCTGCGATGTATTACATTTTACGACTCTTGTACAATTATTCAATGAACTCAAAACAATGTAAGGATAACCTTTTTTAAAAGGAATGCATCAAACAGCACGGGATGTTCTCACTCAGATACTGTTTTAGTGTAAAATATATGTGTGAATGGTTAATGGCATCGTGTACCTCTGAAATTGAGAATGACATGTAACATGATTTATGAAAATCTTCAATTTATTGCCCCATCCTGGCCCGGGTTTTGCTCCGGTTTTCCTTCGGGTAGAGACGGATTTCTTATACATGTTCTCTAGACTTTGTCAAGGGGTGCGTTTATTGTAATAATAAATCGTGAATTTAGTATTTCAATTCTTATGATTTTTAAACACCATACTCAGAATAATCTATAGTCCGATAATAATTTGTACATATAAATGTTTTGCTTTAAATTACAAACATATTGACATTCTATTAGTATTATAACTCGCAGCTAACTTTTGATCTTATCTAGGAATTTTTTGCTTCAATTTTTGAATCCGCCTCTGCCTTAGGACCCTTGATCGGAATTGATGGGATGGTCCCTTGCTTGCTTCCGGAGAGTAAATTAGTTTATTGTCCTCCACGTGGTCATACGCAGTTTGTACTGCTTTTTAGACAATAGATTTTTTTTTTTAATTTATTTATTGAGGTATTAATGGGAAATGTAGCGTGCTATAGAAGTTTATCTACATGGGACGATAGGAGGTAGGAGGTGGGTGGTAGGCTATTGTTAGTAGGTAGGCCGCTTAGCTGGGTTTACCACGTGAAGGGATAAGTAGGAGTCGTTAGTAATAATAGGAGTTAGTGATAGTAGGAGTAGTAAGTGGTGGATAGAAGAATGAGCATCCGCTTCTCAGTAGTCACAGTTATATGAACTGGGACATTGAAGTGAAAAAAGCAATGTTTCCTGGCCCCACCGGGAACTGAACCCGGGATGCCTCAGAGACAAGCAAACAAACTAACCCTGAGTCACCAGAGGGGCTGTCAATCTATTTGAAATTTAACAAATGTCTTCCTCAGTTTCATGGTCACTTCTTGTAGAAAAGTAAAAACGTTTTCATCATACGGGGGAAAAATCCAATTTTTCACATCGCGTGGTTTTGATTTACATTCTTTTATCAAAACCAAAATTCTTAAGCTTACTATCATTGTCAACGTATTTTAAACAGACTTCCTTCCTACATAATAGACAGCGTTATGCTGAACCATATATACCCGGAAAATGGTTTTTCTTTCTGTTCAGCGCTGACTCAATTTTAAAGTTTCTTAAATTGTGCGTAAACGAATTTGTCAGCTTAATAGCTACTACTGCACCATTATTAAGCTTTATGTTTAAATATGTAGTGTATGTAACAAGTAATTATTCAAAGTTTTAATATTTTTAAAAATTTAGTTAATAGTGTTTAAATGATAAATTGTATCAATAAATCATCTGTCAAGAAATAAATAAATAAATATAGCACATAATGCGATTAGATAATTGCCCAAATGAAAGAATTATATGTACATTTTTCCAAATGGTTGAGAACATCCCATTTGTAAATATAAATACATTTCCTTAAAAACTACATGAAATAAATTAATAAATAAAGGATTACCACCGAACGTTTTAAGGACTAATATTCGCCACGCATCGCATAGCAAAAGAATACCAGAGCAGCCAAACCCCGCTAATACACTTTCTTTTTACACGCTAATACCCATTTCTCCACACAATGGAACTCATTTGATTGCATAAACAGCGGTCAGCTCTCGAAGCTGGGTTTGCGGTCACTGGGTACCCTGTATGGTTGCGGTCGAGTGCCGAGCGTCCGCCGCGAGGCCAGGATCTGGTCTGGGCAGACGAGAGCGAGGTGCGGGGAAGCCGGCTCGCTTCGGTGCGGGCGTTCTTTACAGTTCCGGGTGAAGAGGAAGATGAGAAGGGCAGCCGAGCACTTTCACCGGTGCTCGTGACTCTGACCCACCACACCCCGCTCTGGCGGTCCTTGCTCCACTTCGCGTGCGCGCGTCAGATCAATGGAATCATTCTATTATTTTCATTTACTAGATCATAGATCATCTGAACCTCCCGTGTTCATTACAGGCTTTCTTCATTGTATTCTTCTCTTTTTATTTCAATCTTCTCTTCCTCTGTTTCTTCATATCCTCTTGCCTGAAAATGTCTTCTGATAACCTCCTTATTTCAAAATTTTAATTTTTAATTTAAACTTTTTTCTTAACAGCAAATATCTATATTTTTTCTGATGTCTGGGATAAATTGATCTTCCATTTTAATTAGGTCAATTTCTCACTACTGAAATCGTGGACACCTGATTAACTATGTCTGACGACATTTTCGGATTCGCTGCAGGAATAATCAATATGGTGGTTTAAGTCCCGCAAATAGTTAACTTGTTCTTTGATTGGAACGTCAATAAAAGTTGAGACTTCACTCCGTGAGATAAACGAAGAACCTACTCCTTTTATGACCAATGATTATTAGCTATGTATAAGCTTTTCTCTTCCCTGAATTAAAGGTTATGGTACGTTATATATCATTCTTGTCTGTGTACAGTGCTTCTTATTCCGAGAGAAATAAATTACAGATATTTATCCTGAAAACAAAGCACAGTATGGACGAAACGACGACTAGGAAATAAAAACTTGAATTTCTTCCCACACCTTGAAAAGAAAGTACAGTTTCTACTATTTGACTATGTTTTATTCTATAGCGTTTTTGCCATTGTGAATACGCGGTTAAGTATGGTATTATCTACCCATATACTACATAAAGAGACAGTAATTTTAAATGTAATTCTTAGTTACACGTAGACTTTTGATTCTCTAATTGCATAGAACAGAAACCTACAACAATTTTTTATAGGTGGGAATGAGCTTGAGAGTGAAACTCGTAAGGGCTGAGATAAAAAGTCAATTGGAATTTTAGATACGGAGCAATTCGGATACCTAGAATATATTGATTATTCTTACTTTTCATTTCAAGGATGTATCCCTACTTTTTACGAAGGTATTTTCACCCGAAAACGTTTCAAATTTATTTCGTATCGTCCCAAAATATTACGCTGGAACTAATGTAAATATTCATCAGATAATTTAAAATTGTAACTCTGTCTTAACTTTAGCTACTATGCTACGTTACTGTGCTCTGAAGGAGACCTCGACGCCCGAACGAGCGACCTCCACACTAGAGTCCTTTATTAAAAGAGGACCGCCACGGGGTAGAAATATAACGCCTAACTTCTTATTTTTTCGGAAAATACTACGCGCAGTTTCTCATAGTGGATTGTATTGCTGTTGTTGGTCGCATAAGTGTATCTTGTTTCCCTTCCTTTATCTCTGCTCCACCGATGGAAGGTGATAACTGAGTGACAGCTGGCGCCAAAGGGGTAATGAGAATATGTGTATTTTACACATGGCTGTTATGAAAAATTATGCGCTCTAAAGTTGTGGACACAGCTGGAGGTTCTCCTTTTATTAAGGACTCTACTTCACACGTGCGAACAGGTCTACCTGCCACTTATGACATAACTAGTACTGCTTGTCAAAACTATTTTTATATAGACTCTACTTGTCAAAATGATTTTTCACACTTTTAATGTTGACCAAACAACTTTATAATATCTTAATATTAATCATATACCATCAAATTATTATAAAGAAGAATCAAACACGATTAATGTTGTTCCTAAGGTATAGCAGAGTGTAATAGAATTTAACGTTTCTAAACATAATGCTTCGAAATGTATCACTCATACTGTCGTCAATAGCGGAGAACAATGGTATTATGTCTGGACTCATTTGAATTATTTCGTCCAGATTCCTGAAATTATAAAAAATTTGACTAAAAAAATACAAATAATAAAAATGTAAAAGTTGTTATTTTGTCAAGCAGTCAATGGCGGCAGAAACACCGGACCGCGAATGAGGAAGAACACTCGTTCGAGCATCAAGGATCTGTTTATCTCTCCGGAGTTCAAACTATAGGCAACATTTACTACAAGACATATGTTTCTATCAGTAAAGACCCTATCTTTAAAGAACATTAATTTCTTATTTAGAACACACTGAAAGTGTTAAGTAGGCGCCATTACTCGAGTGAAACAATTATTCTCCTCAAAAATACTACGATACGCTTCTGAATAAAATTATTTCCATGCTTTAGTCCTAAATATACATCCTTTATTTATTCCTAAATATACAAATTTATGGTACTTTGTTGGTTTTCTACCTAGGATTGTTCTGCCAAGGCGAGTTACTTAACACTAGACAATGATTTTCAAAGTACAATATTTCATTCATGCAATTGGACCTCTTGCAAAAAACATATCAAAGAAAAAGATAATTAGGAAAATATTTAAAGCTTAAAAATTGTAAGTACAAATTATTTTTTCTAGCCAAAAGTGAACAATCCCATTTTTAGGAACATTCTGAAATATTATTTAATAAAGGTATATATAGATGATTTGTTCTTAAAGAAATATAGAATCGGATGTTTGTATAAATTATTGATATCGGATGTTTGTATAAATTTGTATATAATATGTTTTACAATCACATTCAAATCCTACATAGTTTCAAAATTTCATATAGGATCACCATATTTAAATATCATTTACAAAATACGCCGTGTTCATTTTAATTTCAAATAATGAATAACAAGTCTCTATGATAATCCTTCCATACAATCTGAAAATGCGCAAAGATATTTCGATGTTATTTCAGCCAATTTAAAATTTGTACCCGTTGTTAAAATTAAGTGGATAGTCCTTAAAAGATTTATTTACTTTTTCAAATTAGACGTCAGTATTCAACTACCTTCTCTATAAAGGTCAACAGTTTTACTCCTCCTTAGTGAAAGTTGTGTGACGTAAGGTCGGAAGAAGCATATCCTGCATATGCTTACAAGTCATGCAATGAGGATGAGGAAGAGAAGTGGAGAGAAATAATCAATACGTGTTAAACATGAATTATTTTCTGAAATTCTAAACACTAGCTGGAGATTGAATATTTCGAAATTTTTAAAAGTATTCACTCCAGAGAACCCGAGAGAAAATATTCGTGCGATACATGCGAGTATCGATCAATAGACCCGTGAAAGGAGTATCGAAAATTTAATTACAATAATATAATAAAAATTATAATAATTTAATGAAAATAAAATTGCGCATATTTTCTTTTAAGACAAATAAACATCATACATTAACAATACACGTAGGTTTCGAAGTTAAAAAGCTGTGAGTAGTAAGTTCTCTAACTACACTCTGTGCGGTCTTCATGATGTCACGGAGTTGTAAGTGGAGTCTCCTGAGTAAAGTATATCCATTTGACATTATTTGAATTTAATTTTTTATTTAAGACAAATTATAAAACGTAGGACATCTTATATTAGTTCTTCTAGAGTTCAGAAGGTAGTCTTTGAAATGTTACCTCATTTCTTTAAAAAATTCGCCCTCTTTTAGTACATTACCAACATTTTTAATCACACAACGTTTCGTCAACACATTATACCCTTGCATATATTTCTTACGTGTAACATTTNTTTTACGGCTCGTCGACATCGAAGTCATTAGAGCCCTAAAATTTTCTACAGGTAGGGAAAATGCAGTTACGCACTAAGGAGAGCCAACATAACTCTCCCCGTTTGTGGGTCTCGCCGAATGACTCAACCATACCCACTAAAAACCCTCCTGAATTACAACTCAAAACTCAAATATCAACATATCTCAAAACATTGTATATATCCTTTTAAAAAATAAAAAAAGGTAGAAAGAGAAAATGAAAGATACCCTAGCCCCAACAGCGTCGGGATCGAAAAGAACAAGAGGTGACCAAGGAAGGTCAGGAAAGAGAAAGGAAGGAACCTTACACAAGTAAGTGGAAGTAATACCAGACTCAGCTCGGGGCCCCGTGTTTGCCAAACACGTACTTACTAGATGTAAATCCCCTAGGGGGCGTAGGTTACACGGAAGAATTGTTACCAACCTCCTGCATGGGGATGTCTCTCAGGTTTTTCGGGGTTTAGGCCTGGGTGGAATTGGTACAATTGTGGAAGGCGAATGGGTGGTGTAGTGGTTCATACCCCGGCGTTCAATGCAGGAATCTCGAGTTCGATTCCTGACTTGTCACCATTTTCACCTGACTGAAAGTTCTGCACTACTTCGGGCATTCATGTTAAAGTGATTATATCACGTATTATTGATATATTATATCACGTATCTGAAGAAGTCCGTAGACGAAACGTTTTTTGATTTAAAAAGGTAATACTAAAATGGAAGATAAAATTAATTTAAACCTCAATTGTGGTAATTGGTTAAGAACAATGACAGAAAAAAGATATATTTACAAAAAACTACTTTTTATCCATAAGACATAGAGATGGAATATGAGGCACATAATAAATAATGCTTACACTGAGACGTGAGCGCAAAGTAAGCCCTCGCCACTTAAGTGCATTAAGTAAACAATCAACAGAGAAAGAACACGATGAAGATGTCGGTTAGCAACCGAGGGCATATAATAAGTTTTATTTTATTTATAAAACAATGGCATGTATTGAATTATATTTTTATCGCTATATCTTATTTCTAAAAGGTTACTTTTTGTTAATATCAATTTTTTCTTCCGTTATTCTTATCTTACTGTCACGCTTGAGGATTCATTACGAAGACAATTTTCTGAACTTGGGAAGAAGCGTTAACTTTAATTTTCCAATACAGAATCATCTCGCGGCGGGAAGAGGCCTTCCGGTGCTGCGAGGAAAGCGTTCATTTCTTCGTCGACACAATAAAATATTTAAAATTACCGGACTTATTACGCTGCTGTTGTTCGTTCAAATTCAATAAATATCTCTTTTCTCGTGTTTTAACGCAGTACTAAAAAAGGTCATAGCTCCATTTGACAAACGTGTTCTGAGCGTCAGACCAATTGTACATCTTTTTTGACAATAAATTTATTTATTATTATTTAGACAAGAGTTTGAAGTTGACTGTGGTCTCTTCTTTCACTGTGTTTTCAGACAGCGCATCAGGTATGATTGTGACTTTCAGAGGTATTGCTGAAGGTGAAAATTAGGATTGGTAGGGTTGGGTACCTTCTCTCTTATTCGGGTTCGTATTGGCAGGTTGAAGGAAATGCAATGCAGGGAAATTTTCATTGTTAATAATGGAGGTTTTAACAGTCTGGGAGCAGCAGAAGTAGTATTATTTCCATATAACTCAATTTGAAAGAATTATATTGTCGAACGTTTGCCCCTTTACACATTTCATGCAGTTATTGAAGAAGTAAATGGAATCCTCAAAATCGTTTTTAAGAGCCCATATTCTTAGGTTTTACTTATATACTGAGCTTACGTAGACAAATATACTTACATCCAGATTATATACATCAGATTGCACATGTTTCTGTAAACGAAAATAATATAGATTACTAGATTAAAAAAATCCTTCGATAGAAGCAATTTCTCGCTTTTTGCTTCGATGGAAGAAACGTTAACCCCCCCCCCCATTACCCCTCAATGGAAGTAGTTTCTTGGTTTGCAAGGAGAAAGGTCTTTTGCTTACAACTGCCAAATATATGGAAATAATACTACTTCTGCCGCTCCCAGACTGTTAAAACCTCCATTATCAAAAAAGATGTACAAACTGCGTATGACCACGTGGAGGACAATAAACTAATTTACTCTCCGGAAGCAAGCAAGGGACCATCCCATCAATTCCGATCAAGGGCCCTAAGGCAGAGGCGGATTCAAAAATTGAAGCAAAAAATTCCTAGATAAGATCAAAAGTTAGCTACGAGTTATAATACTAATAGAATGTCAATATGTTTGTAATTTAACGCAAAAAAATTACATGTACAAATTATTATCGAACTATAGATTATTCTGAGTATAGTGTTTAAAAATCGTAAGAATTGAAATACTAAATTCACGATTTATTGTTACAATAAACACTCCTCTAGATAAAGCCTAGAGAACTTGTATAAAAAATATCTGAAGTGTTTATCGCCGGATACAGCGATCACCTTGCTCAAGTATTGACTATTAATACTAAACTAAAACCACTTAAAATCCTCTACAAGTTTACAAGAGAGTTTAATGACACAAATTCCGGTCAGAGTATTCAAACTTTCAGAATTCAGAAGAGAATAGTTCGGATAATTTGTAAATCTCACCCCCGAATTTCTTGTAAGCCTTTATTTAAGGAATTAAATATCTGAACACTTCCATGCATTTATATTTATGAAACGGTCGTGTTTGTTAAGACCGAATTACTGAAGTGCCATCCTTGCTTCATACGAAACAGTCTCGTTCATGAATGAGTGGTGTGAGGGACAGTGTACTTATTAACTGGAAGTCATAAATAAGGCAATAATAAATAGCATATTTAATTTAGACGGCATTATATCCACAATTAAGTTGTATAAAAAAAGAAAATGTTACGCGCAAGAAAAATATTTAGTGTTGAAGCTATTAAATGTGCAATGAAAAACGAAAACGAAATAAATAAGAATGAGATAGAAACCAGATCACAAATCCAAAAATGTCTCTAATATTACATGTTTCAAAGGATTGCTGTTACAGATCTGCACAAGCGTTCGAGCGTTTATGCTTATGTATTACATAATAAAAAGTAATAAACCTTTTTTGTACAAATAATTAATTCATAAATTAAAAAAAGAAAAATATCAATGTCTCTGCAGCGATAAGAGCTCAAATTTAATTATTAGCCCCATGTCACGACTTATTTTAGAGAAAGCACTCATCAATATCTTCATCCATTTAGGACATACTCGTATTTGAGGTGCTTGTTCTCATTGTTTGTCCGGTATACCCAACAACGCTATGTGTTTTTCTTCTTTTATTTTAACCAAAGATCTTCTTTGATAGGTGTGTTAACGACTCTTTTTAACTTCTCACTTTGAGCAAATTACCTACGTTTGATTTGTAAGAATTATATCAAACAAACACAAAACAGAACATTCTCAATAAAAAAAATTAAAAACTTAAAAATATTACCGCTTAGGAATTTGTAAATTTATAATGTGCTAAAATAGTTTTTAATAGAAGCAGCAAAGAATGTGACAATGGAAAAGAAAGAAGTAGTATTTTGAGAAGTATGAAATTGTATTCCTATTTAGCACCTAAGTTAGTTATCTGCTTCCAGATAGTATTAAAACAATTAATGGAAAAATAAAGTTTTTAAAATCAGCCAAGGAGTAACAGGAAAA
The DNA here is from genome assembly GCA_002313205.1 of Laupala kohalensis. Lineage (NCBI taxonomy): Eukaryota > Metazoa > Arthropoda > Insecta > Orthoptera > Trigonidiidae > Laupala > Laupala kohalensis. The sequence continues at coordinate 554,815 of NNCF01126223.1, read as the reverse complement.
TTTGGAGCTTTTTTATTATTCAATGGAATAACAAATATTCTCATATCTATGTGCTCCGTATTTTTTCATGTCATGTGTCTTGTATATTAAATCTAGGATTAGGAGTAGGATTAAAGCACCTGGACTTATTCCAATATTTTATTATGTATGTTTGAGTAGTTGTAAATTTTTTGTCTTGGTTAGGTGAATAATTTCTTAAATTTAAGTTCTTATTTTATAATTATCAGTATATTACTCAATTATGACAGTCACTAAAGCAATTCATATTTTACGGCGGAGCTACTTATAGATTAAGAGAGGCAACTGTTAAGTCGATAAGACACTATTGTGTCAAAATTTCCATACCGTCCCAAACAGTATTATATCCTCGGGATGTAAACTTATTCAATCCAAGAAATATGTCCTCTATATTAGTCCATGTCTGTTCTTGTCTGTCTTCGTCTGTTCTGTTGCCTCTTATTCATTCATTTCATAATTGGTTCGTCCTCTCCTCTTCTTTTTCTCCTTCCTTCTTCAGTAAATCTCTAATCATTACTTCCCGCGTCACTTACCCTTCACACGCCACGTACATCTTCCTCTGTATTCACATATGAATTTCCTTATCACTCTTATCCGTACCTTCTTCATATACCGTGTCAACTTCCCTTCATAAATCTCACATTCCATATTATGTTTCCCAAGCATGTTCCATTGCTCCCTCCATATCTCCACACATACAGTTTCCATCCTCCCTTCATTGAAAATTGCATTGAAATTTAAGGTAATCTTTGAAATTTCCATGTCTGCTCAGACCACCGTAATGGTTTAACCGAAACCACTTTCGTCTGTTATGTACACATTTTACTTCTAAGATGTAGGTGTACGTCACCCTACCTTTTTGACTCCTCTCCCGGCGTACTTACCACGCCTCTCCCACCTTCTCCCCAGTTCTCGCGATGTGTTGTACGTCAGTTCCATTTCATTATTCACAAATTACTGAAAGTGATTTTTTTCTTTTGCAGCGTTAGATGCAAGCGGTCGCTATTCCCGTCGCTTGCATTCTGGAAATGACTTCTGGTTGGGTTCCAGAGACTTATGCAGACAACTAGATGTTGCTGCGACCGGTGGCGATAGTGACTTGAGTTCTCATGATACACCCCCTTTCCGCTTTGACTTCCACGTGGCCAAGATAACCATTCAACATGATTTATTACCTCAGGTGAGATACGTAAGCATTTCAGACATTTTAAATGTTTTCAACTAAATAATTAACTCTTAATGACATAGTTGATGGCGATCCCTAATGTTCTAATAATAATAATAATAATAATAATAATAATAATGATGATGATAATAATAATAATAATGAATATGATGATGGTGATAACAATAATAGTAATAATAATAGTAACAATAATAATAATAAAATGTAATACCGGGCTCCTAGTTGAAGAGGGTTGTCTAAGTATGTGATAATTTTGTTTTGATGTGTCCAGAAAATCTTGCGGATCATTTATATTTTCTCAACTGCTGCAATACAGTTGTTTGTTATTACAGCACATGCCTATTTACCAAAACGTCACTCCTTCGCATTCATTTCATTGACATGATACTATAAAAGCAGGTCAAAGGTAGAGCTGATGGACGCATTTAAGTATTAATTTTTTTCGTCAATTGGATAACTAATTGATTAAAGTAAATATAATGGAAGGAAAAATATGTTTTACGATTTATCTTGAGGAGATTCTTTAGTGTATTTAATAACTCATCGCAATATCGGGAAAAGTAGATGATGGAATAGTGGAGATCAAAGAAAGAAACGAAGGAAGGAAAAAAGAAGGGAGGGAGGGAGGAGAAATTTCCTTTTTCGCAGAAATTCAACGGGCATCAAACAAGACTCAGAGAGCACTGAAGTTATTCTAGCGAAATTATTAAAGTACTTTTGTTATAAAAAACAATGTTCATCACAGAAAATGGTAACACCTTACCTACGAACACCAGCGAAAAATATTATAAGAAATAACTGCACATCTTTCTAACAAGATTTTGTAGAGAAAGAATAAATAAACCGTGAAAGATTTTCTCTGAAACCAGCAAGTAAAAATTTTCTTTCTGGATAGTTCATAAAATGAATTGTTAGATCAAATTCTTTAAACCATCTTGTTACCTTACCTAAGTATTCGGTAAACTAGGATAAAGTATAAAATTTAGATAATTTAAAAGCGACTCACACTTATATAAAAATTAACGTTCGGACAATGATTTTGTTAAAAGTAAAATTAATATTGCTGTATCACAATTTTCTCAAAACACAAATACCCATAAATATCAAAATAAATTGAATCAATAATTCTTATAATGATAAAAGTGAAATGTAATATTCGTTTTGCTTTTCTATAATTTTATAATCAAGAACTTAAAATGTGGGATGATTTTTGTTAAATGTCGACGTGTCGAAAGTGATGAGCTGAGAGGTTGTGGATCCTTTGTCGAATCTCATCCCGTCCCCTTTCGGCCCTCACAGCTTTAACGGTTTCCATCAAACTTCAATGTTTTTTTCTTATTTCTCAAAGTTATCTATGATCTACATAAATTATTTTTCTTCTCTCTTCGCTTATAGAAAAAATCCTAATTGTTTTAATATTGTGAGACAGACCCGATTGGTTCAGCTGGGACTGTGTGTCCCTGCCACGTGTGATATCCAAGATACTCGCACGGCGCTGACTGCGTTGGCCGACGTGGGCGGAGGAAGTGCGTTGGAACGTAACGTCACCGTCGACGCCGTACGCGTCATCGGCGGTGCAAACAGCTACAGCTTCTGGGCGGATCCGCGCTTCAGCGCCATGCTGTAAGTAAAGGCAAAGTAATTCCCCGTTGGAGTTTGCGGATGAGGTGAATGTCACGGGTATTGCAATTTAATTTGATACAAAACCTAGTGGCAACAGCGCTAGAATTTTACGCGAGTTTCATAGTAGCATGTCACAATTTTGCCTTAGGACCCTTTGAACCACTGAAGTCACTTGACCCTTCGATCGGAATCGAAGCGATAGTCGCATACTTGCATCCTTGGTGAAATTTTCTACGAAGTGTGTAAGAAACATGAATGGAGCGTGAAATCACAGTTCCTGGGGTGCAAATGAAACATCGAAGAGTGAACGACTTGGGAATGTGAAAGGGAAGTGAGAACGAAGTGGGAGCAACTGTGATTTCACGCACCGTTCACATTTCTCTCACTCTCCGTAGAGCATTTCACCAGGGTTCCGAACAGGAATTTAGTTGAAATGCTCTAAGCTGTCATTGTGCTCTAAGCTGTCATACAGTTTGTGAATGTCTTTTTGGTAGCAAAATTCGTTTCATACAGTATTGTCATTAAACACGAACTTGATATTGTACTGGTGAAGGGTATGTAAACATGAAAAGTAAATTGATATTAAAAGCGCAATTTTTAAAATAAATAAAAAATAGATATTTCAGAATTGTTACAAAGAAAGAAAACGCCCAATAATCTCTACTCTCATAGATATTAATTTAGATAAAGATAATAAGCCCAAACACAGAAAATACAAGTACAAACAGAAAATAAATGAGAGAACAATTACTTCTCCATGAGTGGCATTCAATAAATGAAATACTAAAACAAGTTAATTGTCACAATCACTGATTTCCTCGATTGGGGTTAGATGCAATATTGTACATACTGTAATTTTGGCAAATATGTCAAAAGTATCTTCTCATTTTCAATATTCTGAAGAAGGAATATTTTTTAAGTTAAAACTTAGTATAAAAATGTTACCATCCCGTGGGTTGATGTATTAATTAATCGTGAGGATATTTAACTATCTTTTAATTGATATATGAAGGACAACTATTCAGGTCGCTTATTAAATTTTTACTCAGAGAATACTGTAACAAAAAAGAGAGCTATGATTTATAACAACAAATAAAGCCATAGTACTTTCGGATGAACAAGATCGGAGGGAAAATTTACAAATAGTGCGTAACGTACTTTTAGCTAATGACTATTCCATAGGATTTGTTAAACAAAGAGAGGGTAAAAAACTAGAACCCAGGGGAATGAACGAAATTTAAAATCAGTTGAGCAAAATATAGTTACCTCACATTACATTAGTAATGATCACTTGATGGATTGGGAAAATACATTAATTTTGGACAAAGAAGATAATTATACAAACGTTGTATATCATAAATAATATTGATAAAAAATACACACGGGAGTTTCAATTTACGCACAGTCACTGAAAAGCTATCTGGTACAGTACATACAATATTATAGCATGTTTGTGTAATTTCTGCTTTTATGCAAACATATTTTGTGATTATATCATGTTCAATTGTTCTGTTATGTTTCTTGTTATAATAGTTTAGTATTTCATCACCTGACGACGGCTTAAAACGAAGTCGAAACATTGTGATCTCTTATCACACACACATATATATATCTTTTTATTCGAGCTTTTTCTAAATCATTTTTTACATCCTGGATCCATGGGGTGGCCTTAATTTTTTCTATGTATTTTAAAATTTTGTTAGGTAGTCTGGTGGTAGGTAGTCTATGTATATGGCCATAAAATTTTAGTCTTCTCTTTCTGATGTCTGCCGCTAAGCTAGATAGTTTTTCAGTTGTTTTCCTAGACGTTAATCTAAAACCTTCTTCCGTCATTTCAGGACCGATAATTTTTCTTATGGTTTTTTGTTCTTCTTTTAATAAATTTTCTAAATCTCCTTTTATGTGAAGAGTAAGAGTTTCACTAGCATACAGGGCCTCCGGTTTAATAACTGAGTTGTAGTGCCTAACTTTGGTGCCTATGGAGAGAGATTTTTTGTTGTAGATATTGTGGGTTTTTTCGTATGCTCTTCAGTTTCTGTAGTCGAATGTTTTGTGCTTTTTTTTCTCCACCTGTAGGTTCGATGATTTCGTCGAAGTACTTGAAATGTGAAGTTCTGGTGACTTTCCCGTATTGGGTGTTTAAGGTTTGTATATTGAGTTTTGAGCAAATGAATTCGGTTTTTAGAAATGAAATTTGTAGACCTACTTTTTCTGCACACTCTTGAAGAATTTATATTTGTTTGACAGCTATGGTCTCATTATCTGCTAATACTACTAAATCATCTGCGAAGCCGAGACATGAAATTTTGAGGTCATCTTTAGGTCGTCCAAGCTGTATTGGTTTCCAGTAATTTTGGTTCCTTAGTTCGTTTTCCCATTCCTATATCACCTTGTCAAGGACAATATTGAAAAGTATCGGGGACAAATATCACCCTGTCGAACACCAGTTTTTATCAAGAATGGTTCGGAAATTACGCCCATAAATTTTTTTGAGACAGTATCCGTGAGTATTTGTTTGATTAGACTCAGAGTTTTTGAGTCTAATCCTCGTTCTTTAAGTATACTCAGTAGAAATTGACGGTCAAGTGAGTCATATGCCTTTTTAAAATCTATAAAGGTGCAAATTATTGGACTATTTCTGACTGCTTTATATTTTAGAATGGTTTTTAAATTTAAAATTTGTTCTGTGCAGGATCGGTCGGGGCGGAAACCTGCCTGATATTCACCTATTGTATTCTCTAGTTGTTCTTGGATTCTTTGAAGAAGACATGCTGAGAAAATTTTGTATGTGACTTGCAAAAGAGAAATTCCTCTAAGCACGTCTGCTCTGTCTCCCTTTTTATGAAGTGAGTGAATAAGAGCACATTTCCATCCTTCGGGGAATTTTTCTTGTTCTCCAAATGCCCTCAATAATTTGTGTCAATTCTTTGCGAGAGTTGAGGCCTAGGTTCTTTAATAGTTCGGCAATGATGCCATTTTCTCCAGATGTTCTATTGTTTTTTAATTTATGAATATGTCTCTGTATTTCATTTTGCGTGGGTGGAGCAGAAGCCGGATTCGTATATGACGCGATGTGTTCTGGAAACCTTGCTCGCGGTTCGGGGCAGTTAAGAAGTTGGTCAAAATAACGGGCAAGTTCCCCACAATTCTCTTGATTGTTAAGAGCAAGTTTCCCATTCTGTTTTCTAAAGCATAAATTTTGTGGACTATATCCGCGAATTTTGCCTCCGAAAGTCTTGTAAAAATCCCGCGTGTTGTAGTTTTGAAAATCATTCTCGGTGGAGATTAATTGATCTTTCAAATATCTCCTTTTGGTTTGTCTGATAGTCTTTACTACTTGTTTTCTGATTTCGATGAAGTGTAGTTGATTTTCAGGAGACTTACTGCTGTTATAATTCGGGAAGGCCCTCTTTCTCTCTTCCAGTGCTCTGTCACAGGTATTATCCCACCAAGAGTGTTTCGTATTCTTTTTGCAAGGGCATAGTTCTTTTGCTTTTTGAATAATTTTCTTTTGAAATGTTTCCCACGTGTTTGCTGGAATGTTTTCCAATTCCTCCTTAAAATTACTTTCTTTTATGCTTTTAGTGTCAATATGATGTAGATACGTTCTCTTACGCTGTATTTTCCGGGGAGTGAATTTAATTTTGACACGCACCAAATAATAATCTGAATCTATTTTTGCCCCACGACGAACCTGAATATTGTGTATTTCTTTCTGTGTTGGGTATGATATTGCCACATGGTCTATCTGGAATTCTCCAAATTCCTGAATAGGTGACCTCCAAGTCTTCATTTTTTTGGCTGGTTTTCTTAAGGAAGTGGACATGGTTTTAAGATTATTTCGTTGGCATAGTTCAACAAGCCTCATACCGTTTTTGTTTGTGAATTTGTGTGCTGGATATCTACCGACTGTTTTTTGATACTCTTTTTCCTTACCAATTTGCGCGTTAAAGTCACTTAATAAAATTTTTGTATCCTCTTGGGGTATTTTCGGTGTAACTTTCTCTAGTTTCGTCCAAAATGCTTCAGTCTTTAATAAGACTTTCTTGTTGGATATATTAGTAGGAGCATGAACGTTGATTAGGGTATATTTCTTGTTGGCGCACTGTATACGAAAAGTCATTAATCGTTCACTAATAGGGGTTACTTCTAAAATTGAGCCAATTATTTTCTTGTGTATGATAAAAGCCATACCTAAAATTGGAGCTCCATTTGCTACACGTTTTTCCGTTTTGCTTTTGAATATGCGATAGTTTCCATAATCCATTGTGTCTTCATCAGTGAATCTGGTTTCTTGTAACGCAAGAATTAAAATCTTCTGCCGATCTAATTCTGTTACCAGGTTGTGCAGCTTTTCAGGTTGTGTTAAGGTGTTAATATTGAAAGTGCCAATAAACGTTAAAGTCTGTTTTCAGTATGCTGAGTGATCATGATTGTCCGGGTCCCCCAGAATCCGAAAACCCGGTTGCCATCCTTTGATGAGTGGATTGACTACCACCTGGAGTAATGTTACTGTTACCATCACGTATCATTAGGCTTTAGGCTTGTAATAGTTCCTGGAGCCGAAAGCAGCCGCCCCTTACCTGGTGAATCAGACGCTGACTAGAGAGCCGCTCATTATGAGTACAGACGCTTCTCGGTTTTATCCTGTTTTGGTCCGCGGGTGGTATTTTATTTCCCACCTACCCTACACATCTGTAGAGCATTCCCCTATCCGCCACTTGGGGACGCGCCCGATATGGGATCAGGAAACCCACTCGGGT
>NNCF01126223.1:510588-547045 GCA_002313205.1 Laupala kohalensis | reverse complement strand
GTCTCTAATTATTTATTTAATTAGATATTAGATTATATAATGGAAGTTAATTGTCATAGAATTAGTAACAAAATAACCACAACAAAAAAGAAATTCGAAATATCCTTCTTCAATTGCTGACGTAGCTGTATGTGAACATAACATTGAGAGTGAATCACCATAGCTCCAAGACAATTATTACATAGATTCACAGTGGGTGAGGGAAGAATGAATAGACACAAAACTATTTGCACCTTGAGACATGAGGTTTGAATATTTGGATTAAACAGATGTATTTATAATGACAAATGTTTCTAGCACAGCGCACAGAGGTTTAAACTAAAAAAAATACAGTAAAATCAATGTATGATTCGTATTTTGAAATAGAGTACCCCACCAAAAGCAATAAAAGATAATTGAAAAACCCATTCAATAATACTTTTTTTATTTTCCGTCATTTTTCAAAAAAAATTAGGATTCCTGGGCTAAAATTAAAATCCTAAAAATGTCACGAGAGCTAAAGTGTGCTCTGGTTTCAGGAGATATCAATTGTCATGTATATGCCGTGGTAACATATCTATATAAATAAAAATTAAATGCTGTTTGTTGGGAAGCGTATCACTTGAGAACAGCTGAACCGATTTCGCTAATTTTTTTTTATGTTCGTAATAGTCATAATAAGGTTTTTAGAGAAAGAAAAATTGGAAATGTTGCCCCGAAAATTGGAAAATTCTGGAAAAACTGAAAGTGCTTTGTTCTATTGGATAACACAGCAAACCAATCGAAACAAATCATTTCTTTGTTATAATTATTTACTTGAACATCGATCTTGCAATCGAAACGTATACAAAACACTTTGAGATTCATTATGATTTCAAATTTAATGAAGAAAAATATCACTTGGTTGACATAAAATTCTGACTTAATTCAATTGTGACTTAAATTTTGGAACAAAACCGAATGGTTCCAAGTCGATCACATTCCAGACGCATCACACATTTCCAGCATTTCAGCGGTGTACTACCGATAGAATTAATTTCGCATCTCGCATTTGGCGTACTTCCGAATGTACTCCCCCTCAAATTGGATATCCATGGCCACAATCGTTAATAGATACAATGATCACTCAGAAACACGTTTTTCTTTTAATGTTTACTTTGTTTTCTCATTTAAAATAGCTTTTCACAAAACGATCACAATCAAATTTATTGAAATGTGGACAGGATAACGTCTGTCGGATCAGTTAGTGTCATATAAAAATGACCGAAAATTGCGGAAAATCTGAATATGACATGTCCCATTTACTCAATCGTAAATAATATTCGATGCAGTAAATAATCAATAACATTTTATGTGTAAAGAAGATTGTTTCAAATAACATAAGAAAATGAGTAAATTCCGTAGTATTTCTGCCACCACCAAGCAAGACATTCAATCACAAACATTTCAATTTGATTTCAACAAAAGTAGACATCAGGATAGAAAACTCATGTTTACAGGAATTGTTTAATTTAGATAAGTGCGACTTATTACGTTATTTCTTTCAGAGGAGCTTCCATCATTATCGTTATTTTGGTGATAGTGGCAACAATTTATGATTTCTGGATACTAAGAAAACCCATTCTTCTTCAAAATGGAATCAAAATTTTGGAAAATAATAACAACAGTAACTACAATCACGAAGGCTCAGTTCAATATAACTATGACAAACAAATCAGTCCGAATGCTGGATCTGCATCAGTCAATTTAAATTTGACAACATTCAGCAATGGAACACTGTGCAATGGTGAGATCGATCTAGGCATATTACTATCGATACTTTAAAAATACTCCACTAAGTAACAAATCATTTATGAGATTCCAAAAATTTTAGGAAATAAACAAAAGGATGTGAAACATATTCCGGCAGGAGACTGTTCGTTTGAAAAGAAATCCGAAGAATGGAAATGGCGCGAAGATGTAGAAGGTAAGAGAAAAAGTAAGGGAGAGTGGGGTAAATACGGTCAACGGGTAGTTAAAAAAAGTGTATGTTTAGGTTTATAACACGAAATTATTTTAAAAGTTTTTAATTGTGTCATGAGGCGACTTGGGTCGTCCGGCGTCCTCGGAGATGAACCCCACACCTGACGCCAATATGTCGTGAGGCGACGGTGGTTAGGACCTTCCTTTTATTTTAACCCCACACTTGAACCCCAACTGTCGGGAGACGACGTTGTCATATCTTTTTATCCCTCACCTAACGACTCAATGTCGTGGGACAATGTTACTTTGACCCAGTCTCCTCACTAGGAGGGGCACTCTAGCTTGAGGAGCAATTCCCTATTTCTTAATGGCCTAAGGAAGGATGAGAGGGAGCAAATGAACTAGTGAATGTTCCAGTCATGGCAAACAGCGATTTATTGTAGATGAACAGCACTTTCATAGCAACTCCGGAGCGACGCCCACTTGTCCCCGAAGGAACGGCTCTCCCTAAGAGTTACTCGACCAGAAGCTCCATAGAAGACGGGGCAGCAAAGTATACGGAGAAGGAACGAGTATAGTGTGCGGGTCCGGAGATAGCCGACAGACTAGCAGAAGGGACCTATGAGGTCGAGCCGACTAACGAGGAGGGAAAGAGGAACGTACACCGGCAACTAGTAGTTCCCCCTGAACGCCGCGAGCAATAGCTTTATATTCGCCCTTTTATGCTGAGTCACTCTTTTGAAAGTGGTTACGTCACTCTCTTGTCTACGCGGGCGGCCGGTGCCTGCGACTATGCGACAATTGTTATTGGTTTTTTACAAAATATTTATATCTGGTATTTTTATTGGAACTCATTGTTGGGCAAATTTGCAACACAAAAATTTGAGCCAATTCGTAAAAGTATGTTTACTTATTGAATATATTACTATTATTATTTACATTGATCTTTTCGGTTCTCTAATAAGTCTCTTATAACAGTTTTATGCTAAAAAAGGGTGGGGGGTAGTGAACTTGGAAATACTATCATTGTTATTAATTATCTTTAATCTCGCTGAAAATATGTTTTGAGGATAATTGCGGACAGTGCATTTTTTCAAAGAAGCTTTATTATTACTTTTATATTTTGGAAACATTTTAATTGCTAAGCTATAAATTTTCAGTAACTGAAACTACTTAGCTTTAATTGGCTAAGTCTGTCCGTCATTACCCCTTCTAGTTAGTAATTACCCCACGCCCGCCAGTTTCCGTTTTTGTTTCGTAAGTATATGACTCTATAACATGTTATAATAGAAATTATCGTGCTTTTAAATAATAGTCACGAAATCAATCCAGTAATGTCATAAATCAGAATTTGACTTTTTGCGGCAGTACAAGAATAATTTCCAATTTTCCTGTGTCGCAATTACTCCACTCCTCTACTTTCAAAAATAGAGCGTAGTGTTACTTTGCATCTATTTTGCGAAACCACCTATTTTCGTAACACATGTATTATCCCTCATTCAAAAATGTTTTCTCAGATAATGTTGCTACACAACTACTACTTTCATTTTCTCTTCGAACGAACTTGCAAAAGTTGTGCAGTTTAAATGGAGGCGATGACACACTGACACCGATTCATGGCTTAAGAGTCTTCACTCTGATGTGGATTGTTCTGGTTCACTCATGTCTAATTACATTCCAGAATGCAGGTACGAATTAATTTGCTCCGTTTCTTTGATAGTCACTAGTAATAACACGATATTCCATACGTAACCACAATTTTCATCACAGATAACAAGAAATTTCGAATGAAAGCAGAACAAGATTTTCTCTATCAGACACTCAGTAGTGGAACGTACTCAGTCGATACATTTTTTGTGATAAGGTAAGTTTTTCTTCCAGATTTGGTTGACCAATGAGAACCTCGAAAATTTAAATTCGAACTAAAAAAAGACAATTACTTCACACCATTCTCGAAGGCAGAAGCTTCTTAGCCATAAAATCATTATCGTGTAACTTCAAAATAAAACGATTTTAGTATCGTCATAAATTTAAAATTGTATTAGTGTCGAAATTTCAAATATTGTATGAGCTTCAATAGAAATTTTAATTTATATTCAATTTTAATTTATATTTTAATCTAATGTTACTTTTCACATATATCTTAGACCTACAATTCAATCTCGTTCATAAGTCTTTCACATCACTTTTAAGTTAGTCAGACTACTTACAACACTATAATTACACTCTGCGAGGAAAGTGATTGGATAAGTATGTTTTAAGATACATAATAATTATTATTATCAATAGGAAATAATTTTCATTTCTTTAAACAACATACTATGAAAACATTACTTTCCCACTAGCTCTCGTGCATCCAGATATTCCGTATGATACAAATCATTTCATCAACTAAATTAAACTAAGATTAAAGATTTAAAAATATTCACAGTATTAAAATTAATATTTAAAAAATATATTTTAGTGTAACAAAAAATGTATTATACGAGTCATGACTTACATGACAGACGATGTGGATCTGACCTTCATTGCTGAGTATCATAATTCGTAATTCATAATACGAGTACCATTCAACACATTCAAGAATAACGTATGATAATTTCGTACCACACTTTCAGACGTACTAATTGAATTTTACTAATTTTTTCGGAATGTACAAGATACAAACATATTCATACGAAATAACATAATTTTCATAGATCAAAAAAAACTTACGTATTTTTTAAAGAGGCGTGAATAATTTTGAACACATGAAAGCAATTATTTTTAATCCTTTGTACTTGCCTCCGTAGTGGGATGTTGGTTTCATTTTTGTACTTCCGCACAGTATCTAAAATGTCAGTCAAAGAGTTGACATTTGCAGAAGGATACAAAGCCGGCATTTTACAATTCATTGGTATGACAATATACCGTTTCATAAGGTAAGTGGAATATAAAAGTAGGTAAGAATGAAGTTTTTTCCAATTTATTGTCAGTTAATCAAACTTTTTTGCTGTCTTCATTTTCTCTAGACTTACTCCGACCTACCTTTATGTGTTAGGAATAGTATCTCTCAGTACGAAATATTTTCATGACCAGTCTGTCATGGAGCTCCCCACGAGAGATCACATCACTTGTGATAAATATTGGTGGAGAAACATTCTTTATATTAATACATTTTCTAAAGAAGATGAAAGGGTAAGATATTGAATCAATATATTTCTCAACTTTCAAACAATATTCACATGACCTTTTATACATTTCATCCAATAATAAGTATCAATAACTGACTTTTAAGATTTAAGTAATACCTTTTTTATTTTTCATGTTTTTCATATAATTGCAAATACATTTTTGAAACATTGTTTATTTAACTCGGAAATAAAACAAAACGTTGCTTCTACTGATTTACTGTCGTTCTAATGAACTTCTCTTTTCAGTGTATGTCGTGGAGCTGGTATCTAGCAAATGATACGCAGTTTTACACTTTTGGATCAATTCTCTTAATTATTGCTGTCAGGTAAAGTGGATTTTATTTTACAAATTATGTGAAATTTGAGTTCAATCTTTCGCCTTTTTTCAAGTAAAGTCCAGTTCTTATCATCTCAAAGTAAGAGATCATCAACTAACTATCGTTGGTGATCCTATTCTAGCATCGTAAACCCTAATTCTTATCAATATGGTTTAGAGCTATTTCTGTTCCAGAAAGGAAAAAATATTTAGATCATAAACAGTGTTTGTTCTCGCCCCTCGATTGAATTTAGTCAATTATTTTGACGTAATTATTAAGTTGAAATTACAGAGATCTACTTGTATTCTCTAGTAACTCGTACCAATCCACACCTAGACTAATATTCTTGAAACCGCTTATACTCAGGAAGCAAAGTTTTAGGTGGGCACTTTTTCCTATTTTGGCATGATAACTGAGGCCACTAACCATCTACCTTATTTTCGAAATTACCTCGTACTTTCACTGGTCTAAAGGAGTGTTCATTTGATGTCTTCATAATTATAGGTACCGGATTTTGTTATTTTGTAATACAATTTGTTAATGTTATAATACCTGAACTACAAAAGATGATTCACATTTGTAACATAATTTGTTGTTTTATAATAGAATTTGCATATTATTTTGTTTTATTATAGAAAACGTTATATTACCTGAATTACAAATTCCAGTCTTATTTCATCATTATTTTTATTTATATTTAAGTTAGATTTACACAAATCAATAAACACATTTTTGTTCCACTAGAATTGAAGGTTTGCCACGTATTGCAAATATTATGGCAATATATGGCGACCTTCCGACCTATGTCCACTATCTACCTTGACGTCTTTCATTCTAAATAAACTTTAATTTGCAACAGTTTTTCGCTGATGAGATGTCTTCGTAGTTTTACAGAGTTCGGTACACTGATAAATATCTGGATAGAGCATTGTCCCACGACAGTGTGACCAATAAGTAGTACTTCCGTTAATTACGGAGATAGGCGATCGCTAAGAATTGACATTTACTTGTTTTGGATTTTGTTTTGGGTCAACAAAGGACCCCAATAACGATTGCTACGAAAACTCAATTCTACATGGGTTTACTCAGCAGATACTCGTGATTCATATTGAGGGTATCATGGACAGGATCTAGATCTTGTATGATATAGATCCATGATACCACTGCAGTTCTATGCCACATAATCAGTCATACGACTGAGACATTGAAGGAAAAAGCTGGCAATTATTTTCTGACTATCGGGAATCAAACCAAGGGTTTCTCCGTGACAACACACTAGCCACGAGGCACCTAGGGAGCCGACATGCACTTGATATATTTTCATTATATTTTAATTATACCTCATTTAACCTTTTATAGGTCAAGATTAAATTGAACAGAACTTCATGAGGAAATCACCAATACCCTTCCTCTACAGCTTCGTAATATTACCTAATACTTAAAAATGAATTTCAGCGGTAAGGTAACGAAGTTTCGGAGGATAGTAATAATTGTAATTTGTATGTACAAATTGGCTGTTGCAATAATTTTAAGTTCAAGGCAATTTTTACAAGCAGTTTACTTTCTGTGTATTATGTATATATTTTAGGTGACCTCTCCTCCCCCACCCTCAAATGCGCCTCTGCTGCTAACCTTTAATCTTAATTTTTTACAGTTACTTTCAAGTTGCCGTCGCCTTAGCAGGCATTGTTTTACTCAGTACGTGGACCACGACGGCCGTAATAACCATCAACACCCAGCACAGACCAAGGTAATATTATTATTTATGTGTCGTATCTTAATCAAGATTGCTTTATGAACTCGAAACTCAATAATTTTAATACTTTAATAATATGCAGTTACAATAAATTTTAACTCGAAATGTAAATAAGGTCTAGCTTGTTTCCTAAGGATAACATTTACCAAATATCAGGATTTCAAGATAACATTTTGTTTTACAAATCGTATACGACGTGATAAGAGTCGTCATTGGAAATAAACAGTGCAACCGACAGTACGTAAAACAACACCGGTTCTTTCATCGCATTAAAGGGAGAATTGCATAGCGTACCTGCGAGGTATCGTGTACTCAGAAGTTACTGGTACACTAAATATCTGCCAATAAATTGAATCTAATACATTAAAATTTAACATTTTCAGGGGAGGGGTGAAAACAATTTTTAGATATTAAGCATGATTGAAACCACAGCCATAACCGTAAAAAAGTTCAGGAGGATTCCAGGACACCAACTGCCCATAATTTCCAACAATGGTTGTCGAAACTGTTAGAAATTGTTTTAATGATCTGTTTTTTAAATACCAAAACCGATACTCTGCAAATTGACTAAACAAATGGAATTTATTACCCATCGTGTAGATATAACCGATGAAATGTATCTTTTAACTCATATATACCTGTCATAAGAATTATGATTCCTTCTTCCCTGCGTATGAAATGAAGCGTATTCAGTGATTTACTAATGTATATAGACTAATTTTTTTGTTCTAAAATGTTTTGTCTATTCAGCATTGAGGATCCATTCGCAAATTACACTGATCTTTACGACAAACCATGGACACGAATTGGACCATACCTCATTGGTATGTGTGCTGGTTGGTTATTGTGTAGAATGAATTGTCAACTTAAAGTCCACAAGGTAAGTCTGCTCTCATTTTTAAGTGAAGGAAACTTAATTTAACATTTATTAACGAGCACATAACATTTACAGCATTTATTTAAATAATTCAGCTAATATTTTTTCTATTCATCTAAAACCGCAGTACGTTACTTCTAATTAACTCTTTAACTGAAATGAATGTTTCTTGTTTGCAGGGATGGATTGTTTTTGGTTGGGTTACTGCGCTCTCCACTATGTGCAGTGTGGTGTATGGCCTGTATCTGATTGAATTTGGACCTGTATTGTCAGCAGTATATGTAGCTTTGGGACATTCTGCCTGGGCTCTATCTATAGCTTGGGTAGTGATTGCTTGCTCCACGAAAAATGGAGGTAGTATTCTACCTACTTATCCAAGTAAAATTAAATGAAGACGACATATAACTACTCATCGAGGAGTGCGTTGTCTTACGGACACACATGCGGTTTCCTTACTTTCAGAAATTTGCCCCCTTTTTTCAATCAGAGAGTAAGCTTAAGGCATAGTTTCAGTGAATGAACGCTAAAAGAATTCTTCTTTGAAAATGTGCAAGAATTATCCCGGTGAATTTCAATCACATGTTAACGATCAAAACTATAAATAATTCAAAAAGATCAAAAATAATTTACAGGTACATATCTATAAACAAAAGTAAAAATGTAAATTTAAATTTAAAAATGAACAAATCATTTCAAAATTTAATGAAACAATGCGATTATAGTGAATTCTTGGCGTGAATCAATAATTGGAACATTTTACTCTTTTTCCGCTTCCTGAATTCAGAAAATGTCAATGAAATTTTGTCCTACCCAGTGAATAGAATAGCAAACGGTTGGCCCAGGGACTTGGAGGACATACCCATGGCGCACGTAGGCCCCACATATACGGCGATGAACAACTCGTCAGCTTCCTAAATGTTGATCAACGTTTCGGTCGAAATTATGCAATATTATGTTGTCCGTATTGTCATGTACGCCACTAGTATTGTATCAGTTCTGACCATAGAATATTAGGAATTTTATGTATAATCAGTTCAGCACTCGCGATTCGAGAGCCATTCCTTTTAAATCCATAAAACGTACAGTAACGTGATTTTTCGACATCAATAAAAATAAAATTAATTAATAAAACACTTTTACTATTGCAAAATACACTGACTGACAAAAAAACATGGGGAAAAGACAGAAGAGCAAATGAAATGAAACTTCTCGTGTTGAAAGGTTATGTGATTTTATTTTGTTAATTACAAAATCAAGTGAAATGTGCAACGCAGTAGGCAGTACTAACACACCACTGCTCCCTTGTCAGCTTCCACCCCTTCGGTCCTGAATGCATGCACTGATTCGGTTGGGATGGGTGTTATAGAGCTGTTGTACACTCTCCTGGGGCAAGATGATCCATAACTCTTGTAACTGGCCCTCGCTATCCTGGATAATAGCATTGGAATGAAGTAGATGTCAGAGCTGGTCCCACACATGTTCCATTTGGGATAGATCAGGGGACCTTGCTGAACAAGTACCTCAACATCAAGCAGGCAGTTCATAGAAACACGAGCGTTGTCCAGTTGAAAGATGGTACCAGGACACTGTGTTATTAGAGGAAACACACGAGGACGCAGGATGTCCGTGACGTGCCGTTGTGACGTAAGAGTTCTTGAATAACTTCTAAAGATGGCCTGAAGTCATACCCGATAGCTCCCTCAACATGACACCATAGGTAACACCGGTATGTCTCTCCGAATATGCCAGAATATATCCTCTTCCCCGCGGCGCTACCATACTCGCAGATCATGGTCATCCTTGATAATACAAAACCAATATTCATTGTTGAAGATGAAGCGACGCCACTCGTCAACAGTCCGTGCTTCCCGGGTACAGCACCGCTCCACACGCAGCTCATGTGCCGTGTTGTCAACTGCAGGCTACGCGTGGAACGGTGATGCAGTAGCCCGGCTGCTGTTGGTATCCGATCAGTGATGCGGGATGTCACAGGGTATCGTAGAGTGCATTACTTGTGCCTGGATGGTGCGTGTAGATGTGAAAGTGGTTGCGATTTGCTTACCGCACAATATGGCGATCCTCCTTTGGTGTGGTGAGACGTCCCGTCGCCCGGAAACTTGACAACGCGAGTGGTTTCCCTCACGTTACCATTCAGTCCAACATCGGGCCACTGTCACATCCGAATGCCCCATGTACTTAGATATAGCACGATTCGACAAGCCGACCACATGCAGATCCACAATGAGGCCCTTTTCAAAGTCTATCAAGTCCTGGTAACGTCTCATACGAGCACGCGGCATTATCCGTGTTCCTAACCACCCGACGCTGCGCATGACCCTTATATACCCTACCATGCGTAATAACACTAATGCACTCTGGCGGACATTCTAGCCGTCAAGCAAATCTTATCATATACATGCCCACCAAAGTACGTGTACGAAACTTCGACATCCGGCTACTCCTTCCAGGTGCTTAACTCTTTTGTCAGTCAGTGTAATTTGTCATGAAGCCAACTTTTATTAATTCATGATTTTATTTCATATTAGTTTATTATTATTCTTATATTTTATTCAATAGACTCGCTTTTCCGCAGAAAGTTGGTTGATGGGTTTCACCCCCACACTCACCTTTGGGTGTTCACCCCACTCAGGCTCCCAGCATGGATGTATGCCAGGCATCGACGTGTTGTTCTCAATTTAACACTTTCGTATGGGGCTACCGTTGCGTTATTTCCTTCGGTATTGGTAAATGTGATTGTATACACCGTTGAGCCAAAAGCTACACAGTGACTCAAGTTTCATTATAGATGAGTGTATTAAACACTGTAAAAGAGCGCTACAAAAGGAGATTCTTGTATTATTATAATGGCGATAATGTCGCTAGTGCATCGTTATATTAGTTTCCTTGTTTGAATGTATAACACATCTGGACGTATTACTGTAGCTATGTTCATTTAATGTTTTACATTTTGTTCTAGGAATCATCAACAAAATACTCTCGTGGCCATATTTGTACCCGATTAGTCGCCTTTCGTACTGCACTTACCTCATACATCCACAAATAATCCGCATCATTCTTCTAAACTACGACACTTCATTCCACCTAACTATAGGCATCATGGTGAGTAAACATACATCTAATTTACTCTGACAATATTACTCATATGTTCCACATTTATATTTTTTAAGGGAAGCAATTCTTCTGTCACAATGTAAATTCAGAATTACTTTGTATCAAAAAAGTTCTTAGCGGGTTTCTGCACGAAGTTACAAATGCAGTTGTGACACTTACTTAGAGAGATATTTACCCGAGGATGGAATTTTTTTGGCAACTGTGCCGAACGCTAAGTTTCCCATGGAATGACATATCATCCGTACTTTTGTTAGTGCATAAAGTCACTTGCATGTTCATAGTCGGACTGATAATACAAATAGTAGTTATATAAGGACCGTGGAAATCACGGTCCGCAGGGAATATCATTCCGTCCGTTCTCCTACCTCCCACTTCACTGCCTCCACCACTTAACTACATACTTAAAACGTTTGTATAAATGCACGCACATACTGTAATGATAAAGTTCTTAGTAGTACTAATTGAAAACTGTGACGGAGCTTGCGTTTTGGTCCGGGGCGAGGGATTAAAATTTCGAAACCAGAAAAATTGTCGGTAAGGAAGTAAGTCTTTTTAATATAAAATCTGTAGTCTTTCAACAATTTAGTGACATTTTGCCTAACATGATATATGCGATAACTGTGTAAGCGGAACGAAAATATTAACTCGAGAGTCAGGCCGATACGAGAAGACAGATCGGAAGTGGCAACCTCACGTTCGAGAGTTAAGCGTTTTTTTTTTGTCGCGCCAGGATGATTTTCTCTGAAAGACGATTGTGTTTGGAAATAAGACATTCCACAACACATATAATACTTCAATTTCATAAAAATCGTGTCATTCTCGAGAAAAAAATATGTACGGAATAATTTGTATACTTCAGCAAAAATTATACAGTAAAACCTGCTGCGCCAGGCCCCGGGACTACAGCACCTCCCTCTCGTCGGGCCTGAACATAAGTGATTAGATGCCCCTAAGAACTCTTATTTACAATTTTAAATATGTTTATGGAGAGAGGTACAAAGTTATGGTATTTCTCCTGCATAAAAAATGAGATTAGACTACGTATTTCATCTGTGGACGGAAATCAGATCACGTCAAGCACGTTCGCGAAAACTGTCTTCTCTCTACCTACAGTTATTTCAATTACTGTAATAAGATGTGCGATTTTTTTATTCAGAGAAAAATAAATGCGTAAAAATATTGTTCGACTCACACCCGACCCACTTGTTACGTAGGGAACGAAAATATTCGTTTAATATACTTTTACACATGCAGAGGCATCCGAATATCTCTGAGCCTCGGCAAGATTTCGCACCCTGCCCCTCACGGCGGGTCTGGGAAAAACTGGGGGTTTTCTGTGACTATCCCAAAGTCCCTTAAAATGCCTAAATTTATTTAATATTGCACGCTAACACTGAATTAAACCCTTTTAAAATTGAAAGAAGATATTAACAGTTTTGAGATACCTATGTTTGTTTTGTGCAAGTGTCCTCAAGTCACTATGTGGAGGAAAGGACAGTGCAGATGACACTCGATACAATGTCACCATGGACAAGAGTTCAATTCTATAACAAATAGTATTGCCAGACTTGGAGGATATTTAGTACAAAGTAATATCTCGTATAGTCAAGTCTTTTACTTTGCTTCAATATTTTTGAAGTATTTGAAATAAAACTGAAATAAAACATCAGAAGCCTGAATGAGACAAGTACCAAGGATCATACCCCATTTGGGTTCCCATGCTACACGAGTATGCATTCAAAAACAAACAAGCAATACAACTCCTTACATTCAGAATTTGATAGTTGATAAAAATGATATCACAATGATATGAAATGAGTGACATTACAAGTACTTAGTATAATGTGTTTTGTTATTTACTTTGTACAGAAGCACACTATTTTGTATTATATAGAAACAATACAGACTATAAAAATCTGAGGCAGATTTAGGCATAGGCAATGTAGGCAATTGCCTATGGGTGCAAGATTTAGGGAAGCCAAAAGAAAGTAACAGAAAAATTATAACATTGGGGGGGGATTGCTTTCTAAATATATGTTGCTTTTTCAAGGTTCTCTAAAACATTATATTCAAGATTGTCGTTGGATCAACAGAGATTCTCTACAAATTTAAAACTATGTTATAAGTGTTTTTAGATAGGTTTGTTTTAGATACTTAGATAGTTTTATTGCTTATACTTCTTTGGGTACCTTATAATAATAAATAAGAATGATAAATAAACCAAAGTATATAATTCTTACTTCGTTTATGTATTATAAAAATAAATTTATATAAAATCTGCTCTCTAAGCACACTATATTTACTTCTGCCTAGGGGCGTCAAACTTTTAAATCCGCCTCTGATAAACATGTGTTTGACAATTCATAGCAGTTAACCTCAGTGGCTTACCCATACCTAATGAGGCTTGTTTGCTTGCTTACCCATGAAACACACCATAACAGTCTATAGAGAGGGTGCAATTCGTAAATAAAATCATGCACTCCAACTATATACTGTCTGATATACAAAATTGTTATCATTATTATACTTTACATTCAATCTCATTCATTATTTCCCCCCTCACAAGTTTTCTCAAATATAAAATAATAATTTTTCTTGTTATTTTCTTAGGGTGTTGTATTTGGAGGATTCCTTCTGACATCATATTTTGCAGCATTGTTAATTACACTCACCTTTGAAGCTCCAGTGGTATCCTTACTAAGGATTGCTCATCCTATGCGTCGCAAGAAAAGTAGTTGAGATGGACAAAAAAGCTCAATTTCATTTTTCATCTTAAATTGTTGTAATGTTGTGCAACCTGTAGAGATGCAGACATTATTATAAATAAAGATCTGAATAGGGTCATCTGTGATTCAGACCCAATTGATCTTTCAGTGTTAAGATAGGATTATATAATATTTATAAGAATGTAATACAAATGTTAATGTTAAAGAAACATATGAAGTTGGAAAAGATTATTAGATTTCAACTTATGGAACTGCGAGATCGAAATGTAGTTATGACAAATCCTCATTAGGTCCTATCTATTCTTTCAGTAATCAGAAATAAATAGAAAACATGAAGGAGGTAATTGTTTAACATTCCATCGAAGTACTCCAGATTATGTAACTTCACAAATCTTCTGGATGGTTAATTGCCTTTTTACTGTCATCATGGTTTCCACTAGTCCAAAGCAAAAATAAGTTTAGAATATACTTTTTAAAGTTAATGAGTAATGGAAGAACTTCATTTCACTGGATAATAATTTATATAACTGAGCAGAAAAATTAAATTCCTCCTTTCCCAAGTACATATGACATGGCACAAACATCCATAAATATAATTTTCCACAACTTCTCATATTGATAAAACTAAAATAATAGAAAATATTGTCACAGTGAAAGTAAATAAATTTAAGAAACTTTGTATAAAATATTCTCAGTTTTTCATTTGAACCCTGTCCTGAATATAGCAGAACACACACATCTCAACTGAAGCTGACTTGTAATCTTCATAAAAGTAACATACAAAATATTAGTGGGAGAGAGTAAATGTTCTCAAACATTGTTACATAAAATACTTTAGTTTTTGAATGTGAAATGACTAATAATGTTTAAATATGGGATAAAAGACATGTTAAATATGTTTTATTTCCCTTGATTTTATCTTCTCCTAGTCTCTATAACACATTTTGATCAATAGTTTGAGAACTATGGCTATATAATAACAATTTATTATTGAATTTGTTTAAAGAATAAAATAATTTTCTTTATCTCTGATAATATTTTTCTAAGTTTAAACCTGTAAAATAGAAAACTGTCATCAAGTTGCAAGTTTCATCAGCTTGATCCTAAAACAAATTATAACGAAACAATTCAAACACCATTCCTCATTTACTGAAGGGGAAAAATGAAGTCAGCATTAAAATGATGATACATAATATAGATGATGTAAAAATTATTCCAGCATTGAAGTTTAAAAATGAACACAAGTAAGATATGAAGGGAGAAGAAATGTAAAAATATAATTAATGTAATAAAGATAAACTATCAACTGAGTTTTGCAACACACAAAAATTTAGTTGAATTTACAATCATATGGTAAATATATTAACGAAGAGATGAAAATCATGACACAATGGAATAAATTATGAAGTTCCAAGTCATTGTACCTTAAATTTAGTATTGGGTTGTCAGTATTCACAGTGATTGCCCATTATAAGATCAAATTTTGAAGTAAATAGACCAGTATTTTATTGAAGTCAATGTTAAGTGCATAATTTTTTCTTTAATGTTCTATTATATAGGTGAAGGGATGTATAGGTGGAAGCATCCCCATCTAATACAAAATGGAACAATCTCAAGAACAATAAATCAAATCAATAAACCAAACCAAACAATAGATAACCCTCAATTGTTTCTTTTGGTGACAATGGTAATAAGAGGAGATACATAAAAATGGATAGAAGATAAATTACAAAATACATGAGAAAATAATAGTCATACAAAAGATAATTATGCAGAAAAATAATAAGCACAGCACTGTTTCATTCCAAGCTATTCTTTACTATCTTGACTCGTAAAACAACTAGACCTATTTCCAAAGAAGGTATAATGTGACATACTATTAGTCCAATAAACTAAGTTATTTTATTCATGTAGTATCATAGTTTAAAATCCTCAACATTTGCATTTTGTTTCTTTCTTAACCAAAAAGATATTAAATGTAAATTTCAAATGATTTCCTCATAAATTAGCTGAATGTTATTAAGAATATTTAAAGTAATTTTGTTTTTGGACTTAAGATTGGTCTAAAAAATTATGATGTGAAAGATGTGCATGAAAAACCCTCATGTATAAATAAACTAAAGTTTACTTTTTTTTGTTTTGTTCATTGAAATTTTTACACTTGAGTTAAGTTTATTAAGTAAATTGTTGTGGTAGTTTCAATATTTTTAAAACTCTGGCATGTACTGTAAGTTATCTAGTACAAATATCCAATCAATCTCTCTCCACAATTTCTTTATTCTTGAATCTATTTTCAAAATAATATTAACCAAAATTTCACATTATACTTTGAAGTAGTGTGATAAAATATTACTTAACAAAACTTTCATAATGATATTTTGATTCCAAATTTGATTCTATTTATGTTTTATCCAGACTTAATGAGGGTCTTGGTCCTAAAGACTATGTTGGCATATGCGAGAAAGCAAATAATGGAATGGAGGATAGTTCAAGATGTTCTTTTATAACAACATCTCCTTCTAGTTCAGTGAAATGAATTTATTTTAACTTTTAAAAGAAATAATAACATTTTTTTTCCCCTTGATATAGCTTACAACTGTTTTTGTCTCTCTGTTCAACGAGCTTTAATCACAAAAATCTGTGAAAAGAACAATATATCAAGGTCTGAAGTAAGATGCAGTGGTGTCTTTGAGGGGTCAGTTTTGGAGTTGAAAAAATTCAGATATCAGTTTTTGATGTTGGCGAGCGCCGAAGCCCCAAGGGCAAAAAAGAAGATACCAGTTTCTACCGATTATCAAATTGATTGAAATTCACTTCCTTTTCTTGGCCAAGATGTAAAAATTAACAGAATTATAAAACCATCCAAAAAGCAGTACTTATTTCTAAAACAAACATCTTTTGTTAAAGTTAGGTATCAAAGAGACAAATCAAAACATAATTGTAAACATGAAACAGTATTAGAAAACATTAGTGAAATCAGAGTGAGATAATAGTGAGAACTCATAATGAGAGCACGTTTCCATTGTGAGGGCAGAATGTGCAGCTACATTGTTGGCATATTTTAGCCACGTCAGTCATTTAATTATAAGAAAATTATATTGATGGTTCTTTAGAATTTAGATTATGTTAGGCGACAAAATAAATATTATGAGCAAATTTTATAAAATGCTAATTATAAAATAGATGTGCGACTAATTGTCACCGAATTCATTATAAAGATTTACATTTACAAATCAGTCATTTAATTATAAGAAAATTATATTGATGGTTCTTTAGAATTTAGATTATGTTAGGCGTCAAAATAAATATTATGAGCAAATTTTATAAAATGCTAATTAAATAGATGTGTGACTAATTGTCACCGAATTCATTATTAAGATTTACATTTCCTGTAAATACCACACAATAGCAAATCCTCAAAGATACTTTTGTGCTTTAAGCAAAAATTTAATCCTGCAATCAGGATTTTTCTTTTCACAAAATCCAAGTTCTGGGGTTTTTATTTTGGTATATAACAGTAAAAAATTAGGTAGGACTAAATTATGTTTTTACTTGTTGTATTTTGCAATTATATACTACTATTATATATTTTATTTTTTTTACACAGGAAATGTTTGAGTTAGAGAAGACTTTGTTCATTTACAGAATGCAATAATAAATATTCTTAATGAATCAACCAACCTTTAAAAAAGGGATGTATCATTCACTAATCCTTCTATAATTATGTCTTCCATATCACAAGAGATATCACTACATTGCAACTCTTCAAATAATTAAAATAAAATTAAGTTACAATAGTTAAAAGTTTAAATAGATAGTTAAAAGCTTTTGACTATATCACTGCCTCTCCAATGTTAAAGAATGTGTATAAATTTTAATTCAAAAAGTGAATACAAGTTTATATTCTCCTAACAAATATTATTTTTATTCCAGTCACAAATTAGAATAAAAATCAGAATAATGTGTTATTAAATGTTATCAAGTGTATCAAAATCAAATGTTAAATTTCTTGTATACTTTATCACACCATTATTATAGTAGACTATTTGATCACAATATGTAACTCCACCAAACCACTTACAACACTCATCGTGGCACACTCTACACTCCCTTGTTCACTCAAAACAGAAATACATACAGAATAGCTTCCTTTAACCAATGATCTGTCAGAAAACAAACATCAAAATCTGAAACCAAAATGAATATATCACCTAATACACAAAATAAATTACAATTTAACAATCTACCCCGAAAAGGATCTTATCTGGCGCCATTTCCCTTCTCTTTCTTTTGGTAGAAGGACCAGCCTCAGAGCCTGTAGACCCACGTTACTCAAGAAAGCTGTCCAAAGAAGTCAGATTCTGCCACCTCTTAGGACATCTAAAGAGGGGCAAGATATCTCACTCTTATTATACAAGCAATAATTGTAAGTTTATATCAGCGGTGGGATTTTGCTGCAAGAGTTTTTAACATCAGGAATCAAATGGCGAGTCAATCTTGTAAAAATTCATTTTACATAATTATTATATAGGCAATAATCGTAAGTTTAATTCGGCTTTTGTCTGTGAATGAAACAGTTCCTTCCCTTCTGTCCGAGATACAATCACTGGGCACTCACCTACAGGTCATGACATTTGACTTGTGGGAATTAACTAATGAAAAAATGTTTATAAATTTATTTATTAAAAATTTACTTAAAATTATTTTTTAAATCAATAAATTTGAGCATAGCTCGGCCGTCTGATATTTATCATTAAACAAATTGGAAACATTATTTCCACATAATTACCAGTGAGATCATGTAGACATACCAACTATACCCCGAGACAACTGACAAAACCTGACTTCTGTCTTTTCTGCTACTCATCTCAAATTCTATTCACCATCTTATACAATCTAGGTACTAACAGAAAAAGAAAACATACCATCATAGTTTAACTTACAACAATTAAAATTTTAACCCAATTAAAATTTACTGCAAAGATTACTGATTATCTCCCTCTCAATACTCGCAAAGGTACCCAAAGCGATCCTTTACCTTAAAAATATTCCCTTCCTGGTCACACTCCAACCTTCACATTCTCAATTCAAACACATCATAATTGACTGACTATTTAAACCCTGAACACGAAAGTTCTACACAAAGCAATGAAGTACTTCTTCAGTTTCCTTATTTCTTTAATATTTTTCTCCTCCATTTTATTTTTCTCATTTTTATTATTGCATATTGATAGTAACAAGTTTCTCCAATACATTAATTGCAATTATATTATTCAACAATTAAAGTTTATTTTCTTTCATTGATGGTTAAATGTATGTATATTATTCATTTCAAAATATAATGCCAGAGACATGTTGGAAGCATAATTTTACCCATGTGCTTCATCCTCGTACACCAAGCCAATGAGGACGTGTGCGACCACAGCTTCACAGCACTGATAATCTTTCTTTGCTGATCAATCTGGCAGTGCAAGCCTTTATTTGTTCATCAATTTTAACAACTTTCAACATTTCAGGGTGTTGGCAAAACAAGTCTGAAAATTCTGAGAAAGCAATAACTGTTTTAATATCAATCATTACACAAAATCACAAATTGTACAATACAAAGTTCATATGACACTAAATGAACCTATAACAAATATTTACAGTCTCACAAAACATTAACATACAAGAGGTTTAGTTTTTGTTGAGGAGCTCCTGAGACGAGATTGGAATCCTCAGAAAATCATACAAAACATTTGCTCTCCATTTCTTTCATAGTAGCAAGAATTCAAACAACACATAATCCTTACACAAAACATCCACTCCTCATCTTAGTCATTAATGAAGAAAGTAACTTTAAGCAAAAGGAATTTTTAAAGGCATAGCAATCACTTTTTGCTTCCATCTTTCATTATCACACCAATGACTGTTCAGACTTTTCAAACAATTGACCATCTGATTTTTCACTGAATACCAAAAGGAAAATCATACAATTATTTTTGAAATCTTACACTTCAAATACCACCACCTATAACTTCACCTGAGTTGCATCTTTCTCTTATTCAATATTGCACAAAACTATGTACTGAAAGATAGAATCACATATATGACGGCAGAACAGCAGATTGCAACCAGATGGTACAAAGGCATGCTGTTGAAACTGCATTGATAGGCAAAATGTAGCACCTACGTTGGCATAACTTTACAATGCATACAACAGGAAACATCACTTTCTGGAGCAAATTTTGATAGCACTAATTAAATATAGTCTTCAAAGCAATGAAACATTCTTAAAATTTGCCTATTCTAAATTTAGATGGAATGTAATTCTCACCCTATGTGACAGAATCCCCTTTTTGCTCTCTCTCTTGAGAAACATTCGCTGACTAGACAGGAAAGAGTAGTTCTTTAAAGAAATTTGTTTAATAACTGCACTTCGGTTAAGCAATTCTGCTACAAAATTTGCTGTAAAATTCTTCTTAAAACAGACTTTACTTCATGGAAGACATGAAAGCAAGTTATACTGTCAAAATGGAGATTTCATAACATCAAATATAACAGAACATTAACATGTTCCACTCCTCAAAATGACATATTGTTGATATGTTCAATCTGATGTGAATTTTTGCCCCTTTATGTATTATAATGCAAAAGTTACAATAAAAAGTAGCCTAAACCAGGATCATTATTCTCTGAGTGTTACACTTAAGTATATTTACATAATGAACAAATTACACTTAGAAGCTTCCAACACAAGATAACTTAATATACATTTCACAATTTACGTTCAAAATTGTTCTCTGACAAAAGTATCAGATATGAACACACACTAGTCATGGAAGAAGCTATTCAACAAATAATGTACAACAGAACAAGCCAATAGTAATAATAGTACAGACAAGTCAATAGATTACTCATCAATGTAGTAAATCCACTATAATGATACACAAGCAAGATACCTCAATTCTTCAGTAATATACAGTAGTGAACACAATACATAGCACATGAGCACACAATACACATCTACAACAAAGCAAGTAAGGCAACTAAAGAATTGCTCTACATAAATACTATGCAGCTAATCAAAAATTGTTTTTTTTTTCTTCTTTCATTAATACTTTTCCAGTATGTAGAATCTACACATAATTTACATAAAAAAGTTTGGACCCTTAGATTTTACAAAATGATGAAAATTCAAACACGAATTTTCATAATAAATCAAATACAAAATTGCCATATAATATTTCTTATATAACTTTTCTCTTTTAAATCCCCACACACAGACTGGAATGACACATGGAATGCTCCAATTTTTCAGAAACCACTAAGTTAAATTAATTATTCCAACACAATAAATTAAAGGAGAAATAAATAATGTAAGTACACCAGATTAGATTTTTAAGACTAAGTTTTGAAAAGTATCACAATAACATACAACCAAAATATATTTAAAACGCCTAAACATTTTGAACCCTGTTATTAAAATGACCAGCATTAAATTACCAACAAACCATAATAAAAATTACAATCATATAATAAACAGAGCTTGGAACCATGATTGAATATTTTTCTAATCTTGAAAATGTCCCACAAAAATTCATATAAATGCAAGCAAATACAAGTCTAACAATTCTTCTTTTATAGTTATTTTAATGTAAATGTGCATCAATTACTTTGATCACTGTCTGTACATGCTCTTATAATTTATTTAAGTACATTTTGAATTAAAGAATGAAACACTTTTCTTACAGCACTACCTCAGAATATTGGTTTTCAACTACAGAAACTTTTAAAGCTCTGGTGAAATATGTTCCTATAATGGACACATGAGACAGAGCTCAAGTGTCCTTACCACAAACACAAAAAGTTCATTCAATTTGAGTTCCAGAAATAAAAACATATATATTGTTTACAACTGCAATTTCTGTCAATCAAATCAGTACCTATTATGTCACACTAAATATAAATAAAAAATGAACTTACAAAAAATACTTAAATCGATATTCACAAATTCCAAATGCAAATACAATATCCATTGAAAATAGAAATATTCATTAAAATGACATGCTATTAATAATATTTAAGTATCAGAAATAAATATCTACAGTATGCTTAATTGTTCAAAATGACTTTCTTTGCCTGACTTGTTAAGCAAAATTCTTTTGCAATAATAGTGTATATTCCATGTTTTCAAGTATATTTTCAAGATGTATAAAACTTACTAAAACAATATATAAAAATTACAATTGTAGGAAAATGCAAAGTTTGTTGTTTTCTTAACATTTTCAGAATTATTTGTTGGGATATAGTTTTTCTTGACAGATCTTCTTCTAAATACCACAATTAACTTGTCAAACAACAAACAAAAATTGAAGAAAAAATATACAAAAATAAAAGTTACATTGATACTTGCTTGGAATATTCTAAAATACTACAATATAAATAGTTAAAACTTTCTTAATACAAAAATCTAATAATGTGTGAACCACCATCTTTCCAATGACACATAAGAAATAATGATATTGCAAAGCACATGCTCACAATCACAAAATAACAAAACAATTAAGCTCACTCAATATAACCAATCACTACAACAAGTAGCAAGCATAAAGTAACTACAAGCTTCAAAACAACAAGTCAGCAGTTGTTTCTGCACTCCAGGCAACTGTTTCACTCTCTTCAGCAGGTTTCAAATACTCATCCTGTTCTACATCCCCAACATTTGCATTGCTTGATTCAGGAGATTTGGAAACAGGGTCTACAGCAGGAGCGGCCCGGGTAACACCCAACTGGAAATCTTCACTACCGAGGTGCACCTTGCTAGGGGTGTAGCTGGCAAGAGAACTCCCACCTGCGTGCGAGAAGGTTAATTTTCAATCATCCTACTCAGGATATTACTCTAAGTTCTAAACAATGTTTACAGACTATATGATAAATTAAAGGTCAATAGAACAAATACAATACCCAATTTCACAATCATGCAAAAATGTAACAAGCAACTCCAAAATAAATAAGAAATCGTCTAGAAAATTATACATCAAAATTATTCAATATTTCAACAAACATCAATTTCATTACATAATTATTACAAAAAAATAAGTTATTATTTATTTATTTATTTATTACAAAAAAATTACTTTATCCCATGAATATTATTTTCTCACCGGTACATTTAAATCACAACTTGGCTTTGTATTACAGTACATAAATAGTCAGTTCACAACATGAAGAATAGAAAGAGATGAAAACATGTCTTACAATCAGCATCTTTAAAACTCTGAAAGATCCAACCTCATTTTTAAAATATATCAAATGAAATGTTAAAGCATATTAAAACAACATATTTTCAGGTTCTTAATAGCGTTCTTTGAAAATAATCTCAAAATCATAAAAGTCAAGATCATCAATATTTTGTTCCATTCCTTCCTTAACAATGCAATAACAGAGATTAAACTGAAGTTGTTTAACTCTTAAGTAAAGGGAAATGCTTGATTGGTTCTTGAGACTGAGTTTTTCTGAGAGACTTAGATGTAACTAAAGAGTCTTTACGAGAGAGTAACTTAAAAGATCCTGTAAATTAAATTTCATTAAACATATTTCAGCTCAAATAGTAAAAACAAAACAATGTTAATGTGAATCAAATTGAAATAAATAACAAGTGAAATTGACAAGCATTAACTCACAATTAAGCACAGCATAAATAGTAATTCCACTAGTACTACACCCCTACACCATATAGTTCACATAACTTTGAATTTAGATACGTTGGTAACATCGCCACAGGTTTGTTGAAATCATCAAGCATCCAAAAGGACAAAAAAAAATTAACAGATTAAATGCTTACCTAATGGCACGGGTACTCCAGGAGTTGGACCTGGAGGTGGTATTAACGTCAAAGAACCGGAATTACTACTTTTTGGATCAGGTGGACTCTTTTCTTCTTCAGCATCCAACAAAGAGGATTCTGATGGATACTCAAAAGTAGTAGTAGCTGAATCATTAAAGGAGATGTGCAACTGTAACAGAAAAGTAAATAATAATTTTAAAAAAGACAGATTCATTGAATATTATACAGAAGTAAACATTACATTAAAAAATAGAAATTACTTAAAGAGAGTTATTTTTAGGGAAACAAATACAAAAATCAGAAATTCATAAAATAAATCTGAAATTTCGACATTTTCCTATTAAATGGATGACGACAAAGCATTATCATCAGAAAAAGATTAGTCACAAAAAACTGTGTATGTCTTTACATATTGGCGTTATCATTTAACTACATGTGGCTTGTTTCAAGTGAAAACAAGGCTATTTCCCGAGTATTAGGTACTATTTCTCTATAGACGCTGCAATTAGAGGGCTCTACAAGCGGGGCGGAGAAGCGCGTCATCGCTGGAGCGGGATCTGCGCGCCGCATTTGAGGTCACTGTCCTGCACAGTATGTCTTCTCTCCCTCTGAACCCTGTAGACATCGTCTGACGAGAGCGCAGCCAAGAAAGTGAAATATACAGCATTCCTGCGGGAAGTGCAATTCCCTGGCCTCCAATCATTACACTTCAAGGAATTGTCAATTGAAATTCTAGTGTCCACCGATGGAGAAATATCAACGAACTACTCAAAACTGGAAACTAACCGCCCGTCTCTCGTATCATAATTCTAGGAAGCTTAGATTATTTCAAAACGTGTACAGGACGAGCAAAAGAAAATGATAATTGTAAAAAAAACCCAACTAAAATTAAGCCAACTCCCAGTAGATTAGTGACAATTACATTCCGGTTACTTAAGAGGCAGCAGCCAGTAGCCAGGCAACTTTGCCTTGCAAGAAATGGATAATTCTAAATGATAATTTTCATTTTGAAAAAAGAAAAAACGAAAAAAAAAATCACCTGTAAATTTAGTTTTTCTTAAATAACTTTTTTACAGTGTGTATGTATGTATTTACAGACATTATGTATGTATGTATTTTCGTTACGGCCAAGGACCACGAGAATGCGCGCCAGTAAGTCTCATTTCTGTATGAGTTTATTCACTAGACACACATTGAGCCATGGGGGAAACAGCATCTAGATAGAATCCAGATATATTACAACTGCAGTGTTGAGTCGCAGAGGTTGCACTTTTCAGAAGTCGCAGCTATATGAACTGAGACATTGCATNTTAGGATTAATGCTGTCTCTTATACACATCTAGATGTGTATAAGAGACAGATATATATATATATATATATATAATTGTTGTAGATCATAAAATTTCAATTAAGTTTGATACCTAACATTTTGGTGTGTCGCAAACAGATTCTGAGATATGGAGCTGAGAATTTCGCATATTATTGAAGAAATGTCGAAAAATTGCATATCGCGTTGTCTTTTCAAATTGAATAAATAACTACAATTTTATTATGAAAATACAATTACATTTCCTACGGTACCACAATATTATGGTAACGTGTGACATTAAATTAAACTTTACCCGAATGTCCCCAGGTATATTTATACAAATGTTTCAAAACTTATTTTATCGGTGATTTTTTAGCTTTTTTCCAAAATGGCATCGAAAGCACAAGGACAAGGTCGAAAATTTATAGTTTTTATGAGGTCTATATACATATATGATACATCCAAAAATTAGAATTACCCAATTTCTAGCAAGGCAAGATCCATTTTCAGTCCCCGGCTAATGGATATTTATCACAACATACATTCGGATTTATCACATCCAAATGATAATACCAATTCATGCTCGGGAGCACCGATATTTCCAGCGTTTAATACTAACGGCAATTAATCGAAGTTTTCGATAACCTCACTTAATAAAAAATAAACACTTGAAAATGAAAGTTTTTGCTAGTTTCTGAATAGATAAACTACCTTCGTCGATACGTCCCCAGGTATAATTGGATAAATGTTTCACAAAAAATAATGCATTTAAATGGTATTCTAGCTTTTTGAAGTCTTCAAAATATAATACATAAAAAACTTTACTTGTACGTCTTCACTAAATTCCTTCATATCTTTCCCTCTTCAACATTTTTTGGGCCACTATTCTTTTTCGCGAAATTAGCACAAGAACTAAACGTTATGTTACAAGAAAATTCATGTCCAACGAATGGGCGAGTCCACCTACTGAAGGACTTCTGAGTCAGAAGTTGTGACGCACAACACTAAAGAAGAACGAGGGCGATTACTCCGAAGCGGAGAAATATGACGAGGTTAGAATCAATAGAGCAAGCGATGTCTTTCAGGAAAAACCTATTTCTATTCCAGAAACTAAAAAAAAGGACTATTTTCAATCGGTGTTTCTTTTTGCCACATTTCAGAACTAAACAATAATAGATCAGATTTTATATCACAATACCTAAACTTGAATATAAATAAACTGTCCGAATGTTCTAATGCGATAGAAATGCACTAGTCGAAGTTCTAATGACGATCGAATAGTGCATAACCAAAAAGTACTATTTCTTTAACATGGGTAATTTAAGGTCACTTTCTACCTTCAAAGTTGCTTAACGTCAGACAGGTTGGCAGCAGGAGTTTGATTTATTGGAATAGAAATGGCTGGAGTTGAATTTAATATTAATGCTAAAGGAAACACAAAAAGAAATCCTTAAATACAGATATAACAGTCTTGAAGCCAAGAGCTATAAAATCCTAACAAATCATAAAAGCAAAGACAATATAATCTTAACAAGAAAAGAATGGGGAAAAATGAGAAGGAACAACTTCATTATAGAATCAAACATGTCAGAGGTAAAAAGATAAGGAGAAATCTGACGATGGAACAACTATACGATGTCAAAGTCAATAAATTTAAACAAATTTGTAATAAATAAGATACAAGTATCATAAGAAGCTCTCGCAAGCTTTTAAATTATTGATAACGTTAAAACCTTGTGAGAATTATGAAAATGAGATTAGGATATTTCCGAAGAAGAAATGTATTAATTTTGTTTCGTATATGACTTAACAAAATAAAACTCAAAAGAATGCATCGTTCCGTCTCGAAAGGTTACGAGTCTTTACAGGCTGAAAGACCGCTTTCATAATATAAAAATTTTAGTGACTACACACTTTAAGTTCAGAGAATATTGTAACCTTCAATCACACTTAGATCAATACAAGGGTCATTATTTAATACGAAACAATTGCTTTTTCGAACAATAAATGAGGAAAATGATTTTTTAAATGAAGTATACTCGTCCAGTACACAAAATGAGAAATCACCCGCAATTTAAAACTGTTTGAAGACAGTTTTAAACAAAAAAGTATCACGACACGTCTAACCTGTCACAATATGTTCATTACGCGGTCTCTATAAATGATATACAGTTGCATATTCTTTAGGATTAATGGTATATTTTCCGCTAATCAAATGTAAAAGGACAAGACGGTCGTCATAAACCACCAAATTTCTGGGTTTATTAATAAATTTTTAGGGAATTTATGGTATTCATACGAGATCTATAGTGAAAAGATGAAAATAATAAGTTTACGTCTAAAAGGAACCCATTATGACACAGGGCAAGTTATAAGTGGTCTTGGTCAATGACATAGGTTAAGTGATGGACATGAATTATTTTAGAAATATATGAATATTTTTGAGGCGGAATATGTCTTACAAAAACAACTTAAAATTTATAACAAGAAATTTGTTTGGTTTGTTAATGTACTGTGTTCCAGTGCTCAATACCAAAATAATAAATAAATGTTCAGTTTTTTTCTAATAAATTTTGTTATCAACTTAATCTAGCCTCTATACGTTAATCGATTGCGCTATTAGTCACTGCCTGCTTTTTAAGTCTCGAGTCCTAAAATTATTACCAAAAATCTTCTTTTTTTTAACGCATTTTCGTCGTAAAACAAAAAGACTCAATCAAAAGGGAAAAAATATTTAAATGCTTTGGAAAATGTGTCTTTTCGCAAATTATAACACTGATTCTGCAAATACTAATGAAATCCGATAGACGTCACGTAGGTTATCTTGTTTGTGGGGTGTCATAACTCTTTATGCAATGTCAGCCATGCAGAGTGGGACTAACAAGATTGTCCGCCCCCAACGGCGAACTTCGGAGAAGCAGAATGAGAATAAAGAAACGAATGGAAAGTAAACTAATAAATAATAAAAATCCTATATACATTCACGCAAATAAAATAAAATAAATATAAATTGATAAATCAATATAACTAAATTGCAACATACACACTGAGTAACTCTTAAAAAGTGACAAAAACAATCAAAGGTCCAACCAATTACAAAGTCATTTTTAACCAAATATATTTGATTCGGGAACGGGCACAAGTTAGACATTTTCATTTTTAAAACTTTTCAAGGGTTAAAAATATTGACGGTGAAGGAAATGAAATGAAGAAGCAAGGAAACTCCGCGAGGAAATTTAAAATATGGGATAATGGACGGGAATTGATGTGATCATCTCCGGGAAAAAGCGTTTATCCAGTGAACAAGGAGTAATAAGCGTCAGAGTAAGCTACAGGCAACTTCAGTAGTGATCAAACTAAAGTTCAAAAAAGCACAAACCAGTAGAAGAAACAAATTAACAAGTATATTTAGACGGACTTCGCTCGATTGGGTCCCTCGGTCAATCAACACCTTCTAGTTGATTTCCTCGCTATTTCACCCAGCCTGAAGACCACAGCCCTCTGCCGTGGGACTTGGGCAGCGCAAATCTTCGCAAGTGCTCAAAGTAATAAAAAAATTGCTTCTGAACATAATTTTCCAACAGGAATAAATGTTACTGATGAAATAGGTGAAATTCATAATTTTTAAAATTGAACGAGAAAATTAAAGAATAAAATCCGTAATATCAAAATGAGTCCAAACAAAATTATTCAGATAAAACTCAAACGATATTTGGACGGGGTTAGCGCAAAATGGGTGTGCTTTTCAACTCATTTTTAAGTCTATATGTTAAATTTTACACTGTAAGGACTCATTTTTCTGGTTATATGTAAATTACTAAAATAAAAGCTATATACAGATAAAGTGTTAAATAAAAAATGGCATTGCCCATTTCAGGCGTCCACAAAACAGACATTTTAACTAAATAATAATAATAATAATAATAATAATAATAATAATAATAATAATACAGCCCCTCCGTGGCAACGTTCTCGCTCGTCACTAAGTCATCCCGGGTTCGATTCCCGGAGGGGGCAAGAGAGAATTTGTAGCTCTTTGTATCCATGTCCCAGTTTGATTAGCTGGGATTTACAAAGAGACCGACCTCTGCGACTAACAACCGCAGTTGTAATGCTCGGATACAGTGCTCTGGATCATATCTAATCGCTGCCCGAGCTCGGTTATTACGACGAGTCTAGTGAGTAAACTCAATCAAAACTGAGCCTTACTGGGGGTCGTCTTTCGTGGTCCTTAGCTGGCCTGATCGATATACATACATACATACATAATAATACACATAGAAATGTATTTTTTCTGGGGTTTTAGGGCTCGTTAAGGTGATTAGAGCCCTTCAGGTGGCGGAAAATGCAGTTTCGCACCATAGAGAAGAGCCGTAACGACTCTTCCCCGTGTGGGACTCGTCGAATAACTAGACCACACCCACTAAAAAAATCCTCCTCAATTCAACGAATATCTACATACAAAGATGAGAGAAAAAAAAAGCAAACAGTTGCCGAACACGTCATAAAAAGAAAAAATAATATAATTATAATTTTAATTATAATATGAAATTATAATTTTCAAATTACAGAAACGAAGGATAAAAGAAAAGAAGACAGGGAAGAGGAAAGATGAAAGCTATTTAAACCCTTCCGAGAACTTGTGGGAGAAGCCCCGATCTACTCATAAAATTCAATAGTTTATTAACATCATCTGTTTCATTTCCGAGAACTGTTGGTAAATCTGCAGTCAGACAAATTTGTCTCCGTATTCTCGTTATTTTCTGCAATCAGTTAGTAGGTGACGCTCTGTCAGAGATGAGCTACACTCCTCACAAACGGGTTCATCATCAAGAAGTAAGAGATACCGATGAGTGAGAGGACAATGTCCTATGCGCAGGCGGGTTAGCAAGACCTCGTCGCGCCTGGCTGACCTAGAGGAACTGCTCCATGACTTAACAGAGGATTTGATAAGTCGGAGCTTATTCCCTTCAACAGCCAACCACTCGTTGTTCCATTCACTCAGAATCCTTATCTCGATGGAATTTAGGATATCTCTTTTTGGAATCCTAAAGAAATCCACGCGATTCTTGAGGAATGTCGCCTTTGCAGAAACGTCTGCTTCCTCATTTCCTCTGATTCCCAGGTGTCCGGAAACATTATGTTCTTTCCATCACTTTGGAGCGAGGAAAGCACATCCTGGGTANTCTAGATGTGTATAAGAGACAGGCTGAATACATAGTCTGGATTGCTTGAAGGGCACTTAGAGAATCAGAGCAAATCAGGAAATTTGATCCGCGGGAGCACTTTGTTGATCGCAGTGCTCTCAATATGGCCTAGCACTCAGCGGTGTAAACGCTGCACATGTCGCCAAGACGGTAGCCACAGGTCTTACGGGGAAAAACCACGGAGTAGCCGACACCATCAGCTTGCTTCGACCTGTCGGGAAACACAGGGATACGGACCCGGTATTTGTCGAGGATAAGGTGAAAATATACCCTCAACATCGGAGCTGGAGTGTTCTTTTTGTCATGATGCAGAAGATCGAAAATAATCTTCGGCTAGTGCAAAGTCCAAGGAGGAGACTTACTAAAACCTTGGTATAAAACATTAGGTGTGCGCATATTTAAGGTTTCTAAAATTTGTTTGGAGCGATATCCAAAAGGTTTGGTTGCTCTCAGTCTGTTGTTGCAGTAACGGATGGAAGAAGAGGAAGGATGAAAAATCGCGTTGTGCACCAGATTGTCTGGTAAAGTTAGCACGTGGCAAAAGTGTCGTAGAATGAGGAGTTGCCGCCGGAGGTAAAGAGATGGTTCACCACTCTCGGCATACAAACTCGGAATGGGACTAGTGCGGTAGGCTCCCGTTACTAGTCGAATTCCTGCATAGTGGACACTATCCAACTTCTATAAATAGCATGTACGAGCAGAGCTATATACAACGCAGCCATAATCGAGCCGAGATCTTATGAATGCTCGATAAAACTGGTGCAGGGAGTAGCGATCAGCGCCCCATTCCCTGCTACTAAGGCACTTTAATAAATTCAGAGACTTTAATGTTCTTGCTCTTAGGTCTGTCAGATGTTCAATCCAATTTAGTCTCTGATCAAAAATTAGACCTAAGAATTTTACAAATGGATAGAATTTTAGAACGTTGTTCCCCAGGGTGAGGTTCTTCCTGAAGATTTGGTCTCCTACTAAAAAGAACATTGTTTTTTCTGCAGAGAAACGAGAGCAAGTCGTCTTCGACCAGTGGTATAATCCATTGAGGGCGAGTTGGATTTGTCGCTCCGCACCTGTGACACTCTGTGATGAACAAAAGATGGCAAAGTCGTCGACACAAAGAGTGTAGGACAGGATTCTTTATAGCGAATGTTATGCTGTTTATAATCACTGCAAATAAGGTCACACTCACGACTGAGTCCCGAGGAACTCCGTTCTCTTGAAGAAGCAGATCCGAGGTGTATCTTCCAATTCTGTATCGGAACAAATGATGATCCAAAAAGGTCTGTAACATCAGAGGAAGATGTCCTCTAAATCCCCAGGAATAGAGTTGTTATAAAATGCCATGACGCCAAGTAGTATCATAAGCCTTCTCGATGTCAAAGAATATTCGGACATCATGTCTTCGGACGAAAGAATCTTGAATTGCTGTTTCCAGAAGAAGTTGTCCAGGGTGGAATGGAACTTCCTGAAACTACACCGAGATCGACTCAGCAAGTTATGCCTTTGAATATACCAGAAGTCGGTTGATAATTCTCTCCAGTTTTACCGACGCATCTCGTCAAGGCGATACTTCGATAACTACTGACGGCCATTTTCTCCTTTCCTGGTTTTAGTAAAGGGATAAACGTTGCTTCCTTCCAGGAATCAGGGAATACTCCCGCGGACCATGAAAGATTCAAGATATCCAGACGGTATTCTTTCGATTCTCGACATAGTTGTATGAGCATTTCATAATGAATGGAACCAGGGCCAGGAGCAGTGTCGTGGTCGAGCTGACTCAAGTTCCCACATTGAGAGGGCAGTGTTATATAGTTCATAGCTAGAGGAACTAAAGCCAAAGGAGGTGCTATCTGGTATTTCCTTCTTCCTCGCAAAATCAGGATCGCAATTTGCTGTAGATGTTAGTCAGCAAAGTATTCAGCCATCACTGTTGCCATTTCTCTGTTGGTGAGAACCTGACTCTAATAATTGAGTCGAGATATGGGGACTCGCGAATACCTTCCAGATATCTTTCGGATTGACTCTCATACTTTAGTGGACTCATAATGGTACTTAGAAACTGTTTCCAGGAGGTGAATCTGTATTCTTTGATGGTTCTGCGCTAGCAATCCGATATGCGGCGAGGTTTTCCGGAGATGGACTACCCTTAAATTCCGCATTGCTATTCGCCTCGCCCGAATGGCGGACCGACATGCGTCGTTCCACCAGGGGACATGAGGTATTCGCGGAAACAGATGTTTTCGGAATGGATTCTTCAGCGGTGTGATAAATCACCTGGGTTAGATCGTCGACAGTCTTTTGGAAATTTCCTGTTTCTCTGAAAACAGCCAGAAAACGGTACAGTGCCCAGTTAGCCCTTCTGAGAATCCATTTCTGAGACTTGCATTCGGGAACAGTCGCATGTTCCTGCAAGGACAACCAGACAGGATGATGGTCGCTAGCATGCAGATCTTATACCTTCCATTAGAAGATATCAGCAACTTCAAGAGAGGAAATGGGCAGGTTTATAGCAGTCCATGACCTCGTGGAAAACGCAAAGTAGGTCATCTCCCTGGTGTTCATTAAACATAAATCTTCACGCACAAAAAGATAATTCAGCACACGGCCCTTGGGGCAATCTCTCGACGAATCCTACAGTACACAGTGGGCGTTGAAATCTCCGAGGAGGAATGGTCGAGGGAGCTGGTGAATTAAATTGTTGAGGGAAGTCTCCGAGAAATCTCGTGTCGGAGGAAGATAGATTGAACAAACGGTCATAGTTGGTTTGCTGTGAATTGTGACTGCTGTAGACTGGATTAGAGTTTGTAGGAGAACAGGTGAGCAGAGGATAGTGTTTCTAACAAACAAGGCAACTCCACCTCTTGCTTGATCTCCCGAGGTATCTGAAGCTGATGTATCCCCGCAGAGAGGAAGTGTGTTCTGGTAATAGGTGGATATCTTGCAGGCAAATACAAATCGGATTGCGACGCGCTAAGAGCTGTAACTCTTCACGTTGAGTTCTATAGCTTTTAAGATTCCACTGAAGTATGGAAGCCATTACGATTTAAAACCTCTTGGGACGGGTTCCTGAATGTGCATTTCCGCGTCATCGTCGCTCAATGCACAATCCGACTCGGAGGAAGGAAGAACAGACGTTCTCTTCACGTCTCTGTGACGTTAGGCTTGTTTTCAAAAAGTCAACAAGTTTCAGGGGTTTAGCCTTGGAACCCTGCTTTGTCTTCGTCTGTTTGGTATTTGCTGAGGCACGTGGCACACTGCTGGTCTTTTCCTGTGAAGTAGATGGACAGTGTGGAGGGAGTCTTTGGCTTCACGGGATTAGCTTGAACATTTCTCTTGCCACATTTGCACTGGCATGTGCACGATGTTGTCCTAGACACGTCAGTGAAACTGGCCTGGACTGAAACGCTCGTCTTTATTACAGGAGTCTTGGCTTCGGTGGAGTAACTGGTAGAAAATACAGTGTGTAAAGCCCTGTATCTCTTCCGCGCTTCACCGTACGGGATCTTCTCCGTAGTCTTTATTTCGTGTTGTTTTTTTGCTTTTTTTTCAGAAAGGCGACGCACTCGCTGCTCCACACCGGGTGGCTGCCTCAGAAATTAATGCACGTAGCAGGCCCCTGGTATGAAACGCCGGGTTCGTGTGCCTCCTTCCTGCACTTTTCGCATGTATCAGGATGTCGTGGTATGGCCAAACCTGTGGCACTGGAAACAGCGCAGAAGATTTGGAACGAAGGGTCGCACCGGCAGGTTAAACCAGCCTGCTTTCAGATCTTTGGGTAGTTTCGGACAGTCAAGTCACGATGCAGGAACTGGTCTTCTGCAGAACACCATTAACGTTCCTCATGATTTGACTGACATCAACTACGTGGTCAGCCTTCCATTCTGCAACAAGCTCTTCTGTTGACATATCCATAATGTCCCTGCAAGATACTACTCCTTTGCTACGATTAAGTGCAGCATGGAGTTAGCACTTGCTAGGGAACTCTCCCAGCTGTTGACAATTCAACAGGGTTAAAGCCTGTGTGTTGTAGTTGGTTTCCAACAACATAGAACTATTTCTTAATCGTTTGATTCCTTTCCGTGTACCACAGATACCTTGAAGTGCTTAACTGAAGTAAAAATATAAAAAGGCGAAACTTTTTCAAAT
This sequence comes from Laupala kohalensis, assembly GCA_002313205.1. Taxonomy (NCBI): domain Eukaryota; kingdom Metazoa; phylum Arthropoda; class Insecta; order Orthoptera; family Trigonidiidae; genus Laupala; species Laupala kohalensis. The sequence goes on along the minus strand of NNCF01126223.1, from coordinate 512,635 downwards.
GTTCCTTCCTTTCTTGTCATTATAATAAAAACATGGTGTTGAATGCTCTGTAACTTTTCCGTTTTATCTTCTGAAGCGGGAGGGTTATGTACCCTCGGCCGCTTCGAAGACACTTGGGAGGAAAACTCACCTTGCAGCACACCCACTCCGCAAGGAGGGAAAACAGAGACATTTGTCATTTTGTTCCACGAGTTCGTAGGGAAATATGTCTGGTGACGTGGAGCCCCCGCATCACGCCACTGAGCCTTATTCAACTGAGGTTCGGCAGTTGCCCCAGATGATGTCCGCTAGCGAGTGTTTATCCTCAACATCCATTCACCTCATCGGCGCGCAACACATCTTGAGGTTGAGGTTGTTTTTTTTAGAGGTTTAATCCTTCCTCGCGACCTGGCCGATGAAGGCAAGATATCCGCCCTTTGCAACACTAAACTTTCCACCATCGCGCCAATAGTGGTCGCTGAAGCATGCCCAAAGCTTACGGTGTCCGAGGACTGGTGGCGCAGTACCAGTACCCAGCTCGGGGCCGTGGGTTCGCCCAACCCATTCTCAGTCGAAACTGAGCTCCTTGCGGGGGATGGAAATATAATGCAACTGATGGAGCCCTAATTAGGTCTTAATTAGGGGTGGATGATCAGGAAGAACATTGAGAAGGATATTAAGCATCCTGAGATACTAGATGTGTTGCTCGCTGTGAACAATGTAAAATTGAAAATGTAACAACCAGATAAAACCCTATCTACATTTTTGGTAGTACGTAGGAGGGTGAAAAGATATGTTGATTGAGCTGCTTATCTAGATAAGATGAGATGTTGAATTGCATATGGTTACTATTCATATTCTAGAAAAGACCTGGTGACGTTTGAGACAAAGAAAAATATCAAAAAAGTAGGGACTAATAACACAACATGTTCAATACGCAGTAAAGACGGATTAAAATATCTACAGAGCAAGATCAAAATCAGAGCAAGAAGAAAATTTAAAAATTGGGAATTGCTTTAGAAAATGGATGGCTGAAATTTGGTGATAGATAAGTGAACACTGATGATGAAGCATATAAGACCATAATGAAAACTCTAATTTATGGAGCTGAATATTGCACATTAAAAGATAGCAAGAAAGAAAAGTAAAAATTCTCATAAATTTTAACTTTTACGAAGAATTTTTAAAGTTGAGTTTCTTTTACAACATAACACAAATATCAAAAGGAAAAAGCTCTTTTTAAAATCTTCTGTGGGATATAAACGAACTTCACTACTTCTCAAAGCAGCCTATACACGTTTCTCCAGGTAAGATTTTCGATGAATTTTTATAACAAAGTTGGAGCGTCATTTTGAAGACAATTTTAGTTTATAATACAAAGGATTTATAAATCTTAAACAATACCCAAAAATATTATTTTAATACGATAGCATTATCTTGAAATGAAAACGAATCGCAATATGTAATACTTCCTCATACTCAGCTGGACTAGAATAAGACGAAGGCGTATACAATTCAATAATAAATATTCGCCTGAATGTAAAATGATAGTGTTCTCGGTTACAATAGTTATGATAAGTAGAAAAATTTCAGTTCAAATACCAATATGAGATTTCAGAAACTAAACTAGACTAATTCCTGAAAGAAATACAGCAATAAGATTTGGTTTTCTGTTCCAAAACTAATACAAGTCGTCCGTCACCCGCTTTCTGTGTAGATCACAAGAAAAGGGAATTTAATATTTTCTAAAAAAAACAGTTATATTTGAAAACGTTTATAATAATAATAATAAATTTATTGTCAAAAAACAGTACAGACTGCATATGACCACGTGGAGGACAATAAACTAATTTACTCTCCGGAAGCAAGCAAGGGACCATCCCATCAATTCCGATCAAGGGCCCTAAGGCATCAAAAATTTCAGCAAAAGTTCCTAGATAAGATAAAACGTTAGCTGCGAGTTATAATACATATATAATGTCAATATGTTTGTAATTTAACGCAAATATGTTTGTAAATTTACATGTACAAGTTATTATCGAACTATAGATTATTCTGAGTATAGTGT
>NNCF01126223.1:359401-509376 GCA_002313205.1 Laupala kohalensis | reverse complement strand
CGGGATGGCGCAGTCGGTAAGCGCATGAGCGCGTATAGCTCAAGGTCCCGGGTTCGAATCCCGGTCCCGTCTACCATTTTCATTCGACGTAACAGTGTTTACAAATAAACATAACTTATTCTTAGGTATAATAAAGTCTGTAGAAGATGTGATTAAAGAATCATAGAACTGATATAAATTTAACCAAAAAGGTAAAGCATTCCGAAAAACATCAAAAACTTTTAAACCGTTTTAAAACCAAAAACCGATAGTAACACTAAAAACATTAAACAAAAAATGTTTTCATTAATTCCAACATTGGTAACAAGCAAAGAAATCTATTGGAAAAATGTATTGGAAGTCCATTTTTGTTCATCAATTAAACTAAAGAGCAACTTTCACTCTCAGCAAAACAAATTATAATCACTTTGAGATTTAAATGAACGTAATTTTTCAAAAAATATTTATTTACTTCATTTTTTCTTGCCTCGTCTTTGGAAATTTAGATGGCGAAATTTAGGTCATGGTATCTGCTGTTTTCCCAGCCATCCCATTTTTCATTGTATCCAATAATGGGTAAATACTTTAATGAAAGGTGAAATGTTGGTTTGTTGAATCTGATATTACTGAACCAATCATGGTGCGGAAAAGTTTATAGAAAGGAGGATCAAACTGTACCTTCTCACATCCGCGAGATATGGAATAAAAGACTTGCTTTTATACAAGTTCGGGTGGTAAAATTTACTCGTCAAATGAATATGTTAAGTTAATTCAAACAGAGGTATTCTTACTTGAAGTATATCAAAAAGTGACATAATACTATTCCTCAGTTAATGGACGAAACAAAACGCCTGAGAAATGAATGGGAAGTATGAGGCAGATTCCGTCTGACAAATTGAGTGATCTAATTTAATATATCTGCTGAATTTTACGGAAGACATGCGCAATTCCTAACGACCATGCACGAATTGGTCCCCAATTATCCCCCCACCCCCCGGAAAGGGTTTGGAAGGGACTGCTAATCATTGGCAGGATTTGGGCCCAACCAGTCAGGTCGTTAGTGAAGGTCGCCAATCTCGCGCCTCTACCTACCCAAAATAATAAAAAATTTGCTCAAATGTGCAAAGAAGCGATGCGTGCGAGGGTGAGAACCTTATCTGTTTGAGACCTCAACAGAGATTTGAAATCAAAACGACGTCCAGTGAAGCAAAAAAAAAAAAGTTTGTGATGGTCTTATGAAAACGGGAGTATTTACAACTCGTTTTAATACACATCATGAGATTGATAACTCGCAATCATTAATATTTTGATTAATTACTTTTTACTTATTAAAGCTTGTTGATGATTCAGATTACAAAATTCCATGTGTATATTCAAAAATTATTTTGTGCCAGTCTTTAACTTCATGGACACTGTCAGTATTAACAGTTTTATCCATAGATACACACATTTAATGTTCAATTACGTTGGGACCAAGGAAGCCAACAGTTGACTTTACAGTTACATCGGCATCACCGGGACTTTAGACTAGTCGAAGTCCTGAGAAATTTCAAATAATACGTTACAAACATTTGTAACCATGTATGTTTTTCTTTTCCTTCCCAGTCAGCAAATTGTTGACTATTACGCAAGAATCATCGAAACAAAACATATTGTATGTGCTCTTTTGACGAAAATTTATTTATTTATAAAGGATTATCCTTATAAAATATTACTTTAAAAAATGTTTCGCTAACTTCTAGAGTGTAAATGAAACAACCAACTTTTTCCCCATATCTATGACAATTCAAAATATTGACGTACAACAAACGCTAATACCATAAACAAACCCTAATTATATTTTCATCCTTTTCGCTTCTTAATATTAATTTCATATTTTTGTAAAAAAAAATAAAATTTGACTTTTAACGCTCAGGGAATCTGTTTCAATTGCACTCCGTAAACGGCAAATGACCAGGGAGATATCTATTCAATTTGCGACCGTTTTGAGTTTTTAGTCACCAAAAAATTGATTGTAAAATGAAAACAAATGAATATTTTCGAATACTATAAACGGCAAATGACTAAGAATTTGTATATCCAATTTTCACAATTTTTTAATTCTTTAGCCTCAATTATTTATTCTTCCGAGAAAACATTTTAATAAATGAAACGATTTGTTCGTAGTTTTTTAATAAATATATATTAATCGTTTTTTATTTCACTAATATTTATTATTCATGATGTCATTGTTTTTTGTCTATCCTTTATTTTATTGATTTCATACCTATATAAGTTTTATTGTGTTCTCAAAAAAAATCAAGTTCCGTAAATTCAGTAATGATTACGTAGGTAAATTAGCTACCAATGTTTTATTCAACAACTGTTGATGCGTCTAACTCGTGCCGCTCGCCAGAGTCCAACTCGTGCCTTGGAAGAGGGGATTCGGAGAGGCTCGGAACAAATTCATGATTTTATTTTATCCGAAGTGGACTCCGGGACCCAAAGCTCTTCCCGAATGCATCCGATTGTGCGCAAGAACTTGTTCACATGTTCATTATTAGGACGTTAATATCATTTCTCTTTCGTATTTTCGTCCACACTAATTACTAAAGTAATCTTTTAGAAACGCAATTAAAAACGTAATCCGGCACCGACCTCACCGAGCGCGGAGCAGGGACACCTAGTGACGCACGGAAGTAGGAGTGTGGCATCTAAAACGCGCTGCTGCCTCCACCACCAGCACTTCCCGGACGGTAGGGGTCTAGCGGTGGATCCGGTTCAACTATCTGCGCTTCCGCAGGGGGCAACATTCCACCACAGAGATACCGTCAGAACTCTTCCACTGGCGTAGTCTGTAGCCGAATGAATTCTAAACACTGTGCTGCAGGACATGTTCGACAATTAAGTTAACGGTGATAGCGATTTATTCACTCACCAAAGAGCAATTCCACCACTGTGAGAACCAGACCGATCTGATTTCCTTTACACATCTCATGAATAGACTTCAATACATCCAGCCCCAGAGAAAATTTGACAATGAATTGTATTAAAAGTGTAGATGTCATCGATTTAATCTTAAACGAAAGATCAATATTTCCAAAGCTGATTTGCCAATTTTGGAAAATTAGAATGGAGAGCGAGGTAAAGACTACGAGAAGATAATAGATATCAAATGAGCAGGGTACAGTAAAATATAAATCGGTCAATAAAACAGTTTTAACCATTGTAAGGTCTGTTGTTATTATTTCTCGTTTCGCACCTATTTTAATACAGATAGACTTAAATCACACAACTCCTCTGAAAACTGATGACTACTTTTCTTTAATTCCCTAATATTTTCTTTTGTTGGAAAATAACTTTTAAAATACACATACATAATTACAAATTCTTCATAATAATCCAATCTTTATATTTTATATTATCATATAAATACATAGTAAAAGTACGACATTTTAAAGAAATTGCATGATTCGAATGCTGGCAAAGCCATTCGGGAGCACAGTTTATCAAACAGTGGAGAAATAGTAACAATCTATTAGAATATGGGAATCTGAACGGAATAATATAAAAGGAATTAGTAAATAAAACATTTACAAGAATAATATATTTTCCAACCATGCATATACTCCGAAGTAAATATAAGGGTTACGGCATTCATGGAGAAAAAGTCGCTTGTCCATTACTAGGATTGAGTAATGCCGCAAGACATGTTCTATGCTCTGATCTGTAAATAGACATACATTCCGACAGGCAGACATTAAATCGGATACCGGTTTAATACGTAACTTAAAGTTTAGTATGTAACAAAATAGTTTTGATTTTAATAAATGCGGGTAAAATATACACCACGCGCATTTATGTTGAGTTACATACAGGTACGGAGTGTTTCACAAACCTATCAGCGAGAACGGTTTTTGAAAATATTCAGACAAAGAGTAGACGACCCTATTTTGATCGTTTCCAGCAGATCACTCTAATATTAGAATATGTAATAAACACGCCCGTTAAACAATTTGAACGGGCAATAAGTAATACTGTGCCGAATATATTGAATTGAGTAAAACAACGTTCTTACTGTAATTGCGATAATTTACATTCTTACTGTAATTGGTAAATAAATTGCGATGAAATTTCAAAACGGAGTAAAATTTTGAGGAAGCTAAGACATCAAATTCATACGAGCAAATATTCGCTTGAAAGAACTTACATTATTTTAAATCAACGCTTTTACATAACTTACATTTCTAGTCCATAGAAACATTCTTCTAGCATTTTACTCTTGACAATTTATAGATGTCATTATTAGCTAATTTAAGTCTGTTAATTAATATATTTTAATTCCGTTATTTAATGCATTAAAATAAGGGCCATACAACAGTAATAATAAAGTAAGGCATAAAACATTCTCATGAACAATGATGAAAATGTCTGCAACCTATTTGAATTAGTTATGTGAAAAAACGTCTATGCTGATAAATCCGATGTAGCTAACGAGAATATAGGTGTATTATATGAGTTTTATACAATAAATAAATGACTAGAAATGAAAAGTAATTATGTATTTTGAGGAAATGTCTTCAGTTGTGTTTGGACAAAATGGCGTGATTTCAATTTTGTATTTAAATGTATTCAAAGATGTGCAGCACGTGACTTCGAGTGATAGGTTTTTCCATTCTTTAATGACATTTACCGTAAAACATGTTACAGCGCTTAGACATATGTTTGGAAATAACGAGCAGGTCGTTTTCTCAGTCTTCATGGTTAGAAGTACTGAAAGTTGAATGAAGGGTTGTTTCGATACAAGGTTTTCAAGATGTGATACAACGGAAGGTTAGCGAATTGTCTCATCTCAAGTACTAGATCTAATTTTCTCGCACTCTTTGTGTACCTGACACACGGCTGGAGTGATTGGGAGAAGTGCAGACTGCTTGTTATTCAGATTACTATAGGCAACACAAAAGTCGATGACAACAAGAACGTTATTTAGTGCATATCACGGTGAAAAGAGAAATAAATTGCCTTTTGTATGACTTATGAATGTTCCAATTCAATGAGCTGTTCAAATTGAAACCTTAAATTAAGTATTTCTGAGACTTTGTGTGGAGAAAAAAATAATTATGAGGAATGATTGGAGAAACATTCAGATTAGCAATAAGTCCTGCAATTGACTGTGAGAAAATTATTGAAGAATGGAACTTTTAATGGATTCCGGCAAAAGGCGTTCAACTCTGTCCACTTGTTGATAGATATCCAATAGACATTCAGGTCCAGAATCAAGTGTTTAATATCAATAACTTTACCGTGAATGGGAAATTAAATAAACAAGATTACGTAAAACATTAATTTCTTCTAAATAAGTAATCTTATAGATAATGAAGTGAACACACATGATGAAGTCCTTCGCCATACTATTCATTAATAAGAAGACAAATGTCATTTCACATTTTTATAAAGAGGAAAATGTTTAAGTCAGGTACACTATTCGTCTAGAGCAGAAATGACAATAGTCCCAAACAAGCTCTCAAGAGACATATCGCCTATAACGTTTTGTGGTGATAATCACTCAATATTAAACTGAATCACCTGACTTGTAATATAGCTGGTTGACAAGTGTTAAAGGACTAGAAGTTCTTACCTAGTATTTTTTACCTAGCGATTAAATTGTCATAATGAACGGTGTCAAATGCTTTTCCATCGATAACATAAAATTATGACATTAATAAAAGATAGAATTGGGTACACCACTGAAGATACACCAAGAGAAAGAATGGTAAACAAAGCGGGAAAAAAGTCTGCAGAAGAGAGAGAAATGAATAAACAAACAGGACAGGATTGTCGCGCAGGAAACCAAGCGATTCGAAACGGAAAGCTAGGCCGACCAGTGGAACGGGCCACGCCGAACAAGCTGTCGCTTTCCTTAAGCTCTAAAAAGCAACTGAAACAAGTGCTTCCGCACCATGGCCATGGGGAGATTTTATACCTCGGTCCGTCTTCTTCTGCAGCATGCTTCAAAAGTAAGCTCATTACATAAAAAGACCAATCATCCTGTATTGTAGAAGACGTCTCTGTCATTCAAGGGTGTAACACGATAAATGCAAGTTATTTGTTGAGACTCTTCTATGTCTCTATTCCGATCGTCCATTTCTGACTGCATACCGCTTGTCATAAAAGTCTAGACAACCAAGCCCACTTGATGGAAAATAACGTTATTCTACCAGAAATTACGTAACATGGCGTTATCAATATTGTTCATATCTGCGTCTGTATCAATCAAGAACATTAACGATTTTCCAAGACGAGAGATTATTATTATTTTTTTCTTAAATATACTGACAAGTTAAAAAATACCAATAAGATTTTTTTCGGATACGTTTTATAGTTCAAATGTATAAATTGAACAGGCTATGAGATCACAGATGTTATACATCAATATTTATTGATTTCAAGCAATCTAATGACAGCGTGGATAGGAACAACCTACTAAGAGACAATACCACATAAATTAGACGCTCTGATCAAGTGCACACTATGAGACACTTCGTCTAAAGTGAAGCGACTTGGGTCTGTACGACTCTGACATTGTCCTGAAGAAGGTCACAGCATGATGGGCGAAACGTTGGTAGTTGTATCTACTAGGACGCGGTTTGTCCCGGAGAGATAGGCTCATACAGAAGTACAGTCTTAACAGTGGCCTTCGACAAGGAGACCCAATATCACCTGTTATATTTAATAAATCTGTCGAAAATATCATGAGAACTGACACCAGAGCAAGATATAAAATAGGCTTTAACAACACCTTGTCTATGTAGATGATATCATGTTAGCAAGACGTCAAGACACTTAAGAAGTCCTTCAACGAATTTCAATGCTAATGACGTAGGAGTAGAAATGAACCAAACAAAATTGAAACGCCTCATAACATCTAGAAAACCTGTCTCAAGTGGAGCAGAATGGGAGGGAAGGAATTTTGAGAATGAACAAATTTAAATACCTAGCTGTAATAGTTACTGATAAAAATGAACAGATTGAGGAGATAAGAGCTAGGGTTATTTCAAGAAATAGATGTAGCTCTACTCTCAATACTCACAAAATGAACATTATGGTATATCAGATCTGGTGGACCTAGGACAACTGAAGAAAAAAAGAAGAAAAGCAGTGAACATAACTACATCTGTGTATAATAATCAGGAAGAACACAAGAGTGCAAGCCTGACATCCGAGTGACAACACACAATAATAAATATACCAGATCATGTTTAGAACAGTGGTGCTTTATAGATGTGAGACGAAAATATTAAACATAGAAAAGAAAGATTTAGAAGATAATTTAAGGTCCCATAAAAGAGGGAGATAGATGGAGAAGAATATGATGAATTGTACCTACTCTACGAGCAATTAAGCGAAGGAGACTCCAATGGTTGGGACACGTGGCGAGGATGGAAAGCAATCGGTACCCCCATGCTGCCTGGGAGGGACAAATAGGAGGCAAGAGGACGAGAGGAAGACCCAGAAAAACATGGAGTGAAGATGTGAAGAATGACTTCAGAATGCTGTGAATAAGTGGCTGGAGGATGAAGATGCGGGATAGGAAGGAGTGGAGACGGATTGCTGAGGAGGCCAAGACCCTTACACAGACTGTAGTGCCATAAGAAGAATGAGATCGCAGAACTCAATGAGGAGTCGATGTAGTTAGAATGGGAACACCACACCGATTTACTTGATGTAAACTAGTTAATGTTTTGTACATAAACAGCGACTGTCAATAAGTTAACTAGTTAAGTGCGCATAAACGAAAATTATCACACTCGCCTACAAATCAGCACTAATAAGCAATCATTTAAAGAATAATTTATAAATGTATCAAGGCAAAAAATAATTATAAGTGCTAAGTCGTCGAAATCAAGCGAATGCAAGTTAAAGCACAACAATATCATATGTAAATTTACAACGGAAACATTTTCCTAGAAATATACAATTAAAAAACAAAAAATATTCCATCGACAAAGTTGAAATTATAACTACACTTATAAGCAGAAATAAGTCCGAGGTCTATTTAAATAAATGGTTCCGACTTAAGAGAAATATTGCCCACAAATATAGTTCCAAACCTTAAAAATGATTTCTTGAACCCATAAAAAACCCATAGACACAAATTAAAATACTCAAGAAAAAGATCATCAAATGACCGATAATGTATTATAGAGAGATATTATAGAACCACAAAACTTCTCGCCACTTTATACAGGGAAACAACTTTATTGTGTTTGGTTCAATGATATACGTCGTCTTGAATGGGAAAGGTAATGAACAGAAAACATGATACGAAGTTCCAATAATAAGTATTTTCCCCCTCGGGCGACCAGCATTGCTTTCTAACTCCATTGCAATCAATGGGAAATATTTCAGTGAGACCTTTGGATATTCCTACAGAAGTCTCAGATAATATGCGTTCACGGACCGATGATTAGTGTAAGGCAGAAGGCTGGAAGAAATAGGACCCAAAATAAAATTTCGTATAGCCTCCATCTTGAAACTTCTATTTTGTTTTTTGGTCAAATGTGATTTATGCCAATCTTTATCATTAAAAATCACAGGAACAACGGTAAGAACTGTTTAAAAACCAAGTGTGAAAATTGATCCCAGAACCTGGGACAAAGTCACCGAAGTCCCCACCAACGCTAACGCAGGACATCCCTGTCCTGAAAATTTCATCGAAATCGATTGAACTCATTTGACTATAGGCTCCGCGACATGCGTGCGCGCGAACACACATACCGACGGCAACATATGTCGCGATTCGTCAATATCCCAAGTTCGACGAAACATCTCACATTTGTGTAGTACTTCATCTCGGACTGTCGAGAGGGTAAAAAGTCCCCGTAACTTTACTCCCATTTTTCTCTTCCGAACCGAATGATATTTCAGCGTGCTTGCTGATGTGTAAAATGTGGATGAAAACCACAAGTGTTACTCTCGGAAGATATTAAATAACTTAGGCGTGCTTGGGTTGCAGTTCTTTCTCACACACACAAAGAAAATTACAAGAAGCAGTCGTCTTAGTGAGAGAAACTATTTTTGATCATTTAAGGCACTACAAATAACAACAATTCAGTTATCAGTGAACTGCACTCACTCAGATAAAACTGAAGAATGCGGGTCAAGGCTAAACTGATGTACTATAATTGCTAGTGAACCTAAAGAAATACAAATGGTATATTTCACTTAAGTGATAATGCAATCACTCCTATTGATAGACCTCGAAGTAAGAAAATTACAAATCACACGACAAACAAAGTCAAGACTGCAGACGCGTAAGATATTTCATCTTCCCCTTGAGCCCGGATGTGGGTACAGCGATGTTCTCATATCCGCTCGTACGCATCTCGCAACGAGGCGCCTTTGTGACTTCCACCACGCGAATTCATTAGGGCAACCTTCGATTCAAAATGAGAGAATTTAGCAATTTGTGATGCGGTTGCCAAACGCATGGGTGAGCAATTGCGAAACGCTGCCTTCCATCCGTCCGCCCATGGACCACCGCCGCAGAAGCACTCGTCACACGCGGTCAGTCACGACCAGCGCGGTGTCCGGCGCGCGCCGCCGGCCATGGGCAGCACATTCCGTCCGGCCGTTCACACGCGGTCTCTCCCCGCCACCACAACCAGCGCTACCGCCAGCGGCGACTACGCGCTCCTAGAGCACCGGCGCCCAATGCCCCACCCGATCAGCCACACTTTGAAGGTCACTGCAGACTCCTGCCCCCACCTATCAATTTTTTTCTTCAGACTGCGGCCGGCGAATCGAGTTGGCGAAAATATTTGAAGAGTCCTCATTGAAGTCGCGTCAACGTCCGATTCATTGCAAACATGCAAATCTTTCCCACATCTCTTTAATGCAGTGCGCTTTATTTGGCTCGTTTTATGAACGATCTTTGTCTAAAGCATTCTTCAAAAGCTATTCAGATTGCCTTATAACTGGGAACCCCTCAATGTACTATAGAAATTATGTCACATTCGTACCAGAGTCGTGAAGACTGACAGTACATCAAAAAACCGGAATATCGACAGTAATCCCCACAGGACGCATTTCTGTTCAAATTTTCGATTCGATACAAAAGTTCCTATCTCTTAAACTACGTGTAACTTACAAAGTATAATAAAAGTAAACCAATGAGATTTTACCCTTTAATAATTTATTAAATAGCAAACAAATAATATTGATTTATATACAGCACAAATACGCAAAGTCGCTTGAGAATATTACTTTTTTACAGTAGTTATTTTGGTCAAACATCACGGCAACACAATTTTTCATGTTTTTCAGTTTTTTGCTTCAAGTTGCGTGATTTATCTGCTCTTTAGAAACTGAATCATGAACACAATGCCCTTGCCTATCGGCACATTATTTGGGTCGATAACGTTCCGTTACCACACCTACAAAATGCAAAGGTGCGTTCGGATGATCAGAGCCAACTGGAGTGAATTTGGTTGGTTTTCTCTTTATTAATACTTTTCTATATATAAATTAGCAAGATTTTACTGAACATTTTTTGCTTTGCTTACACTTCAAAGTTTTCAACGTTGAATTTCAAAACATAAGAGGCATTAGTAAACGAAGAGTTTATCCAATACTTTCAAAAAAATTAAAGCTGAATATCAATTCCAGGTCATACCTCAACCTAGTATATAAAGTTAATGAATGTTCACATGTTTCACCTTTTTTGTAACCAATGACTTCTGCCGACTATCACATCGCTATGATGGCGTTTTGGCTTCACGAATTATGCTACAGAACGGAAGAACACAAGTTCACGTTCGATCCCAGAGGAACTAGACAACATTTTCGAACTGAAAATTCTCTCTGCAACACATGAGAAAAGTCGGAGTTCAAAATCGGTCCCTAGCAAACCCAACTTATATTTCAAGTTCCTGACCTGTAAGGTAAGCAGGCATAATAGGCAGAAACTCAGAAAAAAAACAAGAAAAGTTTAATTAGTCAACTATGAATGCGAGGATCGTTGGTTTGAAGATATAAGAATTATTTATTAGTAGTAGGCACATGTGAATTGGACAGATGTAGAACAATGTTTTCTTGAAAACAGACGTAGAGCATCTGATACTGATAGACTCGACGGGAGATTTACAGAATATAGTTGCGGGTCGTGAAAGAATGTTTTATAAAAACCTTTTTACTCTGTACTTTCATATTTTCTCTTTTAATTTATTGGGAATTGATTAACTAAACACTTGTGCGCATCATCAAACAAAGTGGCAGTAAACCTTTCCACTTTCAATAAAATCCCATTCTCACAATTTTAGAACCGCAATCCATTACCAACCTAATGGGTGCCTCGATCATGTATCAAGGCAACAACATAATCACACTTCAAACCGTCAAAAGCACTTCCTTCGTTTTATCTTATCATGTATGGGCAAAAACACACTTCCTAGGTTTCCTTTCGCGACATCTGAGCGTTTCGTTGCCAACAATTTACAGAACTAAAGTTTCTTCGGCATTGTAAATAATATAATACAGCGAAACTATAGGCGCACAATTACATGAATACCTTCACAAAGAGGGGAACAATGATATCATTTAAAGTATTATCACGTAGGACATTTCTTGAAATGTTAAAAAATAGTTTCTATTAAAATTGTGGTTTTTGTAATATACATTATGAGTTGCGTCGACAATAGTCAAAAGAACACACCTCTGTCGACAAACAAAATCCGCCGGCCATGATAACGTTCTATGCTTTGAATAGGTCAACACAGAATAATATAGCTAACTTGCGTTCTAGGTCACTTACTATTCCAGCGCAAACTCTGGCACCGATAATTTTTACGATGATAGTAGTTTCCAAAGACCGAGTTTAAATAACAGGTATGTCAGTTGATGTATGTTTCTAGTAACTAAAAGTGTGGAAGACATAAGGAAGTGAAATTGGAAGAGGAAGAACAAGATCAAAGAATTACTTCCTAGATAAGTAAACTTCAACCCTTTTAAATTAAGAGAAAACCCCGAACGCCTCATTCAATCGTTAGTTAAATACATTAATAACTCACTCTACAATATTTCATACAGCAAATGAAATAACTACAGCATATACCACTATATATCATGCACTGCATGTATTAATTGTGTCTTAAGTTCTTTCCGCACAATGCATTCAGATACTTCGATTTGCCAATTTGCGAATACTTGAAAGTAACTGTGTTGTAACACCATAAATTATTTCCGAGATTCAATTCACTGATGGGTCAAATCACTCATGGGATTTTCGGTCGCGGGTTGAAATATCGTAGCCCCAGTAATTTAATAAATGTATCAACAATTTATATCTCACAACGATGTGCGGAAAAGGAGATATGAATCATTTCATGTCCACTTTGAGATGATTTTTAAATTTCAATGTTATCTGTAATCTCATTCAACGGACATACTATGCCTTGATATTCAACTTAAATGCCATGCAATACAAATAAAACTTATCGCAAAAAACGTGACTGATTGGAAAACTAGATTATTCCGTATCATCATCGTCATCTTGGTTATTATTCGGAATATTCAAAGTGTCCCGTGAAATTTTCACCAAGAAAACGAGGCCTGTTCTTTTCTTCTTCTCTGGGAGCACAACGGCAGTGAAAAACTGACTTCAACTCACTGAACTAAGAGTGAACATAACACTTTTATATCATAAATTTACTTCTGCAAAAATCGAAAAGATACGAACAATAGAAAAGAAAGAAACTATTATATAATAGAAAGGTATAATGCAAGAACCGGGTATGTCCTCGCCTACCCACAGCATAAATTATTGAGAAATACAACGAAAGAAAGGAAATACAACCATTACTCTACACCACTACAGTAAACCCACCATTACTCTACAGAAGAAGGAAACTTTTCGAGTTCATCTTTTGAAGGTCAACAACCAAAATAGTTATTGTCATTTGACATAAAACTGGCTGTGGCGATAGTTTTCCTCAATATCTCACACAGTATATACCTATCGTCAACATTATACATTAAATCTTTTAAGAAGTAAACACAAATAAAAATTTCTCAAAGCAATTGCTTCACAAAAAAATAAGTTGAAAATTACGAGTTATGATTCATTTATTTTTATTTAACTGGTATAGGAACGCTACATATTTAGTTAATTTACTTATTTACTTATTCGTGAATTCCTTTTAAGTTTAGCAAATTGATGTATTATATCACTCAGATGACTATTGTACTCGAAAAAATGAACATATTCAAACAGAAAAAAACTTGGATTGTCTAAATTTACTTCAACCTTCTACAAGGAGTCGTACTTTCCTCTCGCATTTATATAATAAAAATATATTAAAAAAACTCATAGTGGCAAATATTCCATCTCCATTTGTATTTGATCTCAAGTTTAAATGCATTTGTATTGACAAGTTTTGATTGCATGGGTCAAAATTGGACTTCCCTTTTTAGCCTCCCACACGTAGATTCTCAAATACTCAGTGAATACGGGTATCAAAAAAGGGTATGTCAGGCCACACTTTGTTTCTACACCAACGAATGTGAGATTTTATTGGCCAATTTCTAATCATTCCCCCATTATGTCTCACACAGGGCGTTGATTTTGAACTTGTGTCCGTTTCCTGTACCAATCGAAAAAATTACATTCGCAAGAGTGAAAAATAAAAGATGCATGCAATTTTCGACTCAGCAAGTTTTCGTAACATGCTCCATAATTGTTTCTACCATTCCTTTTTTTTTGTGCGTGTNAGACAGGTCAAGGTCATTAGGGCACTTGCAGGACGGGGAAAAATGCAATTTCGCACCATAAGAGACGTAACGACACTTTCCCCGTGTGTGGGACTCGCCAAATATCTCGACCATACCCACTAAAAAAAATCCTCCTGAATTCAACAAATATCTACATACAAAGATGAGAGAAACGAAAAGCAAACAGTTGCCGAACACGTCATAAACAGAAAAATTATATAATTATAATATGAAATTATAATTTTCAAATTACAGAAACGAAAGATAAAAGAAAAGAAGACAGGGAAGAGGAAAGATGAAAGCAATTTAAACCCTCCCGAGAACTTGTGGGAGAAGCCCCGATCTACTCATAAAATTCAATAGTTTATTAACATCATCTGTTTCATTTCCGAGAAATGTTGGTAAATCTGCAGTCAGACAAATTTGTCTCCGTATTCTCGTTATTTTCTGCAATCAGTTAGTAGGTGACGCTCCGTCAGAGAAGAGCTACACTCCTCACAAACGGGTTCATCATCAAGAAGTAAGAGATACCGATGAGTGAGAGGACAATGTCCTATGCGCAGGCGGGTTAGCAAGACCTCGTCGCGCCTGGCTGACCTAGAGGAACTGCTCCATGACTTAACAGAGGATTTGATAAGTCGGAGCTTATTCCCTTCAACAGCCAACCACTCATTGTTCCATTCACTCAGAATCCTTATCTCGATGGAATTTAGGATATCCCTTTTTGGAATCCTAAAGAAATCCACGCGATTCTTGAGGAATGCCGCCTTTGCAGAAACGTCTGCTTCCTCATTTCCTCTGATTCCCAGGTGTCCGGAAGCCACCAAACCTTATGTTCTTTCCATCACTTTGGAGCGAGGAAAGCACATCCTGGGTATTTTGGATCGGCTTATCAGCTGAATACATAGTCTGGATTGCTTGAAGGGCACTTAGAGAATCAGAGCAAATCAGGAAATTTGATCCGCGGGAGCACTTTGTTGATCGCAGTGCTCTCAATATGGCCTAGCACTCAGCGGTGTAAACGCTGCACAGGTCGCCAAGACGGTAGCCACAGGTCTTACGGGGAAACACCACGGAGCAGCCGACACCGTCGGTCTGCTTCGACCCGTCTAGTAAACACAGGAATCTAGGTCCGGTGTTTGTCGAGGATTAGGTAAAAGTATACTCTCAACATCGCGGTTTGAGTGTTCTTCTTGTCATGATGCAGAAGATCGAAATTAATCTTCGGCTAGTGCAAAGTCCAAGGAGGAGTCTTACTGAAACCTTGATATAAGACATTAGGTGTTAAGAAATCAAGGTTTCCAAAATTTCTTTACATCAATATCCAAAAGGTTTAGTTGCTCTCAGTATGTTGTTGTAGATTTTTTTTTTTTTTGTGGGGCTTTAGGGCTCGTCAACATCGAGGGTTATTAGAGCCCATGCAAGTAGGGAAAAATGCAGTTTCGCACCATAGAGAAGAGCCCATAGAAGCACCATAGAAGAAGAGATGTTGTTGTAGAAACGGATGGAAGAAGAGGAAGGATGAAATACTGCGTTGTGCACCAGATTGTCGGGTCAAGTAAGCACGTGGCAAAAGTGTCGTACCATGAGGAGTTGCTGCAGAAGGTAAAGAGATGTTTCGTCACTCTCAGAATACCTAAACTATTTATAAACTTTATTTCTCTTATCAGTATACATTGTTTGTTTTTTATAAATCAAACTTAAGAGGAAAATTTGAAACATATATTTCCTTAGACATATTTTCGAAACCAAATCTGCGAGAGAGGTGGTGGCACCAAAACAATGGAATAAGGAAAGCAAAAGCACGAAACACGACCATTCGACTCTGCCTCCTTCCAAAAATATAAGCAGAACCGACAGTCACTATTTAGCAAGTCTACGTATTCAACAGTCCTGCATTCCTGAAGACGGAAACTAAAATTCGCATCGTATCCTACAAGCTACGATTACCGCCATGTTCAATTTTCCAATGACAAACTCGCCAAAACTGAGGAAACGCCTCTAGTGAGTTTCGGAGTGCAGTAGCGACGGTGAGAGGGCGGGGGCGAGGCGGCGCGGCGAGGCATGCGGCCAGCAGCCCGTATCACGGGACAGTAACGGTTTGGACGCGGTGAGCGCGCCGACCGACGCGGTACTGTGCGACCGCCCCGCAGCCGCAGAATGTCCAACGCTCTCACGCTGCATTGGCAGAGGAGCCAGGAAGGTATCCCCGACACGTCCGCGTGACAATATGTTACACGGTTGCATTCAGATCATCTTCGAAACATGTACGTACTCATGTCAAGATTATTCATAATAAAGTAGCGGTAGGTTGTTTTGAGATTGGCGAACCCACATAGAAACCCGGAACCACCGAAGAATCTCAAAATATATTTCCATAACTCAAGACAAATTGGAAGGAAAAAAATTAAGAATGGACGAACAAATAGAAGAATGTGTCGTATCTAAAATATGTCCCCCAATACAAAACAACGAAAACATATTAGAGCGACATAGCTTTTAGATTTTGCCGTAATACATTTTCATTCAATAATACTTGTCTTAAGGGTTTGTTTTACGAGATATTTGGTGTACAAAACAATTTAACCCAGCTAAACCAACCGTTCAAGTAAAACATCTGCCACGGTATCTTACCCAAGTATTGCTTAGTTATTTATGATCCCAGCTAGGAGAAGGAAATAGGAAGGGCAGATGTTAGATTCCTGGGAGGTGTAAGGAACTGAAAAGAGTAGGTGAGTAAAACATCTGCCACGGTATCTTACCCAAGTATTGCTTAGTTATTTATGATCCCAACTAGGAGAAGGAAATAGGAAGGGCAGATGTTAGATTCCTGGGAGGTGTAAGGAACTGAAAAGAGTAGGTGAGGGAAATCCCAGCAGAAAACTCGATGGGGGAGGGGGATCGAACCCTCGCTCTCCCACATAGCGGTACGTGAGGAGCGAAGTCTACCACTACACTACCGCCGGTGGTGGCACCGATTACACATACATCTACTTAGCTCCGCTTCCTGCTCATACTACTCGAAATGTATACTAAATACTAAATATATACTCGAAAATATAATCATATTACCTATATATGTATATATGTGTGTACGTATGTATATATTTACGTATGTATGTGATAGAATTTTAAAAAAACTGTAAACAAAACAATTCTAAAACATGGAAGTACCTGTGACCACATTTAAATGAAATTGGTCGAATCGTTTCATCTCCATGAGCATAAAAGAGTAGATTGGAAGCCTACATAAAGAATTAGAATGCAAAATGCGTCACATCCGTTCTCAAACACTTTGAACTAAACACTAACATATTATTTATCCAACATAACTTATGTTGACGTTGTTGTTTGGATCAAAATATCATATACCAAGCTGAAAAAAAATTGTCCCTATAATGTGTTTTGTTGTAAACAAATTATATCCTAACTCAATCAACTAATTCTATCAAACTTAGGAAAAGGTTGTGACTATGTTGACATATTTTGTTTCTGAACTAATTGGTTAACACTAAACTTTCAAAAGAAAACGCCATAGACATTTTAATCCTTCAGAATTGACTAGTGGAGTTCGATATAACGCCAAGAGGTAGAAACTAGTCAAATTATTGTCCGTATAGTTTAACTATTTAATTCCTCAGATATTCAATAAGTAGATGTAACATCTTACATACATAGTTTTTGTAGGGAAGAATTGTACAAGACATATTTTTTCACCCGGCTATGTGGATCACAAAAGACTATCGTCAGTCTCGAATTCACACAAACAATACGCTTTCACTTTGTTCCAAGTACATGAGAAACATGATTAAATATACATAAACTTCACTTTTTCTGTATGAGAAACAACCTTCAACCAAGTATTAAACTCTCCCGTTCTCGTAAAAGAATTAATTTTACCAGATCGAAGAAAATAACAAAATAAATTGTTAAAGGTGCTCTTCGAATAAAACATTTACATGCATATGAACACATACAAAAAAATGTAATGAGGGAGTTACAAAAATGCTCCCTGATAAACTGTTATAGCTTAACAGCATCAAAACACAAAGTTTACGTAACGATTTCGAAAGTCCAAAAAGAATACGTCACAACAAGATAACACTTCAAACAAAAATTCGAATAGCAATATTTAGTGCGACCTCGTAAGTAGACACGTTCTGTTAACGCTAACGATGTTTCGACAGTTCTGCAATCAGGTCATCAAGAATAAGCCCAAGAATAAAACTGAAACGCAAGTAGCAATATCTCACACAAGGGGGAAAATACTGCCATTTCTTAATTATTAAAAAAATGAACTCATTTAATTCATAAAAGTGGGTAGTGAAGATTTTGGTGTAAATATGATTGCTTAAAGGAACTTCGACGCCATAGTAAATTATCTAGCGCTAAAATACTGAAATGTATTGGCAAGATTCGATTGGCTTCTTGTCTTTTCTCTAGAGAGACTGCGTTTGAAGTAGAGCAGCTTACAATAGCTATTAACATGATCATGAGACTATCTTAATTTACATTTACAAAGTTTCGTTTTACATAGTCACTTATTCCTCTCTCCCCTAGCGTTCCAGTGTCACTATCTCGATCTTTGTTTTACAGTAAAACTCAAGTCATTTAGAAAACTTGTGAGCTACTATTCTACAATAAAGTGGGAGAAATGTAATGATTAAGAGATATGACTACAAGAAAGGATATTGGTTTTATCGCTTGAACTGTTTAAGATGAAACATCATTTATGCTAAGAATGAACAACAAAGGTGACAAAAGAGATTTGAGCACAAGTATTCTGAGACACACCAGTATATCATTGGAACTAATACATCGATAATAGCGAGAGATAAAATAAAAACAAACAAACCATCATTAAGATAAAAATAAAATCCTAAAAGATTCAAGTTCGATTTCTTTCCAAGACTGCTACAGAGTTTCATACAACTTTATTGTAATGTCAAGTAAAATAAATACATCAATAAATAACTATGAACTTTTTCGACTTTTTTAGCCTAAAATTTGATTCACTCACGATGTTTCATCAGTGGTCAGCGACTTCATCACGCGTTAGTACATTCATATACGAAACGTATCCTAGAAACATGTCATAAATGAAATATTCAACAACAGAGAAAATAAGAACAATGAAACAAAATATAAAAAACAAAAACTATACACTAAATTATCATAATATTGATAAATAAATACCCGAGTTTCTTTGTTGTTAAGTATTTTATTCATGACATTTCTACGATACTGTATATTTATGCACTATCACCGGATGGGAGAAGCAAAAGTCGGAACGCCGTGAATGAAATAACATTTAATTCTGTAAAGGGTCGAAAAAGTTGATAATTGTATAATACAATGTAGAATAATAATGATCGATCATTACATCGATAAATTTCATAAAAAGGACAATTGCATAGAATTAGCTTAAATCGATGAATATTTTGGTTTTCATAATTATCTGAGTATCAAATGCATCTGTGATCAGCATTATATTTTGTAAATTGACACAAAAATCTTTGAGAAGATTTACGAGTATATAACATGTGGCTTATATTTTATATTTACAGACTTAGAAGAAAACAGATTTTCTTAGTCAATAAATTAATACATGGTATAATTCGGTCAAATTGGGCCTCGTCTATTTAGCCAAAAACTCGTTCACACATCTACTGAACTTTACAGAGCAACACCACTCGTCCTTCTTCAACTCTGATACATTGGCATTTGAATATTGACAAAGTATAGACGAAGCAGTCGTCATAATTTCGAATAGGAGAGAAGGTGAGGTAGCTCGATCGGCCCGCGGCGCAGGCTGGCTGCGGGCGGTCCAGGTTCCTTCCTCCGCGTCCCACTAACCCACATGCACGAGAAGTCCCGCTTTTCAACCGCGCGTTTGTAGCTCATTTTGTTCTTAACGCAGGACTCAAGTACTCCCACCGGCGGAATGTGGATCAGAAAAGGGGTGACCAACCAAGATGAGTTGCACTACGCAGCAGACTCTTCGTAAAGCCTTTCACTCATTCACTATAAAGGACACATATTTATTACCATCCATCGACTATTACATACAACAAGACTTGTACACTGAAGAGAAGGATCAATGATGCGAATAACTTCACTTTCCAACATTCATGGACCTATGAGGTTCATCCCCAAGACTACTTGCAACTGAAACGGAATTAACCTAACAGAAATTCACGATTCATGGTAGATTATAGATCCATATAAAAGAATTCCGACCACGATGAGGATCAAATGGCTTGACCTATCAGAAAATAGCACCAATCAGAAAATTCGAATCCAAGTTTTGCTGCTTCGTAGACACTGGGAACGGGTACTTGAACTGCAGAATGGTGCAGAGTAACTGGCATATCAAATCATTCGTCATCCAATATGTGTTTATTTCATTTGTTCTGGGAGAGTAAAATGCAGCAGAAGTAGGTACTACTATCACGAAAGCATTGATCCAAGGAGGTAAATTCTCTTTTTTTAAAAATATTCGTGTTATTTATGCTACGAAGAAACGAGAAACGAGTTTATGACAATTCAAGACGTTTTACAACTGTCGTAGACTGCAACGGAGTTCGCGAAAGTTTTTGCCAAACGCCACAACCTTCAGTCAAAAAACCCAATGACTCATCAGCTTGCTTCAACGACAAACATTACACGGTAAAACGGCGACAGTGAGATTTCACTTACTTTGTAGACCATTAGAAATATGCAAGAATCGATGTTTATTTCATCAGTGCAATGAGTTGTAAAATCAGATATCCTTACAACTATATTTAGAGCATGAAGTTGCAAATAAAATTTTATACAGGCTTCATACGATATAGAAGGGAAATGCAGTTGTCCAATGAACCGTAATAAAGTTCTCTTAGAATGTTTGTAACAGTGTATACGCTTAACTCTAAAAATTACCGTCTTTTAAGTGAACATTTCTAGAAATGGAATCTGTAGTAATGGAATGCTACTTCTCAATAGAAAGAATTTGTTTCGAGCGTTTGCAACGAATATAAAGAATCCCCTCATACACTTCGTTCTTGAAAAGTGATTTTTGTGGGGCTTTACGGCTCGTCGACATCGAGGTCATAAGAGCCCTAAAATTATGTTTAAGTAGGGAAAATGCACTTACGCACGAAGGAGAGACAGCATGACTCTCCCCGCGTGTGGGACTCGTCGAATGACTCAACCATACCCACTAAAAACCCTCCTGAATTACAATATATCAAAACATATCTCAAAACATACATCAAAACATTACAAAAAATGAGGAAAATGAAAGATACTCTAGCCCTAATAGCGTCGGGATCGAAAAGAACAAGAGGTGACCAAAGAAGGTCAGGAAAGAGAAAGGAAGGAGCATGGCACAAGTAAGTGGAAGTAATGCCAGACAGCTCGGGGCCCCGTGTTTGCCAAACACGTACTTACTAGATGTAAGTCCCCTGGGGGGTTGAAAAGTGAAGAAATGAGAAATCAGTATATTAGATAAGTAATAAACCAGTTAGTGTGATCCACAAAACTAGTCTTCCACAACAGAAGTTTCAGTCCCGTTTGGTGATAACAGAAATCAACAGCGGATAGGTAACGTAATAAGCAATAACAATTATAAACAATATAAGTAGACAAATTTTAAGCAAATATTCAGTTTTTAGTTAACATTTGATAGAAAGTTGCCAGACTGCAATGAAAAAAAAGCAACGCATTAAATATGAGTCAACATATCAATACATCGCCATACAGAAATACCAATCGAATCAATAAGGTCTCTCGCTAGCGACGGGTGTCTCCTAATGCTTTTCTGTAAGTTAAAATAGCTTTCAGAAGTATAACACCAACATACACTTCAAAAAAATTACGCTTGAGATATGGCTATCTCATACGTTTATCGAAGCAGGCTTATCGCTTCCCGATACAGTAATTCCGTGGCAAGTGGTTCATCACACTGATGTATCACCTTCTTCCCGATTCCAGTATGACGCATCAATGAGACATCCAGTAACCAAGCGAAATTTTTAAGAACCCATCCATCAATGTAATCACAACTGATGATACGAAGCAATATTCTCCTTAATTCCTCATTCACGTGATAATACGAGAATACACTTATTCATTTGAGATGATCTGAGGTCGACAAGTATTTAGAAAGCTTAGAACCCCAAGATGATCGTAGGATTTGCTACTTCGTTATAAATTTAACAGTGCTTACGCTGCAAGTGAATTTTTTAACCTAATTCAAGATAAAAACTAACAATAATTAATACAAATACTGAGCCGTAGAATAAAATCTAAACATTTAAGACATTTTATGAATATCCATTGAACGCTATACTCGGAGATCGCATACATAAGGAACGTACTAGGAAGGAACACTGAGAATTTGGTCACCTCTACGTCAATCGACTCAAGATCTCAATGTGTAAATATAGAATCCGATTTTACAATCCGTGCAATACAATTGTATTTCAGTAATAATTATTGCGTCACTTCTTAATGATCAGAACAAGCTAGATTCACATCAATTTCCGATGTGTTATCGTAAAAATTTATTGTAGAGTAAAAATGTTATTGTACATTTGACCAGTAAAAATAAGATTGTGTTCGAAAAAGTTCCTTGAAAGCTCGAAATCATTTTAATCGCTTTTTTTATTTACATGTAAATAAAGAGACGAAAAGTTCATCCCTCATGCGAGCTTTAGACGTGACGCTCAAAAGTAAAAAGAGGGACTTTATTAGGATATATGCAAATAATATGAAAACTAGTCACACATGAGAAAAAAATGACAGTTACCTGAACTATAGAGCATAAAATTCTGCATTCATTGAGAGTAGCTTAAAATTATATGATAAATAGATTATAGATATCTAACACAAAAAGCTTAACTGAGAATGCGGATAATATTTTTATCAGGAGACAATAACGCTTTCTTTTGTACCCTATAAATTACTATACCAACTGTAATTTGATTCATACTAAGACAAATAATTATTTGAGGTCTGACATACCCAAATATAATGGTCCAATCAATGATATTTTTTTTTTAATTCTGGAAAGTCACAGATAATATGGAACTGTTATGAATAAGCAATACTAAATATAGGATTTTCATTAAAGTAATTTATTAGTTTTCAAACGCTTTTGGTAGATGTTGCAAAAGTATTTTACTCGGAGAAACATATTTGGAAAATACCCTTTATCTCTGCAATGAACTGAAAACGGAACGCTAGAACAATTCATTTTATACACAAGATAAGATAATTATTTTCAGGCATAATATTCTATGAGAAAGTAGTGAACACTTTTAGTTCATAAAATAGTTTACCTCTCCGTTCATAACTGGTGAACGGAGACGGGATTTAGGACGGGATAAAATTTCCACCAATACTGATTATTCATTTTGGCTGTAAGATTAAAATACAATTTTAATCATAAATATATATTGTGTGCTATATCACAGATATCTACGTCGAGTAATCCCAGACATATAGCTCATTGGGGCAACACCAATGCCACTTTTCTTTTTTTCGTAAACATCCGTTTCTCTTTGGAGAGTTTCTGATTTCTTGAGAAACGATTCCTCAGCCGATCACGAATTTCTACACCCACCCCCGTGACGAATCTCATGATCGCGGATGAATGCCTTCGTAGTAAGTCGCTCTTGACACTGGATCGCACCGCATCAGCGAAATCTCATTAAGGAGATCTCCACGATGCTGTCACCGTTGAAAAAACGAGGAAAGGAAAAGGAAGAAAACAATATCAGAGGCTTGTTTTCCACGAAAACAATTAAATAAGAAATAAGAGAATGGTTACCAAATGCTTCTATTACTTCCAAATATCCACATTACTCCCGGGGAAGTGTTTGGAATATTACAACTAGAAATTTCAACTTATCCATGCAAACGAGTCTTCTCTCTTCCATATAAAACTAGAGCGCAATTCATCTAAACAAAAACTCGAAGACTCGAAACGAGACGTTCAAAGTCAAATGACTATACTACTGACAACTTCCGATACAAATCATTATACACAAGTAAGTGTTCTGCGGATCTTAAGTTATCTTGACTGTATTTCAAAAATAAAATTGTTAACGTCGAGGAGGAATATACAAGAAAATGCTAAGTGACCTGTACGAGTGCTTCTTACGTGTGAGCGATTTATTTGTATATTTATAGGATTTGTGTAGTTTTTTTGCTTAAAAAAAAGTAGAACAAGTAAACAACAAAAAGAAAGAAACTAAATGCCACATCTATAGCGAATCAATTGACCATTACTCCCTATTTTGAGTACATTTTTGATCGTAAACTGTGTTACATCACTGATTGAGAGACATTAACTTTTCACAATTCAATTATCACATCTTGGGTAATTGGCAACTGAATTTATTGAAATTAAACTCTCCAATTGTATATTGTAAAATCAAAAACTGCAGTCTAGCATATAATCTTAAACAATTCGTACAAAGAAAATAATTTCAAATGTTTTGAACTAGTCAGTTTCAGTTTCACTAAAATGTAATTTTTCCATTGTGACTAAGTGTTCCGTACATACTCTATAAACGGGGTGTTCCTCGCAAAAAAATCATAAACAGTAATCCGTATTACGAAGAGATTGGATATGCTGACCTGTGCCGGAGCCCGTAATTAGTGGGAAGGGGGGGGGGCGAAGTTGGGATGTCAAGAGAGCTCGCGACTCAGGTTAATTTCTTAATTTACGTAATGATATAATGTCCGGCCCTTGTGTTCTACTTACACTAAATTGTGGGATATCAAAAACGGAAAGGCGTACACCTATGTACAAGTAAACCAACAAAAAGTATAAACATAACACGGATGATTTGCTAAATAACTTTTAGCTACCCTGAAGTGTTAGTGGAATGCCTGAAACAGTCGCGGGTTTTTCAACCAATCATTTTTAGTTTCCGAATAAAACTAAATGTAGAGGGTCCAGATATCTTAATAGACTTGCATGCTAACAATTAACAGCACATATAGCAATAGATAGTAGGCAGAGTACGACAGCGAATTAGGTTTGTACGTCAGTGCAATTGCCCTGAAGGCCACAGCAAGATGGCCGAAACGTTGGTTATGCCAACGCGGTTTATCCCGGACAAACAAATTTATACAATAGATAGAAAATGACAACAGTAACTAATAGCTAACACGCGAGGCCGCGGTGTGTCGCTCATGTAAGATAAATTATTCGGAACTCATCTTTCATTTAAGTTCTAAGATAAAACTTAATATTGCTTAATTCTAATAAGGACAAAAATACTGAGATTCTTTCACGGGACCCTTCCAATTTTCCTCACAAGTGTCGAAAATTTGGATCAGGATGTGATGTTAACTCAATTTGAACATAAAATGTGCAAGAAATTTCCAAAAGAAGTCATTTGTAAAGTGGTATCCCATGGCTACAAAATATATTCGACAACGAAAAGCAGAGGTAAGTCCTCAATCACTACCTCTGTGACGGTAGAAGGTCATGGGTAGATCTCCCGCTCCCCTAACTAGATTAAGATTTCAGTTACGGTATTTCTGCATCCCTTCCAAACTACCTATGTTTAGCAATCTTTACGATTCCTTTCACCAAACACTTCTTTTTCCACAAAAAAATCCCCTCACTTTGATTAAGAACACTAAAACTGAACATAAGCCAGTAAATAAATAATTTAATATTTAGGTAGGGTTTCTTACAAAATAATTCAAGTTCTGCAAGTGCGTAAAACACAATCCTGATCCACTTTTTATTCAAAAACTATTTTCAATATGCGAGCTACATGTCATGTTGTGTAAAAAAAATTTAAAAAACAATAATCCCCATTTTATACAATATTTGATATTTTTCAATTGAGACTTTCAAGCTAGTCAAGCGCCTAAAAAGCAAATTCATACCTTCATTGACAGAACCTTTGTGTCAAGATAGCACTAGCGCAAATATTACTAAATTACAAAAATGTCTGAAAGATGCATAATTACTCAGAACTATATGTTTGCAGTTTCTTTTGTAATTAATCGGCAATTTAAATGAAATAATTTCAATGGAAAAAGTGGCATTAATGGAAAACATACTTGTTAAAGTGTAAAACATGAATGTGTCTTTGGTCCCCTTTGGAAAAATTTTCCGTTGCATTCTTACATCAATCAGCAGCAGATGTCACCGCACATATCAAAAATACATTTCACTTTTTTTTCGGACAGTGATTCATGTCCACGAAACATGTGCTCGTCAACCATGCTTCTTTGCCTTGTAATGTCATGCGTTTTTTAATTGACTCAAGCCAGTTCCTTACAATAATGTTCTACTACGCGCTAATACATTAAACTTACAAAATGTTTTTCTCCGTTACAACAGACAAATTGCACATAAAGAAAAATACAATCAAACTTAAGAAATTAGTTGGATCACTAGTAGGTCTACGTTAATTGCCACCCAGTGAGTAACGCTCCGTGTATTAAAATAACGATACCTAGATAACGTATTGTGCGTCGCAGTCGCAGTCCAAATATTTTGTAGAATAATAATTTTCTCAGATATACAATTCTCAATTAAGAACCCATTCATCATTTTTTGAATCGTAATTGTGTCTCAGAAATCTAGTCAGTGCTTCTGTAGCCAATCAAGATGTTGACAACCCAAAAATCAAAAGGTTTCGCGAACGAAGGCCTGAGAGAGCACAGAGCCCCACTCCAGCAAGGACCCTGGATGAGATGAACACCGAAGTCTATGCCCGCTAATCAAAGCCCGCGGGGAGAATGCAGGTTGACCGGACGTCGGAGGCTGCCGAAGAACGCGTCTCGTTGAAGGATAATTCCTAACACGCTGAGTAACGGGAATCACCTTGCCCGCATCCACCGCCACAGCCGCCTCCAGGACCCCGCCCCCCGCACGGCGCGGCGGCGGCCACCACTCCGCCACCGCTCCTGTGTGAGTGTCTGCAAGAGCCCAGCGGCACGGAACGCTGCAGACACGGAAGTGCGCGTTGACTTGGCGGCGGAGGCGCCGACCGCGCGCATGCCGCGAGACTCCAGCGGCCACGACTCCTTCCTCCTCCTTCCACCTCGGTGTGGCGCGAGACACAAGAATAGCAAGACATCACAAGAAACACAATGATTCCACTCCCAACCCATGCGCCCAGATATTTCACCACTGACGCCATACGCTCAATACAATATTTAGGTCAACGTTTAACAATACAATGTTATAATTGAATATCATACGAAAATGACTCGCGGTAATGGTTTTTCCCAGCTTATAATTTGATGCAATATTTCGTAATTTTGCCCCAGACCCGAGGATATTTTACCTAAAACTAATACAATACAAAAGTTGTGCTTCCCTACATTACAGGGATTTTTATCAATTATAATGATAATAAACGTTACTCTGTTTCCAGACGTTAATGAATATAAAACATCGCTTTCGTTAAATCATTAATTCACATTTCAAGGAAAGAGACAAGTGTGTATCTGTGTTATAAGAGGAGTAAACTCAGTTTCGAGATTAATAAGGGAAAAGAAAAAAATATTTACGGTAATAAGAGTGATCTGGCGTCTGTTTTTGAAAATCCTGAATTTTTTAAAATGAAATAATAAATTATCACCAATCAACTTGTCTAATAACATTTGGACATTCCAGGGCTAATATTTGAACAAAACCATCTTGAAATTATACGAGCTCTCAGAGATAAAAAACATGATAGAACGGTGTTTCAATAAATTCTCATATTGTTTCAAACGGAAACAATATTTTAAAAAATATTATACGTGTCATAAATTTAACTAAGACAAGAGCAGTAGGAAATTTCCCTTGCCTTTCCGGACAATTAAGGAAGTTATTTAACAAAAACTGTCGCAATACTAAACAACTCTAGTCAAACTAGAGGCTATTTTTCAGATACACCGTTTCAATTTAAACGATATAATTAAAAATAAGCAATTTTTAGTTCACGATAATTCGTGAATTAGTTTCATTGATTATTTTTAGTAGAAACAGAATAGATAACATTGAAAGTGTCAAATGGTTATGTGCTTGACTGGCGGCAGCCTCAATGGTAATACTAGTTAATAGTAACCCATAATATAATAGAAGAGGAAAAATTGCTTCTGTAAATGTTTTGGTTTTTCACGGTGATTGAAGATTTATTTATTTATTTATTTATTTCCTCTATTTTTGGCCTGGATAGTTAGGACCTGTGGGTTGCTCTTCTACCTAACCACATGATTAAAGAACAGGAATCGGAAGAGTTGTTGGACTGGAGAAATTTAAAAGAGAATGAACGTAAAGGATTATTAAAAAGCGTTTAGTGCAGCGTACGTAGGTTGACAATTCTAGTCAGTATTTGAAAACATGGAAAAATGAACAGTATGCAATATTGGTTTCGGAAAATGGTATTTTCCAAATTAACTCCAAAATCTCTTGAGAACTCAAGAATATTGTTAAAAACTCACTTATTCCTAAAAACGTGCTTATTTTAAGCAAAACAAAAAACAATGGTTGCCAGAGATCTTAATGTACTTCAAGAATTCGGCATACAGGAAATGCACGTTAGAAAGAAATACTATCTTACCTTGCTAGCTCGCGGCTGTTTCCGGAGGTTGGAGCGTCCGTTGATGACGATATTGGCCCCCTCGAAAGTGAAGTTGCAGGGCGAAGGAGGACCGATGGCAAAATCATCCGTGGAGGAATCTCCAGAAAGGGAAGGGTCTAAGATAAACACATCCTTATCACCGTGCTGAAAAAAAAGAAGGCAGCGCGGCTAGACTTAGTAACATTTAATTTAAAAAGTTAACAGTGAAAGGGAGATAAAATAAACCAAGCAACCATGAAATCCGTCTAATAATAGCACTTTTCAGAAGAATAATTTGAAAAAATATTCATACATTTAAGAAAAGACAATACATTCTAACAAGAAAAGACAATATTTATATTAATGTTTACAAACATACGAGGTTACATTTAGAATTACTGTAAACGTAAAATATGATAAATCTTCAAGAAAAATGCAATAAGTTTCATGAAAAAAGTTAACATCTCGTAAAATACATGGATAAATATATTTAAAAAATCTAGAACTACCACTACACACACATACAACAGCACCCCATATTTTTATTTACATTTTAGTACCTATAAACCGATAGAAAAATGTATGAATTGAAATTGGTTAAAAGAAAATCATCGTTCATAAAGACTGAACAGAATAAACTAACATTTTTTTAAATTTCAATATACTTAAGTTTTTTATTAATTAGACTAATAAATGAAATTTTTAAATGAGGGACAACTTCCTCTTAAAAAAGCAACTTTTTGAACTCGACAAATTTGAAACATTTCTTTAAGAAATCTGGCTAACTTAAACTTCCTGATATTTTAATAGCCTCTACCTAATATATCGGATTTCACTCCGTGATCTTTGTGAAAGAAGCAAAAATTCGCTAAACTAAAATCGATTGGTCAAACCATAACAGTCGAAATTAAGATCCAACATCAACTCAAAAGTAAACTTCACTTTGATTTGGAATTATGATATCGAACATACAAATTTCACGGTTATTCAGAGGTGGCTTCGCAGTCTTGCTTTACAGGTGGGAAAACGCGCAGTTGGCCGCGAAAACCAAGAGATTCAGACAAAATGCGGACAGTGGCCTCATTTCCATCAGGGACCGTTGCTTCAGTTTCGCTTCAAATTGACGAAATATGAGTCCATCAGTTCGTCTAAACGTAGCTCCAGTGTTATTATGTAAAATAAAAACGCGCCATAACAGATCCCAATGAACAATTTCTTTCCACTCCTCAGAGAGGAAATTTTATTTTATTTAACATTTTAATATCAATATTGAATCACGCCTAATTTCTTAATAATAACGGCCATTAGTGAATATTAAATATTTATTTTGTATTACATCACAGTTCAGGTTTCGATCATCAGGTGATTTAATAAAGAATAAACATTGGATGTCCACTGAAATGTCATTAATATTAAGAAAATAAATATTATTTACGGTTGAACGTAAAAGAAGTTCCATCTCACAAGACCCCAAAGGAAGACATTTCGAAAGTGTAAAAGAATTTGTCAAGAGCAGTTTGGAACATTACGAAGACTTAATCTGAACAACTGCTGATTTAATGTAGGTTTATACAAGTTTTTAATATTATCAACATTTTGATACGTTTCCATACAATGATATACTGAATGTTTCGTCATGTTGCTTGTGAATTAGTATATATTTATAATTGAGCTCCTATGACAATAACCCAAACCCGGTTTGAAACTTGGGATTAAATAAATAATAAATATGTTAAGTACACAAAAAATTCGTTATAATTACCAAGTAAAATATTATTTATGATTGGACATAAAAATAAAAAAATATATAATTCCAATTTTCTTTTAAATAGTATTGAAAATGTAAATTATTTTGATGTTATCTGTACAATACTAATTGGTTTAATTGAAAATAAATATAAAAAAAGAAAGAAGAAAACTTTCGATTCGACTGCCATCTCTGTTTAATATCCCAATTGCTTACTCAAAATGTTTATTAAGTATGTTTTAATTTCCCTGAAAGTTAATTTTGACAATCTGAGTAATTTAATTTAAAGAAATGACCGTAATCACAATCGCTGATAAACATTTGCGTAGAAAAGTTGTCAAACAGCAAAAAAGGATCAATCCAATTTTTTTTCTGTTCATTTAAGGTTAATTTCAATAATTTTTTGTCCGAGTAGTCTGCCCTATCCCAAAAACAAATCTGACTACAGGCTTGCTACTGAACAACATTGTTTTCGACAGTAGTAACAATTGTATGAAATAAAATTAACATCAAGAACGAATTCACCTCTTCCTCTACTGGTTCAAAACGTATTTAATTATTTAATTTATCAAACCTAGACCCGATTCTACCTTCTTAAAATATGAATGGACAGCGTTTCGAGCTACCCAATGACTTCTAACTGCAGAGTTATATGTAAGACATCAAAACATAGGGTGTGTCCTTATTTCACATAATGAGCGCTTTTCAAAAATCTGAGAATTTTCTTTTAAAATTTTATTTATTCTATTTACTTGAAATGATTCGCACAATTCGTGTTCTACTGACTCCTCGACAATTTTACATATAAGAAGTATAAATTTCTGCATGTCAATACACAGATACCTCAATTGCAACATTAAAAATATGGTTTTTTGTATTATTAAAAAAATTTAAGAAATTTCATGAAAATACATCCTCTGGCTCTATATATATTTTTATTCAATTCTTAGAGCAATTGCATACACTTTAACACGAAGAATTTTCTAAAATACCCAAAGAAAAATCTGAGAGAAACCCGAGTCTGAAGATAAATCCCTGAACTGAACAATCTATCGGAATAATTCACGTTCTTATACTAGAGTGTGCTACAGTTGACGAATAACTAACAATAAGTATTTTCTAACATAAAGATGATTTGGTTTAATCAATCTGCAAACAGAAAATCATATCTGGTAATTTCAATCGCTGATTTAAAAAAAATCCTTAGATACACTTACATTGAGATAAATAAATTACCAGGAAATTAAATTTTCCCAGGAAATACGTGCAGAGTTGAGACAAAAATAACTTTCTCAAAAATGTTAAAAATTTCTGAGAAGTCTAGGAAAACATCCGAGAGAAGCGGAACCCTATGTTGTCAAAAACTAATTCTGATAACAAAAATCCATATGGGGTAGATCTTAAGATTTTCAGGTCAGTGCGTAAGGACAGTACACTATTGAGAATTCTTAGAAAGAGTTACGTTTAAACTACGTATCGTTACACAAGCACATCGTAAACCAAAATTGCAATTTAACTCTTAGTACGTAGGATTGAAACCTGCAAGAAATTTCATAATCAACATCAACTTGAGAAATAAACTCTTATAAACTGAGATAAAAACTCGAAAGGAATTTTAGCTACGTACGAGATCGCATGCAGCAATCACTGGCAAACTCGACCATGGCTAATAGGACACCATGCGACCTGCTGAGGAACAGTAGATGATACGAAGAACTAGAAATAGTCTCGCATACATTAACGATCACATACTCGATAATTTACAGGCTTCGTAAACTGCTTGAGTTGAAAAAAAATTCTTTTTTAATTGGGGTTTTAGGGCTCGTCAACATCAAGGTCATTAGATCCCTTAAAATACTTATTTATGACCATATTTCTGAATATATTTTATACCTGTATCTTAGAGAAAAACAAGTCTATTTCAAAGGTAGTTGTATGTATTAATCATCACTAGCGTAATCGTAGACGAAACAATATAATTCAAGGGAAAATTATTTCATCCAGCACCAGAAATTATAGGAGAGCTTTCATGAGCGAACATGAGGTAAAAGTAACTTAAGTTCTCAATCTAATTCATACAACACTTAAAAATTAAAATTACGATTCTACTGAGTTGCCAAACACAAAACCGAAAATAAAAAAGAGATGTTCTCAAAACTTTACCCCAGGATGTTATTCTCCTTGACCACAAATAAAAAAACTCACTCCATAAATTAAATTTTCATGTCAAGGATAGACGAAACGTATATCACTATTCTTTTAATATTAACCCCAAAATAATGTTACCAAGATTTATTTAGAATTTTCCAAAAACATACCTCCAAAATAAATATAAAATTTAAAAAAATATTACTCCAATCAGTTTAAAATGGAACCTTATACCACAGTAATGAGGGATTCTTACCATGATTATTTATTTTGTCCGCAACTACATTTTTTTTGCTGTGACTTATACTACTTTTGCCCGTAATCTTGGTAAAATTTGCTATATTATCCCCAACGTAGTATACATACGATCCCAATTGTACACAAGTTTTTCGAAAAGGGTACCGAAATATCCAAACTTCCGGAAGTAAAATAACGTTCTCATTCGTAAGGATCGATGGTATATTGAATTTTGCGGATCATAACAAAATAATAAAGGCGAGATAAGGTAAGTCATGAGCTTGCAATTCTATACTACTAGACTTGAAACCAGTCACCAACGCTGACTCACTGATCTTCAGATAATCTATATCCGTCTTGAAATTACGTCTCAAGTGCTCTCGCACAGAGTCGCATTATGTACAACACATACACCAGTGGACATCGAATATACTTTAACTATATTCTACATCACACTTGAGAACACAAAGGTTTTAAGAAATGTTTTTAAAGCTTCCGAGATGGAGTGAGACCAGTCACAACGAACGCTAACAATTGAAGCCAATACAATATATGAGTCCATTTCATTATTGAAAAAATGGACGAATATACAAATTACTTTATTTCGAGAAATGCTCTTATATTACGAGAAAATCTATTATGTAAGACAACATTTTTTATATTTAGCGAAATTATTACAAAACCAAAGACATTCCCATCGTCAAAATCGGTTGGTCCGTTTCCTAGATACTAGAGAAAATTAGCTCCCACGGTTCGTATTATCAACGCATTTCTTTGTGGAAACAATAGCAAGATGTATGGATTCTCTACTGTTTTCTTTTTCCTTCAACATTTCCTTGCCCGGTATACTCAGACTGCACCTAACTCACAACTCCCGATAAACTATATTGGACGTACGAAAAACATTCCTTTGTCAGCAGAGTCGTCTTCAAATTTCTTGTACACAAGTATTGGGACCAACCCTGAAACGTCTTTGGAAAGCATAAATCACAGGTAACTTCAGCTGCTACACACGCTACCCTTCCTCATATCATGAGCTACACGCCCCTGCGCGTATCTCCACTACTTGCGGATTGCACTGAAATATTCGGTTAACGCATGATATTTTGAGTTATAATGATTTTTATGATTATAATGTTTTTTATTATGATTATAGTGATTTTAAAAAAAGATAATCAGGTCACAACACAGCATACATTTTTACATAATTCCTAGTTTCAGGAGCCTAAATATTATATTTTCCCCTAATTGCCACATAAAACGCAATTGAACTATATTCTCGTTCTATGAAGGTTTTGCAAAATGGGTCAAAACCACACTTTTTCTTAAAAATACGTCAATTAATCTAAATGGATTATAGTGTATCAAAGAGACCAATAAGAAGTATACGTTATTTATTCCGATAGGCAGGATTCATCAGATTGGCTCATATTAAGCACAATCCAAAAATAGCGAAGATCTCAAAACCAAACATTTTGTACAAAATGTGCTTATAATGAAAGCATGTAATAACCTTACAACAGAATTGGATAATTAACATAATTAACAGATTCGAGCCTGAAGTACACGAGACATCAACACTTTCAGTCCGAAGAGAATATACATGATGACAGAAAGGGCGCGTCTTGTAATACACATGGCAGGCATATGACCTCATCGCCTCCCCCACATAGTGAGATGGGCATAGAAAACAGTTGCCAACACACATGACTCCGTGGGCCTGCCGAGTGAACAGAAGCAGCAACATAACTCCAGGCAATTTCACAAAACTCTGGATATCTGATATGACAAAGATATTCCTTTTAAAAGACAATACAATCAAATACGTCGTCTATAATAGATGTTTCCCATGTGCTTGTATTGAATCCTACGTAAAGTTGTTAATTAATTACTATTACAACAATGAAAATAAAAATTATATATTCTGCAGATGTGATAATAAAAAGAACTATTTTCGTTGTTCTTTTTGAAGGGGCGCATGTCATGACTGTGTCTTACAGAGAATGGACGTTAAGTCCTCCCCCACCCCTTTTTTGATCGGAATGGATTGGATTCCTTGCTTCCTCAGGGAGTTAACTTTATTGCGCCATCTATGGTCAGGTGAAATAGCGACAGACCGGGACTCGAATCCGGGACCGAAGTTCCGTCGTCTTGTTCACCTGGTCGTAGATGATGCAACTTGTCTCCATAAGTACTTTTTAAACAACTTATAACAATTTCAAAAACTATTTTCTTGCATGATTCTGTTGCCGTTTGGCTCAAATTAATTTAGTTTTATGTGTACTCAACTTTGGCACGGTTGTGTACATTAATTCTGTNAACTTTTTATCTTATCTAGGAATTTTTGCTGAAATTTTTGAATCCGCCTCTGCCTTAGGGCCCTTGATCGGAATTGATGGGATGGTCCCTGGCTTGCTTCCGGAGAGTAAATTAGTTTTTTTCACTCCACGTGGTCATACGCACTTTGTACAGTTTTTTTGACAATAAATTTATAAATTTATTAAGTAGGTACTCTGAAGTTAAAAGTTGAACTACTGGAGAGATTATTGGGGAAAGGTTACTTCTTCAATCAAAATTACATATTCACATTTGTCAATGTTTCGATACATTTTAATTTCTACAGGCTTTGTACTCTGTAGAATCATTCAAACCTTACTTTATACTGTTACTAATCTTCTAAGTATTATACACATTAATTCATAACCCTTTTCACCACAATTTCTGGTTGAATCAACACTTCCATACTGTTCTTTTTTTTAATGGGGCTTTAGGGCTCGTCAACATCGAGGACATTAGAGCCCATGCAAGTAGGGAAAAATGCAGTTTCGCACCATAGAGAAGAGCCGTAGTGACTCTTCCCCGTGTGTGGGACTCGCCGAATATCTCGACCATACCCACTAAAAAATCCTCCTGAAATCAACAAATATCTAAATACAAAGATAAAAGAAAAGAAAACAGAATACCAATACATTATATCACACAAGAAAACAATTTTATGAATATTATATTTTCTAATTACAGAAACAAAAAATGAAAGGAAACAAGACAGGAAAGATGAAAAGGGAATGCAAATTTTTAAACCCTCCCGAGAACTTGTGGGAGGAGCCCCGATCTACTCATAAAATTTAATAGTTTATTAACATCATCTGTTTCATTTCCGAGAACTGTTGGTAAATCTGCAGTCAGACCAATTTGTCTCCGTATTCTCGTTATTTTCTGCAATCAGTTAGTAGGTGATGCTCTGTCAGAGATGAGCTACACTCCTCACAAACGGGTTCATCATCAAGAAGTAAGAGATACCGATGAGTGAGAGGACAATGTCCTATGCGCAGGCGGGTTAGCAAGACCTCGTCGCGCCTGGCTGACCTAGAGGAACTGCTCCATGACTTAACAGAGGATTTGATAAGTCGGAGCTTATTCCCTTCAACAGCCAACCACTCATTGTTCCATTCACTCAGAATCCTTATCTCGATGGAATTTAGGATATCCCTTTTTGGAATCCTAAAGAAATCCACGCGATTCTTGAGGAATGCCGCCTTTACAGAAACGTCTGCTTCCTCATTTCCTCTGATTCCCAAGTGTCCGGAAGCCACCAAACCTTATGTTTTTTCCATCACTTTGCAGTGAGAAAAGCACATCCTTGATATACTGG
This sequence comes from Laupala kohalensis, assembly GCA_002313205.1. Lineage (NCBI taxonomy): Eukaryota > Metazoa > Arthropoda > Insecta > Orthoptera > Trigonidiidae > Laupala > Laupala kohalensis. The sequence continues at coordinate 473,297 of NNCF01126223.1, read as the reverse complement.
ATCAGCTTATTAGCTGGATGCATAGTCTGGATTGCTTGAAGGGCACTCAGCGAATCAGAACAAATCAGGAAATGTGATCCGCCGGAGCACTTTGTTGATTGCAATGCTCTTAATATGACGTAGCACTCAGCATCCTTAAACACTGCACAAGTCGCCTAGACCGTAGCAACAGGTCTCACGGGGAAAAACCACGGAGCAGCCGACACCATCAGCTTGCTTCGACCTGTCGGTAAACACAGGGATACGGACCCGGTATTTGTCGAGGATAAGGTGAAAATATACCCTCAACATCGGAGCTGGAGTGTTCTTTTTGTCATGATGCAGAAGATCGAAAATAATCTTCGGCTTGTGCAAAGCCCAAGGAGGAGACTTACTAAAACCTTGGTATAAAACATTAGGTGTGCGCATATTTAAGGTTTCTAAAATTTGTTTGGAGCGATATCCAAAAGGTTTGGTTGCTCTCAGTCTGTTGTTGCAGTAACGGATGGAAGAAGAGGAAGGATGAAAAATCGCGTATTGCACCAGATTGTCTGGTAAAGTTAGCACGTGGCAAAAGTGTCGTAGAATGAGGAGTTGCCGCCGGAGGTAAAGAGATGGTTCACCACTCTCGGCATACAAACTCGGAATGGGACTAGTGCGGTAGGCTCCCGTTACTAGTGGGTTATCTCCCCGGTGTTCATTAAACATAAATCTTCACGCACAAAAAGATAATTCAGCACACGGCCCCTGGGGCAATCTCTCGACGAATCCTACAATACACTGTGAGCGTTGAAATCTCCGAGGAGAAATGGTCGAGGGAGCTGGTGAATTAGATCTCCGAGGGAAGTCTCCGAGAAATCTCGTGTCGGAGGAAGATAGATTGAACAAACGGTCATAGTTGGTTTGCTGTGAATTGTGACTGCTATAGACTGGATTAGAGTTTGTAGGAGAACAGGTGAGCAGAGGATAGTGTTTCTAACAAACACGGCAACTCCACCTCTTGCTTGATCTCCCGTGGTATCGTCATATCTGAAGCTGATGTATCCCCGCAGAGAGGAAGAGTGTTCTGGTGAAAGGTGTGTCTGCAGGCAAATACAGATCGGATTACGACGCGCTAAGAGTTGTAACTCTTCATGTTGAGTTCTGTAGCCATTATGGTTCCACTGAAGTATGGAAGCCATTACCGTTTCGAACCTCCGGAGTCAGGTTCGTGAATGGGTAATTCCGCGTCACCGTCGGACAATACACGTTCTGACTCCGAGGAAGAAAGCACAGAGACGTTCTTTTTACGTCTGTGCAATTTTTTGCTTGGTAATTGAATAGGGTTCAGGGGTTTAGCCCTAGAACCAGGCTTTGTCTTTGTCTGTGTCTTTGTTGCAGTAGGTTTATTACTACTTGTTTTTTTTGTAGTAGATGGACGTTGGTGTTGTTTTAGGTTTCTCGGGAAGGGCTGAGTCATTTTTCTTGCCGCATTTGCACTGATATGTGCACGACGTTGTCGTAGACACGTCAGTGAAATCGGCCTGGACAGATACGTTTTTTATCTGCTTTGGAGTCTTGGCTGCGGTGGAGTAACTGGTAGAAAATACAGGGTGTAAAGCCCTGTATTTCTTCCGCGCTTCACCGTTCGGGATCTTCTCCGTAGTTTTAATTCTCTTTTCTTCAAGAAAGGCGACACACTCCCTGCTCCATACCGGGTGACTGCCGTGCAATTAATGCACTTTGCAGGCCCTTGGCATGAGACGCCGGGTTTGTGTGCCTCCTTTCCGCACTTTCCACAGGTAGGACGTCCCTTACACGATGTTGTCGTGTGTCCAAACCTCTGACACTTATAACAGCGCAGAGTATTTGGTATAAAGGGACGGACCGGCAGGTTCAGCCATCCAGTCTTCAGTTCCTTTGGTTGTTTAGGACAGTCAAATGTCACGATGAAGGAACTGGTCTTCTCCAGAACACCATTTACCCTCCTCATGATCTGACTGACCTCAACTACGTGGTCAGCCTCCCATTCTACAACTAGTTCTTCTGTTGCGATATCAATAATTTCCCTGCAACGTACGACTCCCTTGCTGCGATTAAGCGCAGCCTGGAGCTCGCACTTCACAGGGAACTCTCCCAACAAAGTACATTTTAAAAGTGCCAACGCTTGCTTGTTGGTGTTGGTTTCCAACAGCATTGACCCATTACGCAACCTTTTAATTGATTTCAGCGTTCCAACTAAACCCTGCAATCCTTTGTAAATATAGAACGGGGATACTTTTTCAAGTGTCCCGTCTATATGTGACATAACAATATAAACATTTTCATGAGAAATGTTCTGTTTCTTATCCTTTGTTTCTGAAGTAGGAGGGCTGTTAACCCTCGGCCGCTTCGAAGACCCTGAGGCGTAATACTTACCTTGCGGCTCGCCCACTCTGCAAGGCAGGGGAAAATCCATACTGTTCTCATCTCATACACACACAAGATACCTGATCAACACAATGCTTGTTGTGATGAACTATACTCTTCGAAGTTTCAAAAATGATTGATGAAAACTTCTATGTTACAAATAATGTTAATATGTAAAGATCATTTTTTTAAATAGCCATATCGTAAGATAATCTTTGAAATTAATTAAATTATAATAAACTATTAATATACAAGACAACAATATATTTATTTTCAAGTTTGCTATATATGCTTAGTACTCGTAACGGAGAAAACGTGCTTGGAACAATAAATTCGAAACGTCAAGGAACTAAAGTTAGTCAAAACGTTAACAGTTTCTACGATAAAGATAATACATCGCATAATGCACTCTTTTACATGCGTCTTTTTATAGTTAATCATTCTCTAGCAAAAGCATTCAAAAAAAGGTATCTTTAAGATTAAATCATTTATAGCAATTTTTCTCTCGTGACAACTTAGAAGTATATAATGAACCAATACTAGACTCTTTGCGAGACCTGCATCTCCACTGCTAGGAGTCCCATCCTCTGGATATTGTTATATGTTCCTTTCGCCTCACAGAAACAGTGAACAGGGAAATTTTAAGGTATGATACATTTATAATGCCCTTTCAAATTATCATGCTTCAAAGATTCATTATTTTTGCCACACAGATAATGATTTTATAAATTACGACCATTCACGCGATTTGGATTTTGACGCATTGCAAGATAAGCGCGAACATTGAAGAACGACGTACCTTAGTTTCAGGGGATGTATGAATAACCCACCAAATGTTAAAAGAATCTGTTCGTCATTCGCCGTGAGTTGAAAGGAGTTATCATCGCAATACCACCCCTACCAGTTCTATTTGTGTAAAAAAGACGAACTTAATGGTACGATAAGGCACTTTGCATTGTTTTCACATAATGTGTTTGAGTAATAACATCAATGGTAATTACGTACATCTAAAATTTCCTCGCCTTATTCACAAAGACAATATTTCTCACGTTATTCTCACGATACTCACTGAAGTAATAAGTAGGGAGGGGGTGTACATCCCCTTAATGTGGGGTAAAAATGTTTCGCTCAAACGCACTGCTTGCCTCTAAAGACACGAAAGGAATGTTTTGTCACAAGCCAATAGATTTTATCGTCTGAAAAACGAAGTTTCAAAAGAAAGTGAAATATTTTAGGGGTATCAAACAGGGGGACAAACATAGTTGAATGGACTTTATAAAGTTCGAACTAAAAAGTTGTTCTTAGTATCTATTTTCATTTTTTTTAATTCTCAAAACGTTTGTTTCATGTTTATGTTTTATAATTTATTTTTTAGACCCACTTTAGTTCCGAAAATAAAGTATAATATTTAAAAATAAATTATAAAACAAACATGAAACAAACGTTTTGAGAATTTAAAAAATTGAAAATAGATACTAAGAACAACATTTTAGCTCGAACTTTATAAGGAAAGTCCATTCAACTATGTTTGTAATTGTTTTCTTAATAAAATATATATTATAATTCACTAAAAGACTGTTTTAATACAAAAATATCTCTGACTCAAACGTCTCTTTAATACTGACATTTTGATTGATTTTGACTCGCGGCCAAAAAAAGGTTGCCGACCCCTGATCTAGACCATGTACTTCGGACAAGCGTACACCTTCCTAAGCAGTTTTGAAACATCTGAATCTCTTACATTCCAACAGGGTGGGAGGAAGAGGTGAGGGATGGTCTGCTGATGTGGAAGGTTTTTTTACTTTAGCATCTCAAATGGACATTATTGAGTGAAACTAGCTCTCCCATCTGATTGTGGGATATTTTAGCTTGATTTTCACCCATTTTACCCCTAGGCACTCCAAGGATGTCCCAGGACAAAAGAGGTGGCATAGAAAACTGCCGAACAAGGAGTACGTATAAAGAAAACGTTGTGTACAATCACTCTCAACTTCATGACATACAGTTCAAAATATGGAAGTTATGATGAGATTAAGAAAGTGCGCCGCTAACTTTGCCTCGCAGAGGTCAGTCTGGTTTTCTACGACAGCGCGCACAGCGCAAAACAACAGGGATTTATAAGGTGGTAGTGTAATATCCGTCTAGAGAGAATTTACAATGATTTATTGAAGGCAACATAAAATCTTTCATTGCCCATGTCAATTAATGTATACAAAACTGGATTATGAATTTATTTTCCACAACTTATTTAAAATGAACATTACACTAATGAAGACTTCAATGGTACATCGATTGTGCAACACATACGTGGGGTTCAAATATTAAAATATACCAGACAATAATAATTTCCATGTTCGTATATTCATCGTACAATAGAACCTCTCTTAACCGGCCTCGGATTAACCAATCTATCCCGTGGAACAGACTTTTTCTCTCTTTCAGAGTATAATACTTGTAGTGAGAAAGTGATTTTTGATGGGCCTTTGCTGGTAAGTTCCTGGAAAGTAAAACGGGGTAACGCGACTAAGGTGTTTGCAATGTGTTTGTGCAGAACGGGAGAATGAGTTCACCAGTTTCATTCCACTCTTGCTCGTGAGTCCATTTTTCTATGGATCAATACGTACTATGTCAATTTTTCTATGAATCATTTTTTTCGTGTTTGTTAATGTATGTATACGCAGTGCAATAAAATGAGTTGCAATGAGGCCTTATTTGCTTGTTATTGTTTTTTAAACGAAAATCGAATTTATACGGGAATCTGGATTAACCGACAAAACGGGTCCCGAACAGACCGGATAAGAAAGGGTTCTACTCTATTGAAATATTGAACTTTGGGGCACTTTCACATCACATTAGTTCATGAAGATCTGGATCCTTTGCATATAGGAAATAAGCGCGTAATCGAGTGTCACCGGTGAGGAATTTTGGTGACAATTCACGCTTCGTTAACGGAAAATGTACATACTCGATGACTCATGACCAGATTTCAATTCAGCAAATCGACCCACGTTACTTCTATTTCAGATGAAACTGGGGTATAATTGGTTGTTAGAAGTAGGGGTTGGAGTAGAGATAGGTTAAGATTCCGCATCTTTCCAAAATTGCAGCGAAATTGATATTTACAAAATCTTTTTCTTTCTTTATAAGAAATGAATTCCCTCTTCTGAGAATGTGCTCTGCGGAATGAAGCGGACTTGTTGGTATTAAATTATTGACGACGTTGATATTCTATCATGTATTATTGTTGAGTGTGTTTATTTGAAAACGCTCGTTCTCGCAACCAAGGCGACTGTTGTCATGAGACAGAGACAATAACTTTTGTTCTTGACACGGGTAAAGAGAATTTGGTTCAGTTTACGATAGTAGTTAAGCACCTCTGGAAGGACATTTTTATTATAAGACGTTGAAAGATGAACGTCAATACGCAAGGGAGTAGGTGTGAATACAAAGGTAGTGTGAAAGCTTTCGTGTCGAAACATAATATAGCGCATCCAACCCTCCCTTTATAGCAGTCTCCCTGCAATTTTAAATGCGAAACGGCGAGTGAACAGGCTGTATTAGCTCTATTTAGGTACATCAGATCATTACGATAAAATTATATAACACAAAAGCAGTGTGGAAGCACTACTCTCACGACCTCTCCTTTACTACACGCCTATCAGGACACAAGAAATCTGGCAACCGTTAGTGAGATATACTTTTTAGTGTGGTCACTTTTTGCAAAATCCGATTAAACAAGAAATGTCTGATATTCTGACCATTTCCAATTATTTACAGACAAGAACTAATTACTAAAAATGACACTGAAACCATCTAAATCAGCGATGTTCAACTGGCGGCCCGCGAAACACTTTTACGGCCCGTGAATTATGGCAAATTTTTCATCAAACGGAGGGGTGCACAAATTAAGCGTAATAAATCTGTCATAATTATTCAATTCAAGAGAAAATAGAAAATTGTGTTGGGCATTACCCCGTGATACATTACAATATAAAAATATTTTATTATACTAAACATTAACGATTTGATAAATGAATAAATATATTGTTTAATTCTTCAAGTTGATATGAATAAAAAAGGAATAAATTTGTCGATGTGAATAAAAAATATCGCGTTGGAAAAAAAAATGACTCATTAGTATTATTCACCCTTCTGACGAATCATATCCTGTGTCTCTCCGATAGATCGAAATTGTAAAGAAAATGGCCCGCCAGCTAAGATAAGTTGGAAAGTGCAGATATAAATAATAACGAAAACTGACCTATTCGATAGTTGCCATGAGTAGTGACTCAGATTGTCCTTGGCGCATTCCAGGTGCAAGAAACCTTCAATAGTAATAACTGCACCCCGGACATATTTCCATTAACGACACCACTCAAAATAAAGAGTGAAAAATGCAGTAAAGAACTTCGATGTTGTCTACGGTAACTTCTACAATAATCATTTCCAGTCTTCTTTAATGCGCTGAAGCTGCTGATTAGAGAAATTAAGTACAAGTGCAGCAGTATACGACTGGGGCTGTTCCTCTCTATTGAACCCAAAATTTGAATGCATCGTTAATTCCTGAGACATAAGCTTAAAATTAATTTTAAAATAATGTTCAAAATTGCCCTAACATGAAAAAAATATTGAAAAATATCCCTTTTCTGCAATTTTATCGAAGCGTGCTACTTAAATTTTCTAGACAAGATTATGTGACTAAATATGCAATTTCTCGATAACAATATTACAAAGCACTAACTCTTAAGTGCCTGAAAAATGGTCTATGAATATAGAAGTATGAGTTTTAAATAAAAGCATTGTGTTTTAATAAATCAAGCTTAAATTTATTTTTGATTTGATTACATATCGGTCTCTGGACGAAACATGAAATATAGAACGGCCCACAGATTGCATCTAATGTTTCTGTTTAAGCAGCAGTTAAATCATGTTATTTTTAAATAGTAAGACATACGCTCAGAGACATTAATCAGGAAGAGAGCAAATTAGGTACTCTTTAATAACATTTCTTCATATATTTTTATCACGAATTTTGATTGAATTTTTACGACACCGCGAGCATTGGAAGAAAGCACAATCCATACACATAAGTTTGCCTGGAATCCACAAGGAATTCTGCTAATATCCGAAGTACAAATGTACAAGCAATTAATTTAGGTAAGAGGCAATACAAAGGTTTTTATCAGACAAATATGCACCATCATCTAAAATAGGAGTGACCCAGACGCGAAACACAGTTACGGGTACATACAATTGACATACCGATGCTGTTAATGCTTTGGGAGATATATTTTCCATCAGGCATCTCCCGAAGAAAATAACCTATTGCACATTGAACACTGGTTGCAAACAACAAACATTTTATACTTCATATTAGTTGAAATGGCGGATTACTAACACTGATAAACGCGAACACACCAACACCACATAACGACATTCATGAAATTAGAATACATAAATGGATGGGTAGATTCAGGCGTGGATACAAGGGAGGGGTTAAGGGTGTCATAACCCCCCCCTCCCTAAAAACCCATAGAGAATGAGTTTTTAGTCGCGCAAAAGCGTTTATGATTTTCAAGAGTGTTGACGCATTTGAACAATTTTTAATCGGTAATTAGTACTGCAGTATATTTGTAGAAACGATTTAGCAACGCACAACGTGCCATACCCAGTTCGACTAAAGTATAGCGGTGGCGATGGTGGTGCCATTATGGTTGTGAGAGTGGGTGTTGATGTGAATGACATGATACACTCATGGGAAGAGTCGTCTTTGGACGGCCATGAGTTATGAATTGTGTTTTAGCGCAGAGGCGCATCCGCATAAGGGGGTGGGGGGGTGGCATAGGGGACTGAAACCCCCTCCCTCTCGAGTATCAATTTAAGAATTATTCTGTTAAATGAAAAAAAACTGTGCCAAATAGAAATTACATAGAGCATAATTTTATAATCAAAATTGATTTATAGACATAAATGAGGGTTATGCAAATTCTCCCACTTCGAGTAAACTATTATCCTCTGTATGTATTACTATTTTGACGAACCCAGGTTCCAGCCACGAATTCTTAGCTCTACCAGGGTCTCTGTAAATCTCATAAAGTAAACAGAAATATCAGCTTACAATTACCCCGCCCTCTCAACTTGCATAACTCTTACGCATTTAGACGTTATCAAGAATATTTCTCATTCATCCAAATACATAAAAACATTTTCAGTACCCTCAGGCGGGGTTCCTCTCGAGTAGGACTCTCATTATAATTCATAGGGCCGATTTTCTATTAGAAGAGGTTTTTCATAATATGTATATGTTTCCATGCTGCTCTATTGCTAGATGGTTGGTCATTCAGGGTTAATTCAATAATTAGTAGTATTGTAGCGTTAGCAAGAATGATTGCGAACCATACGAAAAATCCGATCAAAATTCGTAATAAAAAATATATGAAGAAATGTTATTAAAGAATACCTAGTCTGCTCTCTTCCTGAATAACGTCTCTGAGCGTATGTATCACTATTTAAAAATAACAATTTAACTGCTGCTTAAACAGAAACATTAGATGCAATATGTGGGTCGTTCCATATTTCATGTTTCGTCGATATGTAATCAAATCAAAAATAAATTGAAGCTTGATTGATTAAAACACAATGCTTTTATTTAAAACCCATACTTCAATATTCATAGACCATTTTTCAGGCACTTAAGAGTTAGTGCTTTGGAATATTGTTATCGAGAAATTGGATTTTTAGTTGCAAAATCTTGTCTAGAAAATTTAAGTAGCACGCTTCGATTAAAATTGCAAAAAAGGAATATTTTTCAATATTTTTTTTCATGTTAGAGCAAATTTGAACATTTTTTGTTTAAATGAATTTTTGCCCACTCGGTCTAAGTCCATGTCTCAGGAATTAACGATGCATTCAAATTTTGGGTTCAATAGAGAGGAACAGCCCCAGTCTTTTACTGCACTTGTACTTAATTTTTCTAATCAGCAGATTCAGCGCCATCTTTCACCAGTAATTTTGTTCTTGTCCTTGAAAAATTAAATGTTTTCGTACCTCAATAAGGTGTATACAGTTTTGCATCTTTAATCAGAATGAATGTTGTGCATCTATTACTTTCCTATGTAGCACAAAATATTTTAAATAATCTGGAAAGTAATGTGTTACTGTACTGAACCGCATATTAATTAACACTTAGATGACCTAAACTTACAATTGGCTTTATAAATTTCAATTTTTTTCTGATGTTGGGAGGTTTTTGGAACGGACTATGCCCTAGACTATATTCTTTTGCCATGACTCCCCTAAAATATTAGAGTGTATCCGCCCCTGGTTACATGAAAATTCCAAAATTCGGTTTATTCCACGGGTACCCAGCTAGGAATTAGTAAATAACAGTTATGACATTATACGTAGTAGTAAATGGGTAGTTAATATGCTATGTCGATTTGTCGTATCTATAATGGGCCTAATTAGTGTTATTTTATCACTCCGGCATGATAGAACATCGACGGAAAAAAGAATATTTATGAGAACCAGCAACGCGTCCAGTTAGCCAAAATCCAATGTGCAATTGCTTCATACAAAGAAAGTATACTAAGCACATATTTGAAAATGCCCTTCCGTAAGAGAACAATACAGGGTAGAAAAATAACACCCGAAATATAAGCATACACAAAGAAATAGAAGTTCTCATACAGGTAGTAAAAAATTAATTGACGTTTATTTTTAATTCATAGCTACTGTCAATCAAGGGCTGTAATGACCTTGACGTTGACGAGCCCTAAAACCCCAAGAAAAAAATACTGTCAATTTACGGGTAATTCCAACTCAAGTGGGGACAGGTCAGAAAAACTTGTACAAAATAATTTCATCCGACATATTACGAAGTATGTACCCGCCACATTTTCGGTCCTGGAGAGATATGCAATTTTTCACTATTTTCGAGACGCAAGAATCAATTAATGACATATTGAGATTTTAGAGAAAAAAACAGAAAAAGGAAACCGCGGCTGTAAAAAGCCGCAGATCGCGGCAACGCTAAGAGACATATAACTTGATGAAGTGATTCAGAAAACGTTTCTCTGAATAGTCCTTTAAAACATGATCCACTTAAATTGTTCGTGCCCACAAAGTTTCAAAAACTTAAAAGGAAATCTTTTCATTGTTTATTAAGTTTGATTTTAAATCTATCTGAACCAGTGGTTCCCAACAAAATGGCTTGGAGGATAACTTCTCTTAACAGCAGTAATAGATATCCCATAAATTCTTCATATTGAAAGTCTTAATTTTGGTGTTGCTAGAGGAAGGTTGAACAAACATTACTGATAGAAGATTTATTCAAGATAATTATACTAATCCAAACCTTCAATCAAACTAACTAATTATTCATAAACCTACAATACATCATTTTTCATCATTTCATTATTTCTACCTGTTAGCTAGGGGATCAGTTGCAATAAAATAACAACCCCAAAATGTTTTATTTACATACAGCCTGACTGATCTGCACAAATACTATAAGTTACAATATTTAGTTGGAACATATTTAAGTACCTGTAATAATATTACATGTTAAAATCAAACTATTACATGTCATTCACCACAATTACATCTTTACAGTAATTTCATTTCAAGGATTTTATTCAACCATAGTTTATGAGAATTCCTTTACAAAAAGCAGACAGTAAAATGTCTGACAAAACTTCCAAAAAAATACACCACCATACAAAGTTCATAATTCTTCTGTTAATTTTGAAAAAGTATACATGTACAAATACAGAACTCCATGTACATGTGCATGGATATTAGATGATCAATCTAACTCCTGATCGTTTTACTTGATAAATTTGGACATGTACAAAGGTTGGCACACAAATTTCTGCAAGAAACACTTATAATTTAACAAATAAATTTATTCTTGTGATGTATCCATGATGATTAGCATATTCATAACTAGATCTAGTATAACTGATCCTCATGATTAAATTACCTAAAATGAAAGAACTTACTTAAAATATGAATTTCTATCTTACACACACTTTTCACTAAATATACTTCACAGTAAACAACAATTCAGCACCACAATTCGAAGAATAATCTTACACTCAAAAGTTTACTAAAATCAAATCTATACTTCAGCTATTTATTTTGAATTTAACTATCCAAATTTTAATTTAATTGTAAAATTAAATGATGAATGAACTCCATTCGTAAAGGAATTTTTTCTGCAATTCATGAAATTTAGGGTTTTTATGTCACTCCACTCCACAAAAGGTAAAAAAGTGGAGTGGAAATTATGTAGTGAAAAAAGGAAATTTGATATACATCAAAACATTTTAGCCTGTTTTCCCTGAATGCAGTATCTATAAACAAAAATAATTTTCAAATGATCACTAAATAGTTTTTTAGAAATAGTTCATCAAATAACAAGTTTTAAAAATTTCCATAATTGAAATAGTTAAAGTAATCAAAGCATACACACAACAAAAAAAAAAAAGAGAAACAACCATAAAGTAATAATGAAAATACAACAAGAAAAATATCAAAACTACCAGAGAGAACCCAACACTCAGTGACAATGCTCCTAAAAAGTCCCCTAAAATAGTTCAAATATCATTCACACATCTTGCTGGCGCACCCAAGTCAGTACAAAAACGTGTCTACAAAGTAAGTAAGTTAAAGCAACATATCATTAATCATATACTACATACCTTGAACTTGTTTTTAGGTGCTAAATTCAAACCATCATCAGGAATGTAGTCTGGAGGAGGGTCCTTTCGGTTGATGAAATTGAAAACCATAATATTTTGCAACTGATCACTTGGCTTTGCACTTCGAAGCACACTAGGAACCGACTGTTTATCACTATTAGTTTTTACTCTAAGATTCACCCCTTCAATCACTTCATCAATTTTTTTCTTTACAGGACCTTTACTTTTAGAATGGTCATTTAATTTTTCTTTATTGATAATATTTTTTTCCATCTCCCTTCCAGAAACAGAAGAATTGAATTGAGGCTTATTAGTAGTGACCATAGGTCGTATAACACCAACTTGCTTCGTGGATCCCTGCTGAGAATTGGAAATATGAGATGAAGACACAATTTTCAAAGGCGGCGACTCGACAAACTCAGCAGGAGACAATTGATCAATATGTGAAGGACTTTTTGGGCTGGGAAGATAGGCTTTATCAGAATTCCCAGTTTTGTTAAAGCTAAATTGGAGAGAAAGTCCATCTTTTCTAATGTTTTCCAGAACTGTCTGAGGAACAGTTTTAGTTGAACCATCACCAACATCTTCATCAGCACTGTTACCTTCAGATTCTTCTTTCTTAGAACTTGATTTTCCATTCGATACAATAGAATGCAAGTTTTGATGTTCACTTTCTAAATTATCCTTCCCCATAAAAAAAGCTTGTTTGCTTTCTATTGTTGGAGACGGTGATTTTAATTTTCGGGTACCAGAAGTTGGAGACGGTGGTGGTGCAGAAGTTGTTGACAAATTATCTGGAGAAAGCAATCGGTTAGGAGGTGAGAATGGTCTTAGTTCTGGGGATGGAGCTAAACCCTTTCTGGGTGACTTACTGGGAGCCACTTTATCAGTGCTAGGTTTTGGAGGTAAAGAATTTTTCACATTAGGTTTAACATTAATATTATTTCCTGACCTAAGAGGAACTGATTTTACCTTTGCACCAGGTGAACCTTCAAATATTTTCATAGTAGTTTTGACCACATCCGGAGGAGGTAATTCAGCTTCTGGGGCTATGTTACTAGTTCTCATTTTCTTATTCTGAGGAACCAGTGTTTTATTCTCAGTCACTTGTGCTTTACTGATCTTGCTTTTGTTTTCCACAATAATGATGTCGTCATTAACAAGAGGTTTGAGCACTTGTGGACTTGTCTTGTGAGCATCAATCACATGAGACTTCAGTGGATGCCTAAATGGACATCTATTCAATAAAACATTTCCTTTTAATTCATTGCGATACAAAGCTTCCACAGAGCGAGCACGTTTCAAAGAATCATTTCCACGACTGAGGGGTCGATATCGTTGCTGGTGCTGGGAAGTTTTCTGTGGTTTGACGGTAGGTTTACTTGTATCCTCTTTCTTAACATATCTTGGTTGGCTCTTTATCTGTGGTTTTCCGGCATCTAAGTTTTCACTGTCTAACATATTTTCTAGACTAGTAGCTCTTCTCAAATTGACTAGTGAAGGTCTCACCCCCTTGTTTTGGCTTTCCCGTAAGGTCATACTAAGGTATTTACTCCGCAACTTATTAACTATTCCTGGACCATACTCAAGCTCTTCACTTGAATCCGAGTGGGAATCATCTACTGAACGCTCACAATTATTGTTTTCACTCAGCAACACACTATTGTCTGTAACTGGCCGACCAGCCGCTGGAATTATCTTCGAAGATGTTTCTTCGCCCATCTTCGAACACACTTTTACAGAATTAGAATCAACATTTATAGAACTATTAATCACACCAACACCGTTTAACACTACATCGGCACTCGCGTCCGCTGAATGCTCCACCAGCCGCATGTTCCCACCGACTGAAGCAGCTGTCGCAAGTTCGCGATGGTCGCTCAGGCGCCCTCTGGAGTTCAAGTCCGTTCGTTCTTGATCCAGTATGCCCTTGTTCGAGGCTACTGTAACCGAACGTTGCTTAATTGTGACGTTTTCAGCAGGTGTTCCTTGCTCGGGCTGTCTGACAGCTGCTATCACACTAGGCCGACTGAGCCTAACTGTTGAATTACCAGCAGGTAAAGTCCGAACCAATGTCCTTCGACGTAAGATAAGCTCACGTTTCCATTGCGGAATGGATTGATCTCCCAGAACACTGTTATCTTGTGAACTTACGGTAGCCATTATCTATCCAATTTCCTCTCTGGATACCACAGATACAAAATTAAACACACTAAAGAAGCAAATAATTACCGAAACCTCGTAACTTGAAACGATTACACAATCATTAAGTGTAAAGAGGGAGCAAAAGCAACCCCAATGCACAATACTATCTTGAGGGTGATCTTCAGACAATTCATGTCTTATTCAATAACAATTTTGACTAGAAATAACACACACATGCCATAAAGAAAGCTAAAACAAACAAATGCACATTAATTCTGCACCACTGACCCGAAAGCAACCTCCAATATGTCAGTCTTACTCCCACTATCTACTGGGGTGGCTATCTGCCGGTGACGTTGGGAACTACAAGTGGGTTCTATACAAATAAGCAAAAATGTATAATGCACATTAAGCGCAATTCTTTTATTGTGCTTAAATGCTGAAAATGAGTGTTGTACTAAGACGAAAAAAGTCATTGACGTATTTGTGAAATTTCCATACATACTGCTGATGAATTGTTGAAAAAATGTTACAGAAACCACATTAACCTCCTGCACTGACAATGTTTAAAAACTTCGCATACAGAGGACGTAATGGGACTTGATATTATTAAATACAATAAAGAGGTCGCATCTATAGCAATATTTCTCCCCTAAAATGTTCGTATATAGAGTACTCTTCTCAAAAATTATTTTAGAATATCCTTGATACACCTGTTCTATCTTGAAATTATATTTTCACATTCCAGGGCTCCTTGTGCACAGAATTTAAACATATAAAATTGTATGCATATAAAACCATGTATGCAATTTTCAGTCTATTACAAAACATTTTTATATTCTTTTTTAGGGGCATTTGTGCACATGTGATTTTCAATCCAATTCATTCCACACATGAATCCACCAAATCAATCCCACATGTGACATCAGGGATATACCTGGGGATGGGGGATATGGAAAATTCCATAATGAAACATAATATAGATTTAAAAAATATATACATACCAACACGCATGTATAATGTGATATCCCCACCCCCCCACACCAAAATAAAATACTAGATACACCTTAGCATGACATAAAAGAAGACAGGATTATAACAAACTGCCATAAATTATAGTTCATGTGAAAGGAACCTGGTATAATTATCATTGAAAAATGAAACTCCAGCAAAATACAGGCAAAGTAAATAAATTCATAAATTATTAACTAATATTTAATGCCAAAGTTTGATAAAATACATCACATACAAAATTTTTCTGGTAATTGATTTTTACATTCACAATACAAACATTCCATCAAAGAATATTTACTAAATTATTTGTAAATAGAGGTATAGTACTCTTCTTCCAAATCATAAAGATCAGCAGCCATATCATCTCGTAAACTCATTAATTTCTGATCACATTCATTCTGTTTTGTACGAAAAAGTTTTGAATTTTGAGTTATTGCTTCATTAACTGAAGGAAAGTCATTAAGAATTAAATATTGTTTTATATCAGACACAAGTTTCATTAAACTTTCACCAGCTCTTACCTGAAACAATATTGTAAATTATTATTATTATTATATATAACTCCTTACTTCAAATCATAAAATGTTTTATATAGATTACAAAACTACTTACAATATTTGCAGCTCTTACATGCATTTCAAATGTATCTTGCTCACTCTGGGTCATCTTTGACAGTTGAGTTTCACTCTCTCCTTTTGCCAGCTTTACAATTTCTGGAAAGAAAATAAAAGAAACCAAAATAAAAAATCTTAGATTTCTATTAAAACTGATTTTATAAATGTTAAAATGTGTACTCATCTTGTCATTGTACATACCCTCAAAATTTTCCAACATAGATTTCACATCATCTTTTAGTCGAGTTGTGTAAGATTTTAATAAAGCTTCTTTACTTTGGGGAAGCCCTCTAGGGTTCGTCATGGCCAATTTCATATTATGGTTAACAAGCAATATTAAACAGACAAAATAATATATCTTCTTTTATTATTGTATTATTCCTTTCATTTTGAATCACAAACAAAAATTAATACCAGAGAAAATATTGACTAATGCGAAGAAAACAATGCACAATTTTGTTAAAAAATTAAATGCTAAATATTAAGTACAAACTATGTTTCTTCTGGAGTAACGACTCCAGATTTGGCTACCTCGCCTTAACCATAACTGTCTATAAAATAGTCCAGTGCTCAGGTGATAAAGCGAATGACATTCTCATCAGCTGCAATCACCAAAGTTTAACACCTCATCATCCTCGTTTGGTGTCGAATATAACAAAACCACTTGCGTGTTTATAGTCTTCAAAGCTGTGAATCTAACCGCAATAAATCCAGTCTGTTCCGAGTGCACTACATCTCATCAACACTTCTGTTTACTACAATTCGCCATTGTAGCAAACAGCAGCAAACAGTGAAACAGTGAATTGAAGGCACACGCAAGTTGCAAGTCTTCTGTCTTGATCGGCTGAAATGGCGCGCATCTTAAATGGACCTTATGACTCAACTTGGAAGCACTTGTGAAGGAGGGGAAACAGGACGCAGCCATGCAAACATTAGAAAACGTATTATATTCTCGTTTTACATACATATAGTATAAATGAAACAATTCACAAATGTATTCACGTCTAAGAAATTTACGTAAACAATGCATCGTCAAAGTCTCAGCCAAATTCGAGGAAAACCTCTATGCCATCTTACAACAAATATATTGCGCTACCGAAAATATAAATTTCTTATTGTTCCAATATTTATATTGATAAAATCTTTATTTTATTTACATAATTAATAAGCACATTTTCTTCATGCAACTTGTATATTTTTTTCGAATGAAAAGAGAATTTGTGGGGAAAATGGTCCAGTAAACAAAATTTCCCCTCATTTTTCTCTTCTAATAGAATACTTGGGCCAATAACCAGGGGTGCATTTATGCTGACTAGATACGTCTTGATAAGCTCATTTCGGGGGTGGCATAGATTTGGAGTTGTAAAAAATATATTTTACGACTAAGAACTAATCTTTTGTAATTTCAAATTCGTAATACTCGGTCGTTTTCTCATTCCAATGGCGTCCGATGTAACATTGTTCAAACCATTACGTCATCTAATATTTCAACTACAATTCTTCACAAAAAAATGAACTTATGGAAGAAAGAACATCTTATTGCGACTCCAAAAAGTCACCTTTCAACTTATCAGTAATCACTTATAGTTTAGCTGCCCTCTGAAAAGTTACCAAATTTGGGAGAACTGCCAATCTACTCCATTGAATCCCCCTATGTCGTATACTACTCGACTTAAACGAGTGTGGAGTTTTTGTTCTAAAATATTGGTTGTGGCTGCCCTGAAACACCACTCGAGTCCGACATTTTTGTTTTTTTAGTGCCCAAACTCTGGATAACTTGAGTATACTATACGACACGATAAACTCTTCATCGCATAGCTTCGAAACTTGCAGCTCTTCATATCGCATCTCGGACTGTATAAACATGCCTAGTATAGCAAATTTACAACTGGCTCAGTAATTGATGCCCACGGGCGGGGCAGGGGGTTCATGACGTCATTTTTGGGGGGGTGGGAGTTAAAATATTTAATAATTAAAGTACAAAAAAAAATTTAAAATTAACACAAAATTCTAAAAATGCATTCTAAGTGGAAAAATTTGCAGACATTTTAACGCGATAAATAATTGAAATTCATAAGTTCAAAAAGGATAAATAAATCATAAAAAATCATATAATTTAGAGAACAACCGATGAGGAAATAGGATATGATGAAACCCTTTATTTTGTTCTTAAATAAATGAGTATAAAATGAGTCTTACACGATTTATCTTTTCGCATACATTTTCGACCTGCGTACTGCAATTTTCTTCGTAAAATTTCAGTTTGTTGGACAGAAACAGTATATTTTCTTACTTTGAAATGTTTTCCCATCCTGCACTTCTAGTTCAGCAGTTTTCAAGCAACGTTAGTTTTGTTATAGCACCATAGAGAGCCATAACTATATGGAACAACAGTATATTGATCAATAAGCCTCTCAGAATGACTACATCGTAACAAGACACAACGGTAAGTTACCGTGCAGTATGTTAAAATTAATGGCAATAACTAATGCGAGGAAAATAGCAAGATTTTCTTTTATAGTGAATGGTGGAAACCCTTCTTCTTTTTCATCTATATATCCCTATTTATTCAACATGAGTACAACAGTTTCAGAAATTATGTAACATCAAAATTTGAGCCACGGATATTTAATAGTAAACTCTAGCTGTAATGTGATACGAACGTTTTGGTAACAAATTCAATAATAAATTAACATAATGAGAAAATTTCTTCAACTTGATCAAGGTTCGATCAGCTCTCACAATTTGATTTGACAATACACACAACAAACCTAAACCACTATTCGAAGCCGCACTTAACTTCCCGCCCTTCATAAGCTGTTTGTATTTGTTTATTTCTTACGTGTTCTGTGGGTTCAACAGTCAGCATACAATCACAGCGCACGAACGAACTATTATCTTAGTGACAATAGCTAAGGATATGCCCGGGGGCGTTGGGAAGAACGAAAGTGACTATGTCTGGCACTCTTGTAAATCTGTCTTTTCTCGTTATTATTTTATTTCGCAAACTAGCAAAGAAGTAAATTATTTTATTGTGTATTGTTTTCAAGGCCCAAGTTAAGGAGTTGGTCCAACAAGGGTTCGAAAAAATAATTAATGTCATAATACTACAAATATTATTGCGGTTCCCAAAATATAAGCCGTATTCTTCGCTCTTCATATTTACGGTGGTTATAAAGAAATATTGTTCCGCACTATTTCCTTCTCTCCGCCACCGTTTATGTTAATATAAATTTAATAATATAAATTTAAATTTATTGTCAAAAAACAGTACAAACTGCGTATGACCACGTGGAGGACAATAAACTAATTTACTCTCCGGAAGCAAGCAAGGGACCATCCCATCAATTCCGATCAAGGGCCCTAAGGCAGAGGCGGATTCAAAAATTTCAGCAAAAGTTCCTAGATAAGATAAAAAGTTAGCTGCGAGTTATAATACATATATAATGTCAATATGTTTGTAATTTAACGCAAATATGTTTGTAAATTTACATGTACAAGTTATTATCGAACTATAGATTATTCTGAGTATAGTGTTTAAAAATCATAAGAGTTGAAAAAACACTAAATTCACAATTTATTGTTACAATAAACACGCCCCTAGACAAAGTCTAGAGAACCTGTATAAGAACTTCGTCTCTACCCGAAGGAAAAACGGAGAAAAACCCGGGCCAGGATGGGAAAATGTTAGTATGTTAGGGTATGTTAATTGTAATATGGCTCCCGGCAGCGAGCCATGAACAATTATAAACAATTGTTCGGTCACAGTCGGCGATGTTAGGTTTCTTAGATCCGGCGATTTAGTTTAAGAAAATATGTTGTAAGTGTGAAGATGGAGGCGATGGTGGAGGTAGCAGCACTCGCGGAAGGATATACGAAGAATAAGGTTATTTTTCTACGGCTTTGGACCGGAAGGTAGAATTGGTCCGTTTTCAATGAATTTCTCTCCTGTACTTGGGAAGATCTCCAGTGTTTCGATCAAGAATCTCCTCGGAACATTTCAAGCCAGGCTAATTCATCAGCATTGTTATTCCATTGTTTGTGTTAGTGTTCCAGATGATAAATTGGCCAAAGATTTAGCGAAGATAATGTTATCAAAGAAGATCATAGCTTGTGCCAATATAACCTCAAACATTACATCTATGTATATTTGGAAAGACAAAATTAATGAAGATAAAGAAGTTTTGATGTGGTTAAAAACACGAACTTCTCGAGTGAACGATGTAATAACTGTTGTGTGTGAGAATCATCCTTATGAAGTTCCAGAAATTATTTCCTTTCCCATATCTGATGGTAGTAAAAAGTATTTAGATTGGGTCGGAGAAGTTGTCACTGAATAATATTGAGGGCAATGTACATAGAGTAGTGATAGTACATTCTGTGGATTCATTTTCTGAGAGTTCATATTGTTTACAAGCAGTTTAGATTTACTTTGATTATATAACTTTTTAAATATCAGATATATTTATTTCTAATTGATCCATTCACATCACATCCTCCAAAGCCACTAGAATGAAGGAGTTATATTGTCATTCAAGTATTGCTTTCACTTTATTTGGATGGTATTGTAGTGTGGGTAATTTTACTATTGAAATTAAATGATGGTGTCATACTTATAACATATATAATATTAACTGTACCTGAACAGCCCCTGAAGGTTCCCCGAGAAGTTCATAGAGGGATGGGCTCCGCAATTACTAGGCTAGGAGATGTGGTCAACATCTTGCTCCAGTCAGTTTGATCCCAGAGTAGACCCAGTACTTGCTTTACAGCAGGTTGAGTAGACCATTTGATTTTGGGGTGAGTGAAAAGTTCCCACCCCACTGAGGATCAAACCCTGACTAGCCAGCAACTCTGCATTCTACCCACCAAGCCACATTGACTCCCAAATGGATTGTAGAATTTTCTTTCTTGTGTATTTCATACAAAGTGTCCAACAGAGGTTAAGTTTAATTTTTAATTCTTGATTTATTATTTTAGTGTTACTAAGTACTTCGTTTTTCCATATTTATTACGCTGTAATTTTAGTCTTAAAAAAAGATACTGTTAAATTTTCTGAAATCAGTACTTTATCTAAACACCCCAATATACTGGAAAATACTCAACTTTGCAGTAAAGTCATGGTCTTTAGTAAGTGCTTTCATCTGTCAATTGAAGTTGAATTAGTTCATTATAAATAGTGTTTCAAGTTTGTGTGATTTTAAAATCTTTTCATTTAAAAAATCATTTTCAAACCACTCTTATATAGTAAGTGTGGTGTTTACAACAGTATTATGAGAAACTTTTCCTGTTTCTCTTCTGTTCTCATGTTACACATTTCATAAATTTTAACTTCCCATATACATTAACAATTTGCATACAGGGAGATGCCAAACATATTGCAGGCAGGTAATTGTGAACCATTCACATAGTTTGTTCTCTAAGCGCACTTAAAAGTTACTCATACCCTTCATTACTGTTAATAGCCAGGTGAAAATTGCAACATACTAGTACTTGAATCTGAAATATCCTGCTCTGGCCACAGGGGTGCTGTCCTCTACAATCATCAACACTGGTTTTACCTCCCAAAACCTATATAACACCACAGAATTTAGTCACTCTTCTTTTGTATTATTCTTTTACCTGAAATGACTTGGGTGCAGGGGGTGAATAATGTAATAAATAAATATTATTTTACCTTTAAAATTTTATGAATATAAAAAAAAATGGTAATACACCTGAATTTGAAGGGATGGGTTCACTTCCCATGACTTCACTAATTAAAATCTTGAATGTCCAGCCAGCAGCTCAGCACTCTACCCACCCAGTCATGATTACTTGGAGATAATAAGCAAATACAGAAAAGAAAAGGTTTCAGGTAGGTACATCATTTTATGTAAATATATATATGACTAATAGATAAGAATTCATTATTTAAAATTGTCTGTGAAAATCTCAAAAACATTTAATAGCTAAGAATTAATAACAGGTTGTTTTTGCTCAGGCATACACACAGTATTATAATTAATTATATTAGCCTAATATAATCAATAATTAAAATGTAAAATCACCAACAATACGTCATTTGCAATGAAATTAAAAGATGCAATTTCAATTGGATATGTCACCAAAAGACAGAAGTCCAGAAATACTGAGGATAAAAGAAGTTCTGAGGGCAACCTGCATAACTGAATTTACACATAGGATATGTAATTATCATGCTTTTTATTTTGTAAGACACACACACACACATTTCTGAATCACAAAATAGAAGTCTTTGGTAAAATACAAAGAATTTTTACAATGCATTGAAGAGAAACATCTTACATTAGTTTGAAGTTAAAACCTCCAAACACCACTTCCATGGGTCTCAATTTTTCCTTCAACACTCATATATCTAGTCGTATCAAATTATTTCCCTGAAATATTACATTTAATTTTATGCTGTATTTTGTGAAGACAAGATACAAAAAAAAATTTACATTGTTGTTTTAGTTATATACACATACATACACTCCGAGACAAAAGCTGCCTTCTCAATGCTCATGCTGTACTCGCTACTACAGGAGCTATTGACACCAACTCTAATATATTCAGTTGGATGATATCCTAATTACATAATATTCAAGAATCGAAGTAAGAATGAGTAAGATAAAAAAAGAAATATAGTACAATTTCTAAAAATTACAGCTGAAAATAATATCTGGATAAATTACCTCAAATTTAAATAATAGATCTGGGGTAACAATCTACAGCTATTGAATTATATTCTACACACATCAACAGTCTTCTTTTACAACTGGAACAAGTTAATAATGATCTGATTGGCATCATTGGACGGCTGTCAATTTTCACTTATAAATACTTCACTCTTTGGTAGAAGTAACTACTATGTTGAAAGTATGTTACTAGAAAATATCTTAAATCACAATAACCACAATTCTCTTACTTTTTTTTTCTTAAAGTACGTCTTTCATTTTGTTAATGAACAATATTTAAACAAAGAATTCCAAATTTTTAGTATTTTACATGAGTAATGACTTTTCACAGCTTACTTTAATCCTCTCAGTTAACTGAACAGAAAACACAATTACATGAAAGCACATTTTGCACAGACATCACACATTTAAGCTAAGGTAGTTGTAAGTATTGAGAAGAATGTCATACATAATGTGTCAAAATCAAAAAGACAAGCCTAAATAAAGAGATGTATGAAGTCACTACTCAAACATTAGTAAAAAACAAACAATTACCAGAATAGAAATAAATAAAATACAAATTTGTTGTGGTCATCACATTTTTAGTTATGCCATTAATTTTTAAAACTAATACGAAATTATGAAAACATTCATTTGTGTTGAATAGATAGAATTCTTTATTGTGTTTTATGTCGTGAGATTCTTAGGATGAAATATTAATGTAAGTAAAATAATTTTCTTTCATTGCACTAGTATAATGAATTACACCCAATAGAAGATTATGTTCTTCAGTTCAAAGACTTTCTCTAACATACAGCAATTATGTAACAATGAAGTTAACAAATTATTCATTTGGTTGTAGTCAATTTCACTTATGCAACCTTAAGAGTCAATTGTTATATTTAAAATTAAGGTGGATGTCAGATATATTTCCTACTTCATGAATAAAACATTCTAGGAACACAATTATTCTCCCAGACACCTACGGCTATGGAAATATAATTTCTTTATAAATAATTCTTTGTTTAATAAGGATATATTTTCAATATTTTTTGTTTATTCCATTGATAATGGAACAGATACAGTCAGTGAGGAGAAAATTGGATCATGCCAATGTTTCCTTACAAAAGACTTGCACTAAAAATTATTCTCTCCTACTTGACCAAGACTAAAACTGACAATGAGCAGCAGATGACTGTACGATTATATATTCTCATCTTGTTTTGTCTCCTAAAATACCTTTTTTAGATGTTTATTTCAAAGATTAATTTTAAAAAATAGTTTCAACACATTTTAATTTCAAATACACATTTAAGGCACTCTGAGTTTTGAAGACACTCAAAAGTGTCTTTATTTCATGAAATCCATCTAAAAATCCACCATATAAATATATAAAAACTTAAGTACAAAATATTCTGAATACCCATATTGGTTACATGGGTTTTCTCATCTCATAAAACTTCTTTCATAATTTACACAGATTTTTAAAGTTAAGTACACAATTATCTACAGACACTCTCTTCTACCTTCGTCTTCAAAAGGATATGTTTTCTTATCTCAAAATCCCATGCAGATGAATAATTCCAAAAGAAATCTATCTTATAAAGGTAGATTTGAATGACAGAAATTTTCACAGCGTAAAATTTTGTGGAATGTACTAAATAATAAATAATTTCATACTTTTAAATCTGAAAATGATAATGATAGAACTCATTATTCATTCTCATAACATTATCAACAAAACTTTAAAATATGTACTCCCATAATTTCTGATCACCACTGGGAGATAAATGATTTTTTTCTGTTCAAGATACACTCTCAAACATTTAGATTAGCCTTTCCTCTGGAGGCGGTTTCATCACGTTGTCTAGCTCTACACGAGGATTACAATATTCCTGTTGGCTAGGGCTGTAAGTGCCTCTTGTGGCCCTCTTCTTCCGGGCCATACTAATGAATATACTGACTCCTATGGCCATTAAAATAAGTAAAATTCCTACAATAGGAGTAACAATGACTGCTATGTCAGCTGGACTGCTACTCTCTGCTGTTGAAACCTGTTATGAACAGAATAATATCATTGCTAA
The DNA here is from genome assembly GCA_002313205.1 of Laupala kohalensis. Taxonomy (NCBI): domain Eukaryota; kingdom Metazoa; phylum Arthropoda; class Insecta; order Orthoptera; family Trigonidiidae; genus Laupala; species Laupala kohalensis. Next base: position 448,692 of record NNCF01126223.1, on the reverse strand, counting down.
TTCACTTGCCTCCTAGATATATGTCACATACTAATATGTAAACTGTATCATAAATTATAGTCAAAATAAGTCATGAAGTGAATGTTTACATATAACAAGAATAAACAAACTCATAAAATATGAGAAAAAAACTGTTATCTTACATAAATTTAAAAAATTGTAAATTTGCTTAGAAAATCAAATTTAACATATCTAGCTGAGAAGTAAACTGTTTGCTTAGCATTGTGTTCCAACCTATTTGAGAGTAATTGCAGCAGATGCAAGAAAAATACAAAAAAAAAAAAAAATTGTCAGGAAAGGAGTGAAACAGCTTTGAGCCCAAGTATTCAATTAGGTAACAAATACTTGTAGAACATATTTTTAGAAGAATAATTTGCAAGAATTTCTCCATAGAACAATTATAATCTATTATTAGTAAAATTATTTTGCTCTCATGGTGCAAGGAGTATATGAAGAATTAAATTTCTAGAAATTGTTTTGTAGATACCAATTTGATTCAGAACATCACATTTCCTCGCTTTTATTCACATTGAAGACTTATTTTTGTAATCTAATTTATTTCTCTTCATTCACAATTATTGACAAGATCCTTTGTAATTGGATTTTTTACATCAACGAGACAACTAGGTATGTTTTAGAGCATAAAATCATTTTAAAATTTCACTGAAAAGATAGTTAATGAGAGATTGAGGGGAAACATACTTACTTCAGTACAATCAAGTCCACCATGACCAGTAGTGCAATTGCACGAGTATTCTAAGCTTTCTTTGCAAGTGGGGATACAAATTCCATCATTTTGACATGGTTTGGTCTACAAAAAAATCAACCATTTAAATGACTTCCCTTTTCACAAATATCAAGACATAAATAAATAATGAATTATATAAAAAACAGGCATTATTTCATTTCAAATAAATTTAATATGATTGTTTTAACAAATTTGAAGTTTTACACAGGAGAGATTGGGTATTGGATTTGGGTGGCTGCTGGAAGTTACATTCTGTCACTGAAAATTATGAATACTTGGATAATTAATCTTTGTGTAGTATTATTTTGTAACATAGCCATTAATAATAAATTAAACATAAGTCTGTTTTTTTTAAATTTTGCACATGAAAACCAAAATAAGTAAAATCAGTTTTGCCTTGCAAGTGGGGTAGAACTCTGTACATATGTTAAATATATTAGATACAAAAAAATATCTTTTGTTGTTGTTGTCATGGTTATTAGTAATTATATTAACTATTAGAAATAACACATTATATAATTATTAGAAAGTATACATGACTGGTTTTATTTGGAAAAAAATATTCACTTTAAAATAGTTAAGAACAGAATTATTTACTGTGATAAAAAAAATTCTCCTGTGCCTTTTTTTATACATAAAATCGAACAATTGTTTTTTCTCCTTTCGCCAACTAGGGGTTTGCACACGTCACAAAAGAAGTCGTATAGTCTTCATAGTCCTACCAAAATATTCTTTGTGTTCCTACACTCAGCATCCTCTTACTGTGTACCCAACCTTCTTAGTCTATTGAATGGGAGTAATAGTCATTGCATTAAATATACAGGCTGCATTTTTCTCTGTCTTATTCTTCTTGTCCAAAAGCCATTTATATACAGACTTTTTTATATTAATTTAGCTATTAATGTGTAGTGCTAAAAGGATCTAGCCAAGTAAAATAAAATAGTTTCTGAAATACAATCACATCAGTAAAACCTAATAAAATAATCTACACAGTGTGCTTACAAACATTATGGCAATACTTCAATTGAAAGGGGATGTAATTTCACCAAAAGTTGAAATGAGCAATTAATGAAATAAAAAAATCACTGCTCACAACTAAACGAACCATGAAAGAAAAGTAGCAATTTTTCTACCATGGATCTTAGCTCTGGCATTAACTGGACCAAATATGCAGTACACGACCACATAGTTTTACCCCACTCTCCTATACTACATATTTTACTTTATTGTGTTTGAATTCCTTAACAATATCAGGATCTCACTCTACATCTAATCCATCAAACATAATTTATGGATGAGAGGAATTATATGATTATATAATGTTTATTGGTCTTTAAACATTGGTTTCTTCATTCATTTGTCTCTTACATTTTATATAAAGAAAAATTATAGTTATCTCGAGAAAAAAGGATAATTCTTTAGATGGTGACAAGGAATATATGAAAATATATTTTTTATGTTTTCAAAAACATATAACATGAAACAAATTAGAATAATACTGTTAAAAACAGTTATTGCCAAATAGAAGAGAGTGAATTATTTTTATGATACTTAAAAATAATGGAATAAATTATTTTCTTTTTCTTCTTAGTTCAATTTACAACCATTCTAATTTAAAGATTTTTTTGTTGTGGGGTTTTAGGGCTCATCAATGGTAATTTAAAGAAATCCTCAAGCTAACAATTTCTTACTTTTTATTTCATTTTTCAAAACTTACCAAGCAAGGATTATTAATGTGGCAATAAATACCACAAAACTCCTGAGAGCATTCACACGTATGACTTCCAGGCAAATTGACACACTTTCCATTAGACCCACACTGATCCTTGTACTCAGGAGAGAGACACTCATCAATATCTACCTCGCAAGATCTTCCTTCATAACCTAAACAATATTTTTAATTAATAAACTTATTTCATACTTTGAAGGCTAAATAATTGAAATATTTTATTTCATAATAAATAATTGAAACTGATTTTTATTGGTAGGTTATCTTCAATGAAGATATTTTACAAACCTGTACCACTACAATTGCAGGAAAACGAGTCAATCTGATCTATACAAACGCCTGCATGACATGGTTTGTCAGCACAGTCATCAATATTTTCTTCACATAATGTTCCTGTGAATCCTGGAGAACATTTACAAACTGGAATCTGAAGAAAATGAAAATAATTCAAAATTCAAATACAAACATATTTAAAATTTGAGATACCATAAATTATTAACACTTACTCCTGGGTCTTCAACACAAAGTCCATTAATGCATGGTGTGATCTTACAGAATGCTTCATCACATCGCACCCCAGCATATCCTTCAGTACAGATACATGTGAAATTATCCCCAGTCTTAGGATCTAAAAAAAGATTTTAAACATGAAACAACAACAACAATTAGGACAATTTCTTCCAGTCTCTAATGACACAAAAAGTTGTAAAGCCAAGAAATTAATAGAGAAACATACTACTACAAAAATATTTAAATACAAAGTTCATTCCATTCTATGGAACAAATATTTATTTTAGTTTTATTTTATTTTCAAACAATTAACTCTCAAAGATTCCAACTTGCCAAAGATCAATGCGATAACTTACTTTTTACATCTGAACAAGTGGAACCTCCTCTACACGGTGAGTTTTCACAAGTTAATAATCTTGTTAATTCACATGTTGTTCCCATGTATTCTTCAGGGCACACACATTCAAAATAACCAACAAGGTCAATGCAAGTTCCTTCATTCTGGCAAGGTGAAGTTTCACACTCATCGATTTCAATTTCACATCTGGAAACACAAAAAGGACTCTTTACTTAATTCTTTTTTCTGGATAACTTCTTCTCAGTTTAGTCTCTATATCACTGTCAATGTCTTGAAACATTTATCAATATATTAGCTCACAAAAATCATTCAACTAAATTTATATCCACTAAATACATCACACAGGATGCTTCCTCATATCTTTAGAATATTTGGACTGGACTCACCACATGGAGACAATCTGAATTAAATTAAATTAATGAATGATTTAATTGGAATTCATACATCCACAATAAAATTGTCTCCAGAATATGAGTTCAGACCAAATTGATTCAAAATTGGGGTGAACTTAGTTCGGGTTTGTAATAAATAAGTGGAAGTAATTGTATGTAATTAAATGACTTATCAAAACATAGTACTTCTAATCTCATATTTACTCATGCTTTATAATATTTATAAAAGAGTTGGAATTCACAATTGTTTTGGATCAGAGATTTGATTCATTCACAAGCAGTATCTTGTTTTACAAATATTTTATTACTTTATACAATACTCACTTGGATCCTGTCCATCCTATGGCACACTCACAAGTATAATTGTTTATACCATCCACACAAGTTGCATTGTTTTGACATGCATTGTTAATACACTCATCGATATTCATTTTGCAGTAATCACCTTCAAACCCAGGTGGGCAAATACATGTATATAACTCAGTAGCATTCTTACATTTGCCACCATTATCACATTCTACATCAAAACATAATGTGCAACCTAATTCCAAATCTTGAGCAGAATCCACTAGCAGAGAGAACTGATGCTTATTTGTTAAATTTGCGTTATTCAGTTGTGCAGATGTTAAAAATGATAATAACAAATTTCCAATACGTATTTCTCCAATGCATCCCTGAGAACAATATCACAATATTATTATTAATGTAAAAGAATTAGTGAAATAATTGGTTCCTCAATATAATATATCATCACTCACTTTAAAATTCATGTTCATATCTGTTAAAGGTTGATCAATCAAACTCGTCTCATATGTCATGTCTGATCTAGGTGTAACAAACATTGATTCTGTCACAGTATTGACGGAAACCACACTTAAATTTTCTGCATTTGTTGTGTGTTGTACTGAGCTGGCTTGGAATGGTCCTCCAACATAGACGTCTCCATTTCGTACAAGAATATTCCATGATTCCATAGAAAAGTTACTGATAGTAATAAAATTTTGTGTTTCTTCACTTGAACCTAGTTGAGAACATAAAAAATTGTATTAAATATTCCAATTTTGAGGATAACACTGATTGCTTCATGTTTTTTAAGCACTGTATTGGACATTAACACCATGAAATAATGAGGTAAAATTAAATAGAAAAAATTAGACCAGACTTGACGTTAAATATATGTTTATTGTAGTAGAAGGAGGGGAAGTTTTCAGTCAAGTTCCATAAATTTGAAGAAAAAAAATCTCTTAATCTTTGTTACTAAGGAGTGCACTTAGAATAGTTGACTAGATGGTTTGTGAAAATATGTTGCATCTGGGCACTGAGGTAATGTAACAATCCCCAAATTTTTAGAATAAATATGTAACTTTGTAAACCCTACTGACAGTTATATTTTTACTACAGCAAACATAGAAAAATAATAATACAACCAGTAAAATCCTTATAAAAAATATGTCAGTTCATAAAATTAACTAAACAAAAAATATGGTTTTTGCTCTTCACAGGTTCAAATTAAGTCCTCAAATAGAAAGTTAAAAAGGTAGTAACAAGAGGAAAAGAGAAGTGATTAAAATGACTGAAAGAAGAAACGTAAATTTCAATGAACTGTGAAAATTCAAAATTACTAACTGAAGAGAGAAAAGACAAATTAGGTAGAGATCACAGTTAAAATAAAAATAGTGTGAGTGACAGAACACATGGCAATAGCAGGTAAAAATCAATTCAGCAAAAGATCAAGATCCATAGCATCATGTTAATTATAATAATTAAAATAAACAAGGTCCACATAAAACAAATTCCATCACAAAAGATGACAAACTTTAGACTTTTTGGTAGCCAAAACTGTCATACACACTGATCACATTTACAGAACAAATGAAAGGCCCTATTTCTTTTATAATGCATGTAATCTGTTGTAATTTTCCCACCAAATTTTTCATGCACGTGCGTTGCATTAAAAGTGACTAAGATGCTTTATAAAAAGAATCTTATCCAACTCAATTGAGTGTTAGGTTAAAATAGTCAGATCGCTTTTCTCATAGAAACACATATGAAGACAGAAAATGAAGTATAAAAGGGTTATGCAAGACTCACCAGGCCACCCAGTTACTAGCGACAAGAAATTACAAACCAATATATTTTAAATACTTGTGAGTCTGGCTCCGATTTGTAACAAATTTCTTCACTAAAACTCACAAGGGAAAATAATCAAAGAAATTTTATACATTCAAATAAATATTTTTACTAAAGCATTTTACATGGTGGAAATTTTGAACATGCATACTTTTTTAAAATTAATATATTAGAGTTATTAGAGTTAAACTTCATTTTTTGTGGAATATATTTTATAAACTTTTAAAAATAAGTCTTTAGTTTTTAGAAAGAGGTATAAAAATCTTACAACATAGGATGTAAAATCAAATACACTGGAACACTTTTCCTAGCACAATAATTTTTGTCTGCATAAAAATGGTAATGAGCCACGACCGGAACTCAAATCCAGAACATCCTGCTCAGACAACAAGGGTACAACTCTGTACCACCCAAAGCCTGAACACCACTTATACCTGCCTGCTCTGGTAGGTCTGGAACACATCTCCATTGAGAGGAAAAGTGAACTCCAAAAGCTCCCAATGCTTCAAGCACTGACCCGACTTTCAAATACCTGCATGTATATGCAATTACTCACCTCTTGCGTTAACTTATGTCCAGATGAAAAAGGGGGAAATGCTCTGTGACACTGACTTTAAAATGAAGCAAGTCCAACAAAAACAGATCATTACAACTCACCAAGGTAACCTCCAGTAATTTGATTGTCTTGGATATGAAGAACTAAAGTTTTCCATAATGAATCATCAAGTTCCTCTATTCTAAAATGTTCCTTCTGTTCTTTGTCTCCAACATGTAACTTCCAACTAATAGTAATCTCTGGATTTTGTATTGATAGGGAGAAAAAAGTTTCTTCATGCAAAGTTGCAATATAAAGCAAAGTACCACCTATTTAATGAAAATAATACAATAAAAGAATAAACTAAATAAACCAATTAAAATGTCGGATTTAGTTTAACATAGTAAGATAGATAATTCACACAAGAAAATTACAAAAATTTTTCTTAGTGGTATAGACAACACCTACCGAACTTGCTTCGGTACTGAATAGAAATAGAATTTAATGGAGAGTCTTGAGAACTTGGTCTGCCTTCATAGATGTCTTTTAATACGTAATGTAATGAGTTATTACTTCCATTAAATGTTACGTTTGCTAGACATTCAAAGCCATTTTCCAAATTCCGACAAGTACTTCCTGCAGGGCAATTCCATAACTGACAAAATTCTATTTCTTCACACATTTTTCCTTTGTATCCTCGGTTACACTTACATCTAATAAAGAACAATAAGATTTGAGAGAATTTTTTGAAATTAGTTGAGTACATCCAAATTACCTTATTACACACCTAAAATCATTCCAAGTTTCTTCACAATCTCCATGTTCTTTACAAGGATTACTTCTACAAGTGTTATCAGATTGTACACCCTTGAGAACAGAAGTCTCATTGAACTCAACATGACCAAATTGTGGAGGTATATTCAAATCGGGTACGGTCAATGGAAAAAATTCTACAACCATAACTGTACTTCCATTGAAAATCTAAAGGAAATAAAATCAACAAGTAATTTAATATTCAAATTTCTAGATTGTTCATCAGGAATGACATGAAAAATAATGAAGACATGAACATCCGAATAGCCTACCTGGACATCCTGAATAATACCTTTAAAATAGCACACATCACACATGACGCTGTTTTGAAAAGTTTCACTCACTTGCCGTTTATTCTTTTTATTGTGTGCATGTAATGGAAATCCTCCTAAATAGAGTTGTTGCACTTCAAGATATCCACTAGCACTAATAGTTTTACGAAAATATTCAGTGCCATTTATTTTTACTTGCATTAATGTAACATTACGAATAATCTGGAAATATTTTTAGATCAAATTTTATTGAGGAAACTAATAATTAAGAGCTTATTAGGGAATTTTCTAAGATTTATCATCTTACCTCAATTAAATGATTATTTCCATCAGACAACCGAACCCCACCAACAACATAATATTCTAGTGTACGGTTCAGTAGAATACTAACAGAAAGTTCACCATTTTCTAATTGAGCTGCAATTACAGTTTCTTGTGATGAATTAGAAGTCATATAGAATATTGCTCCTTTTTCCATTCTAGTTCGGATGAACATTGAAATATCCATGACATGTCTGATAGATTTGCGAGACATACTTGTTAAAGTAACTTCAACAAGGCCCACTGAAGCAGATTCATGACCAAAAGTTGCAGCTGTTATATCTACATAAAAAATAACATTTTTTTTAGTTCACCAGTTCATTTTCTCTGCAGTCCTAAAAATAAACAGAGAATTAATAAACTCACTATATTGACATGTGTGTCCCAAATAAGGACGAGCACATGCACATCTAAAGTCATTCCATTTGTCAGTACACAATCCTCCACTCTTGCATGGATTTGGAAAACACTGAGCCTGACGGGAACAGCCAGTTGTTACATTTTCAATAGTACTATTGGGTGGCTTATCTTCAACTATTACCCATTTACCATTCACAACTACATCCTCAACACACCCAACAAATATGTCAACAAATGGCCCACGGACAATGTTTCGTACTTCCGTGAAAGCTGTACCCATGTGAGTTACAGGGAAACTTGTGTAGGAGGTATTGGTAGTTTCTGTTGGGAGAATGGGATGAATAGTCTGTTCTTGATCAGCTGCCAGAACCACATGTGTGGTATTTATCTGCACAAATACTCTCTGCCAACTCCCGTTGTTCAATCCAGACCCTATAAATACTCCTTCCCACTTGTTCAACAAAAGACTAGTTTGCAAATTCAAGCGGCCTCCCAAAAGAACAAGTGTATATAAAGTAAGACCTTTTCCACTGGCAAGCAAACAATTTGGTAAAGTAGTTTTGAAGAGAAATTGAATATCATATCCTTCTTCTCGATCTGTTACAATTTCAATACGAGAATTTTCAGTCAGCGACATAGTGGTGATCTAAAGGAAAGGAAAGAAACATTACAAATAATATAATATGAACTCATTGAAAAGCAATTTAAAATGTTCACTGCATGTATCCCATTCATGGTGGTCATTTAATCTACATTAATTTTACGAAAAATTATTCATTATGTTTAAAGAATGAATGAAGCAGATACTGTGTGTCCCCTACTACAGAAATTTTTAGTTATATATGTCTATCCTCACTGATAAAATTTGGTAAAAATCTACTAGACTAAGTTCTGGGTTAAGCAAGAATGAGCTTATTGTAAATAGAATAATCTTTTTCTGAACATCAACACTAATTGTTTTGTTATTGAACAAAGGAAATTTAAATAAATTCTTCGATCATTATCAATTCTTTCTGCCAATTTAAAGGTAGTCAAGGAAAATCCAGTCATGCAGTTGTAAATTTTCTTACATGGAATTTTTCTTAGATTGTACATCGAGCAGGTACAATTACATTAAAAAATCACTGCACAAATTGGTAAAATAATCTCAGGGAAGGATTACCATTTCACACATGTCTCCATGAAATCCTTTAGAACAGGTACAGTTATATTTATGCTCTTCCTCATTTTCCAAGTATGGAGTGCAAGTGCCATTGTTATGACAGGGATTATTTATACATCCCAACAATTCCACAGAACAATTCTTGCCACCATATTTAGGATCACATTCACACGTATAACCAGTTTCAGTATCTGTACAATTACCATGGCTGCCACATGGTTCATAACGTTCACATTCATTAATTGCAGTCTCACATTGATCTCCTTCATAACCCCCATAACATTGACAAAAATATCCATTTATTTTATCTTTACATTCCCCATGCATACAAGGATTACTACTACATTCATTTATGTTAGTTTCACATCTTTCTCCTGTAATTCCAACAGGACATAAACACATAAACCTGGAAAGAGGAGCATAAAAGGATTAATCAAAAAACTTAGTAGATACAATATATTATTTAGACTAAAAAAGACAAGATTTTGTACTAACCCACTTGCATTTTCATAGTTCCAATCTGGATTATATAAGTGACTACTAGAATCATTATATAAATGAGAATACTCTTGGCATGTTCCACCATTTTCACATGGTGAGCTATCACATTCTGGAACGTCAATCTCACAATTCATTCCTGGTAAAAAGATTGGAAATTTGTTTGGTTCCATGTCATATTTGGTAAAAAAATTAAATATATTACCATATTCAAGTAAAACAAATTATATTATTCAGATTTATACACGTACTCCCTATTGTATTGTACAAACAAATAATATTGGAATCAAATACATATTAATACCTTCATATCCAGGATGACACTGACAAGTATAGTTATTGGTTAAATCATTACAAGTTCCACCATGTTTACATGGGGAAGAAGCACAATCGTCCACATTTCTTTCACAATGAGCTCCTTCAAAACCAGTGTTTGTACAATCACACTGGTAACTGTTAACATCATCTACACAGGTACCATTATTCTGACAAGGATTTGACTGCATAAAGAAAAAATACATTGAGTGTTTTCAGTTCCTACCAAGCACGGGTATGACGGGTAAGAGTAAGGCAGTTGCCACCCCAAATTATTTGTATTTCATAATATTGCATTTACGTACTTTTTGGTGATGACATTTTTTGGGTATCACTGCATCTGTTGTAATTCTCCACAACATTTTGCCCGACAGCTGTAGACTGAAGTAGCAGCCAGTCTACTGCTGGCCGCTACCTCGGAAGCACTCACCTGGAGATGTCTGCAGCTGTCGGGTGAAATGTTGTGGAAAATTACAACAGATGCAATGATACCCAAGAAACATCATCACCAAGATATACAGTCACTGCCAAAACCATTAAGTATCTTTACTTTGTTTTTTTATTATACAAAGATATGAGTGTAAATGTGGCATACAGCACAATTTTTCTTCTGTGAAATGACATCAACAGACAGCCAGGGAAGAGAACAGGGGAAACTCACATATGCACACTAGGGAACTGCACATTCTTGCATCATTTCACCACAGAAAAATTGCACTAATTCACCATCTCTTAAGCAATCCACCATCAATACTAAAAACTCATTAACTTATTGAAAAAGAAATTCTTTACCTCACAATCATCAATATTAATTTCACAGTCTTTTCCTGTCAATCCTGGCAAACAGATACAGTTATATGAGCCAGGAATATCTACACAAGTAGATCCATGTTGGCATGGTGAGTCATCACATTCATTTATATTATCATTGCAATCTTTACCTAAATGTTGGCAAGAATTATAAGTAAGTTCAAGTTTCATCATTATGTTTACAAACATATATACATAATAAGAATATATTGTCTTTATCTTACCAGTAAATCCTGGTGCACAAGAGCAATTGTATCCATTTATTTGATTAAGGCATGTAGCATTGTTTTTACATGGGATTGACAAACATTCATCAATATCAATAGTGCAGTGATCTCCAGAGAAACCAGGTTGACAAAAACATTGGTAACCATCTAGGAAGATATATTTTATTAGTTGATGTATCAAACGTTTCTCAGTCAATTTAGAGGCAATTGCTAATACAAGTATTAGCTTTGTGTAATAAAGAATCAAGACTTAATTTATAAAAATTAAGCACAAGGACGCAACAATTTATTTCATCTATTAAAACTATATTGAATATATAAATATTAATCATTTTATACTGATGGCCATTCAATCATGCTTCACATGAACACGGTATTTAATACAACAGAATTTCACTTTTACATTCTGTTCACATTTCCCAGATTCTATTGCCAGTAATGGTTCATGCAAAAGTGGCGACAGTCAATTTCCCTCTTACACACAGCCTGTATTGGAACAGATCACAAATGATGCAGAAAAGAATACAAGGGACCAAGAGTCTTCAGCAAAATTTTTCGGAAAACTTAATTCAATTATTTAAATTTGAATAGAACTAGGCAAGAGAAAAATGCCTAATTTAATGAAAAACATTTTTCTCAAATGACCAACAGCTGAATAAAAGTTAAGACCAAGATTATAACAAAATGTCATATGTTCAGAAAAAATGGAAAAATATAAGCCAAGAAAGTCAGTCAACGCGCATGCCACAAAAGGACATGCCACCAGCCAAAGATAAATAGAAAGTCTAAATTTCTCTAGTTTCTTTGTACTTAGTTTTTACTTTATTTCAGATTTGATAAAATAAAGAAAAAACATCTGGTGGTGTAAAACCATTGCACATACTTTTTTCATTTCTCACTCTAGGGAGCTTATTTACTCTAAACCAACCACTTCGCCTGGAGGTAATGGGGGCATGTCACTTGCGAACTGAACTTTACCATCTCTGTGATGTTCCCAACATTCATGTTTTCACCCAAATAATAAATCATTTAAGTATTAATAGTTATTGCACATTGAAAGGAGTCGATACTCCGCTAATTAGAAATCACTTTAATACCCTTTGAGGACTATTTATTGTAATCTATGAAAAAACTAATAATTACATAAATTACTCAAGATAAAATACATCATAAATATTATAATCATCAGAAGCATCAAAAAGAAATAGAAATCAAAAACGTACTAGCTTTGTCATGACATACTCCATTATTGCATATTCCTGGATTGAGCCCACATGGCCCACTGGTCCGTGGCCCACTTGTCCTTTCTAGACACATTAAACCTAAATAACACAAATTTTCAAATGAAATATAGGAAACAAGAAAAGATGTACCAAGCATTTTAATGCATAAAGACATTTTCAAAGAGTATCACTCCTATTAATTATGTCATGTATTGGTGACCATTACCATGCTGTCATCAAAATATATTTTTAACATCAAATAACCATTATTAAAGGAGCTTCACATTAAGTTAATTAATAAGTATTTAGTGAATAAAAAGAGAAATATACAATGTATGATAACTTTTCATACCAGAGAAACCCAGGGGACATTGACATTCTGGCCCGCTTGAAGAAAGTACACACACTTTTGGCTCCACACAAATCTTGTTTTCACAAGTAACAGCACTTGTTTCACAAAACTTCCCAGTGAAACCTGCAATGAGAATTAAATAAATCCTACAATAACACCAATAATGAGATCTCTCAATATTTTTTTTTTTTTTTTTACATAAAAAGAGTAATTTCTTAATTAAGAATGGAAAATTTTGGAGAAAATCTAACAAATTGTACTTTAAAACATTGTTCTATTTTACTGTCCAGAGGAAGTTTTCTTCATTTATTTACATAGATGGTTAAACCAAAATTTTTTTTTTCAATTTCTCCATTAACATTTTGAAGAAATACATCAACTTACCATCAGAACACTGACATTCAAAAGTTTTATTTAGGCCAGTATTATTTTCATGAGGAATGCAAACTCCATTATGTTGACATGGAGATGATGAACATGGATCTCCTCCTTGTTCACAATTTTGTCCCAAAAATTCAGAACTACAAATACACACATATCCCCCAGGCTCATTTTGGCAAACACCACCATTTTTACATGGACTTGAAGAACAAGAATTGAGACTGGTTTGGCATTGCTCTCCTAATTAAAAAACGCAAAACAGTTAGTCATGATTAGATAAAAAATTAAACATGAAAGAGTAATTAATGAGCATGCAATTTTTTTTTTCAGGCAAGCAATACTCCCCAACACCAAATTGACAAAATGAAAAACATTTAGATTTTTAGGACAACACATAGAACAAATATAATGACAGAATATTATGAGTGGGAAAACATGAACTTTGAAGAATTACTGGTAAAGGATTTTGTGTAGTTTCCAAACACACTAGAAGACATTAATACTTCAAATAGTTTAATAAAAAGTCATTAATACTGTAATGGAATACTGTATATGAATTATTAACAATATTTCAAGTCATCAGAGAGGATAATATTCTGCAGAACAGAATTCTCCCATATAAATTTGAAATTAATTATTTAATGGTTATTTATTAAAGATTCTGTTCAAAGAATTCAATAATATTTAGAAGATTACTTCAAGAGGATTTATGAATTTTGACATTTGCTTTATGAAATTGTTTGAAAACCACTATTATTCTTTTAAAGGCACACCACAATCACACAAAATTTGGTTCTAGGAAAAATGGAAGGACAAAATAATTTGTAGAACTGGTGAGGAAAGGGAAGTGAATGGGGACTTCTGAAGTTACCGTCCTGAGTGTTAACAACATGAAGACAATTCACAAGAACTGTGGGTATATTATAATATTAATTACAAATTTACATTAAAATAAAAGATGCAAATTCTTCTGTAGTTTATTACACTGGGTTCATATAAATGATAAATGTTTAGTTTCTCTGTAGTGAACGGAAACAAAATCATTTCACTACACCTATAGCCCAAGCATCACAGTTCTGCTATTAATTGTTAAAAGAAATAAAAATGAACTCCTAGTTTTGTTGAATTCCATGTGTAAACTTAGGCTCTCATAAAAGTATCATAATAAGGAGGGTTTATTTATGAGTAACTACCTGAACCTACCTATGAGTAACCCTTGAAAGTAGATTGTGTATTGAATAACTGCTTCACACTTATAGATAAAATAATGTACATACATAAAAAAACAGCTAAGAGCAGCATATGACTACATGGAGGATATTAAACTAATTTACTCTACAGAAGAAAGAAAGGAACCATCCCATCAATTTCAATCAAATGTCCCAAAGGCAGAGGCGGCTTTAATATTTCTGCGCCTGTGGCACAATTATGATGTAAGCCCCAAGATAAGAAAAAAAATAGTTAGCTACTTGTTATAATATCTTAAGAATATTTAACAAACTTCATTTGTTATAATGGTGTAATCAATTAACAAATGACAACAGTACTTTAAATTATTTCAAAAATGTTGCTATTTTATTGTATTATTTCAAAAATGTGGCTAACATACAGAAATTTGAAATTAATAATAACAATAATTGTAATATTGACACTACAACCGATATGCTGCTGGCCTGTGTGTACTGGTCTCTCATATCAATCCACATCTACTCGAAAAAAACTCAGGTCAGGAGGATTTAGTACTTTCTATGATTATTTCTAATGATTTGTGATGCTTTCCTTTAAATTTATAAATCCTACCCTTTACTGATATGTAACCTATAAGGTTTTAGTACAAGTTTTTGCTACAAGTTTTTATACATTTTGAAAACTATTCTCCCCATTCTGCAGTCATCATGTATTTTTCATTAATCTCCACAACAAGAATAAAAAAATATGAATACTACATGTGTAGTATTATACTATTATGAATATTATGGAGTTAGTATATACATATTTAATATCAATTAGATACCTCTAAAGATACATTTTAATAATACATCCAATAAATAACTTATAATCCAATAAATTTTGTGTTAATAAATAAAAAGGACAAAAACTGAAAGAAACCTAAGAAATTTAATTGGGAAATTAATTATTATTAATTAAATTAATAAATATAATTAAATTAAACATTATTGGGAGATAGATGGAAAGAATATGAACAGTTTTGTGGCAAAAAAATATCTAACTTTCATTTAATCTTGATAATAGCACTAAACACACACGAATCTACTCCGGATTAAGTCATACCTGCACCACAAAGACAAAGGGGGTCGCCATCAATACAGTCACCATCAGCACAACAGCGAGTGTCACAGTTCTGGCCCATCCAACCAGGTTTACAGATGCAAGTGTAGGACCCACTCTGTGGTGCACCAGGAAAACAAGACAATAGTGCACAAGTGCTCTTGGCCAAAAGCAATAAACGAAATATGAACATTGAATAAAATTAAGCAGTTTTGTTCCATGAACATAGCTCTCAAATATAATCTAAAAGATTGAACAATTTCATAACACCGAGATGTTTCAATATGAATGTAATAAATAGTTTCTTGAGAGATTCTTTGTTCGAACTAGTTGAAATATACTTACATCATCAATGCAATGGTCAGCATAAATGCATGGATTATCTGTACACTGAAGAGGCTTGAGGCACATTGGGCCAGTGAAGGCAGGAGGGCACGCACACTCACCGCTTGGCATGCAGGTGCCACCATTCATACAAGACACCACGATGCATGAATCAGTGGATAGCTCACAAGTTTTGCCTTACAGCACACACAACATGCAATAACACACACAATAACTAAATATACACAGTCGCAAGCAAGGCGGATAAAAGATTTCTAAACTAAATATTCTACCTACAATACAACACTACACAAATACATTCAAAACATGATGCAAATTGAACAAAAATTTCATTTGAAGAAATATTTTAATATAAGAGGACATTTATATATAGTATACATTCCAGCAATCATCTTAAAATGTTATCTCTCTTTTGATGATTCCATTTCTTAAAAAAGGAATGTACTATATTTTAAAAACAAATCAGCAAACAAATGTATGGTATAAGGTATGAACATTTGAAACCGATAGAAAAAACATACATATTACAATATTTGGAAAGAGGGTTAAACAAAGAAATACATATAAACATGAAATAAAATCTGCAAAGGATTAATGAGGGGTAACAACAAAGATTAGTTATTTTTGTAAAAGTTTTAAGATGTGATTTTAGAGGTTTTACAAAAGCATGACATAAAAAGCAACAGAAAAACATGCAAAACATTTCAACAAAATATATGTCATGCTCAGTAAATAATTTCAATGGCAACAATAAAACATTAAACTATTAAAACAATTATGTTGAAAAATACATATAATAAAATATAAATTTGAAAAAAGAAAAATTCATTTCTTGTTAACTACCTGTATAACCAGGGGCACAGTTACATACAAATCCATCCAGACCATTATTACATGTCCCTCCATTTCTACATATGATATTGCCACAACTCACAGGAGCAGAACAGTTCAATCCACCTGTTAAATACATCATCTATAAACTTCACTGATTAAGAAAAATTAAGACATTCATTGAAAACAGGAAAAGATATTACATTAAAAAACCAATTCCTAATCATGAAAAACAATTCCTAAAGAAATATTAAAGGAAAACATAAGAATAGGCATCTACTACAGATTATCACATTGTTTCAAAAAAATTCCTTCTAAGTATACATTTGATTACAAACCACTATGTTAAATGACCAGACATATACCTACATAAACCTCACAAGTAACGACTCACTATACACTACCAGATTAAGACAGATAATACAGTACAAGTGCTACACACAATACAATATATGCACTAAACACACAACACTCATAAGACAAAATAAATAGCCTTGTTGATTAATAATTATATTAGTTGAGTGAAGGTGCGCACACCAGCAATCCACCTGATCTGGCTGATTAAATTAAATAAGCTATTTATATCCTCAATCCCATTCTATTAAGCTATTCATTTTGCCTTATATTGGCATCAGAAAATCAATTACTAATGCTTTGCTTATTACAATGCAACCAATGAACTTTGTATGAAGTCCCACTTCTGAGAAAATGGTCTTTCAGAAAAAACACAACAAAACTTTTCCTTATGAAGAAAAAATTCTGAAATTTATTATATGCAGAAAACAATTTTTCATCAAGTATCAAGATTTTGAGCCAATACTTTTTAAGAAGAAGAAAAAAAATGTTAAATGTAACTCTTCCTTAAAATATGCTTAAAAAAGGAACTTACTACATTCTCACCTTAATAATAAATATAATTATTTAATACCATTACACACAGAATGAAATAAAGAAAATTTAATATTATTGGTTATTAAGTAGAATATTTGGTTATTTTGTAATTGAGCTACAAACTCATGGTCACATAATTTTGTGTCTGACATTAGTTAACAATTTCATAAAGAGAATATAACATACATTTTATTAATCCATAATACCTAATTGACATTAAATATTTATATTGCTACAACTCTAGCATTTTGTTAATTACTGTCTCTTTAATATTTTCTCACAAAAGTGGCTCTGAATATTTCAAAACTGAAAAAAACAGACTTAAAAAAAAATTAATGTCCAGGGAGAATAATGTATTAAAATTGGCTGATAGTTGAATGAACTGATTTTTAAATATCTTTTATTCCGCAAATACTCTAATAATTAAATATTAAACACAGGTGTGTGGATAAATCATTTGAAATGTAAATTCAAAAGAATTTCATCAAATCATACCTTCACAGACACACTGAGCAATTCCATGATTTATATTGCAAGTAGTACCAATAGGACAGATCATATCTTCACAATTGGTGACTGTTACTTCACAATTTCTTCCAGTAAATCCAGCCAAACACTGACAACTATAGCTTCCAGGAAGAGAGGAGCAAAGACCATTGTTGTGACATGGATTTCTAGTGCATTCATTCACTTCCTAAAAGAAAAGTAAAGCAGAATGACTCAATTCCCTATATTAAATAAGTCAAAGCACATACAAAAAAAAAAATACTTTGGAATTATATAATATAATTATATTATGCAATCTACACAGAACAAGCACTACAAGGAACTTTTTGAGGCAAACAATATTGCCATTCATTGTCACCTATCTAACCATTTAGGCAGTGTAAACGAATATAACTCCCCCCCCCCTCCCGATTTTATCGACATTTTTTGTCAAAAATCATTTCTATCTTTCTGCGATTTTCTTTTAAAAAAATTCAAACCACAGTATTTTACAAAAAAATACCACTCTCTCTGTAATATCAAGGACAGCGAATTATACAACTAAATCTTTTCTATTAAACTTTTTTTAAAAAATGTATTAATTTTTACCAATAATAGCGGGAAAAGAAGTAAATAATCCTAGCAGGAACTAGATCCCAAAACAATTTCTGAGAACACAACAACTATCCACAAAACTGGAAAGTTAGAATAAAGCTATTTCCGTTTAATTTGTGAGAGATACATTATGAAAAGAGGAATTTACCTGTACACTAAAATGAAGAACTTAATATAACTTCTAAGAATCAACAACTTGTCTTTCATCACATTTCTTTTTAAGTGAAAAACAAAAAACAAAAAATTAGAAGAAAACGATGATTCTTACCTGATTACAGTTAATGCCGAAGTAGCCGACATTACACTGGCAAGTATAACCGCTATAGTTATCAAAACATTTTCCATGTACACAAGGTGATTTTTCACATTCATTGATATTATTTTCACAATTTCTTCCACTGTAGCTGATGATACAAAGAAATTATTTATTTTTAGAATTCTAATTCAAAAAGACAGAAAAATAAAAAAAACAAATTCTTCACCTACCCTGTACCATAACAATTACAAGTGTAATTGTTTATTTCATCTTGACAAATACCACCATTCTGACAAGGTTCCGAACTGCATTCATTGATATTGGTTTCACAATTAATTCCAGTGAATCCTGAACACAAGACAAAATCGTTTACTTGAAATATACAAACATAGTACATGCAACCAGGTTTCATGCCTCATTTTGGTTCAGTCCTGCAATCTTGATATATTCAACAATTAAAACAAATATTTTGAGCAAACTATACAAATATTTCCTCAAGTGTATGTAAAATAATATTCAATTCCACTCTTTTCAATTGTATAATTTTTATTACAATTTTTTGGAAATTATATTACTTCAAAGGTAACTTCACAAGAAAAGTAAAAGCAGATGACAGATAAGGATGTTGAAACTGTGTATGAAATTTTGAAACATAAATTTTAATATAACACATTATAAGATGTACAAGATTATGGATAAAGATATATAAAATAATGGAGGCCTGTTTAATCCCCAGCAGCCATCAGCCATCAGCCATCAGCCATCAGCCCTGCTCACTTCACAGATTATTGGAAAGAAAACTTACTTCTCAGGTGTTATAACAATAGAAGAGAGTAATAAGAGTTAATATTTAAGTTGTTAGGAGAGAAAATGCTACGAATACTGAAGTATACAATAAAGCAAATAATAGTCAATTTTGATTTAAAAAATTCAAGGAATGGTAAGCAAGATCTCACTCACAACTTTCAACACTTCTTAGTCTTTTCCCAAGTTGCAGTGGGGGTGGGTTTATTTTTTTGATCAATGAAAAATTGTTAACAAGTTATGAAAAACTCTTAGATGGGGATAGTAGAGTAATAGAATTAAATAAAACTAGGAATGAAATCATTCTCACAATTCTCCTCCTCCTCTTTTGAGGGGAAATTAAACCCACAAACGCCTTAAGCCCTTATGGTACTCAAGATACAAGCCTGTAAACCTATGCAGGCTTTATAATCAGTGACGAATTATTTCCTTTTACTCCTCCTCAGAGCACAGGGTGTCAACGAAGCTTCTCCATCTAACTATTTTGTGCCATGGTAGCGACTTCTCCCCATATTTTGCCAACTCTCCTGATTTCATCCTCTATACTTCTTCTCCAGCTTATCTATTGCCAAAGGTCTTTCCTTAGCACCCAATCCATTTCAATTTTCTTCTTTTGAGTTGGTAAACACAGCTTCTTCATCAGTTTTCTTCTATAGATCTTCATTGATGATTATATTGCATCAAAATATTTTTAATATTCTTTGTAAATATATATTAATGTATGTCTGTAACATAGTAGATACTTTCTTTGTTTCTTACCACGTTTCACACTCATATAACAATGCTGACTTGACATTGCTTGTAAATATTTTAAATTTAGCTCTGAGAGATATTTCTCATGCTCGGCATACAGGATATAGTTGTATAAAGGTAGAGTTGGCTCTTTTAACTCTGCATCACACTTCTTCTTCAGCACCATCATATTCCACCACAAGACCCCCCCAAATATGTAAATTCTTCCACATTTTCGATGTTGTTGTCTTGTATTAGTAATTTTTTAGTACTTTTGGTGTTTTGGTATAGACTTGGTCTTATTACAATTTACTTTTAGGCCAACTTTTTCCCCATTTTCCTCTAGGTCTTTTAGTTCCTCTTGCATAATGTTGAAGAAATGAGACAGTAGACATATATCATCAGCAAAGTCCAAATCTTCCAGTTGATCAGATATCCCCCAGACAATACCCCTTGTTTTCCCTTCCACTACCCTTTTCATAACTTCATCTATCACTACAAGGAACAGAGTTGGGGAGAGAATGCATCCCTGTCTGACTCCTATGGCAGCTGGTATATGGCTCGATAATTTACCTTCATGTACCACAAAGAATGTGAAGTTCTGATAAGTATTCCTTATTAAATTAGCAATTTTCTTGGTGATGCCGTATTTCTTAATAATATTGAACAATTTTTACAGTTCACGGTGTCCCCCTTTTTTGATATTTTAATGAGAAGTCCTCTCCTCCAATCCTCAAGTACTTGCCATATTTTTAAAAAGAGCAAATGGAGTATGTTTACAGTCATTTCTGTATCACATCACAGTACTTCGGTGTTAATATTATCAATTCCAGGCATTTTGCCATTTTTCATTGCTTTAAATGCATCTTGTATTTCTCCTTTGAATAGCTCACAGGTTCAAATTCTACAGTCTTCCAAGTGTACTTCATCTTCTTCTGGGTTTCCTGTAGAATGTTCTTCTCTGGGAATATTAAATATTTCCTTGAAGTATTCTTCCCATCGTTGCATCTGGTCTTTTTTGTTATTTATTAACCCACCATTTTTTAATTTAATTGGCTGATTTCTTGCAATTTTTCTCTTTGATAGACTATGAGTTACTCTGTATATTTTCAGATTGTTCTTTCTCATGGCCTGTTGGGCCTTCTCAGCTAGCTCATTCACCCAGCACCTGTGATCTGAGCGCACACTCCTCTTCACTTCGCGCTCTTTCTGTTTGTACCCCTCCTGCAAGGCTACAATTTTCCCGCTTATTTATCTTGTATCACTTTCCTGTCTTCTATTTTTTCCCACGTTTAATCTGTCAGACACTCTTTCTTCAGCGGGTTCCTATATCTGAGTACTTCTTCAGCAGTGACAGTAAATGCATTCTTTACTTTTTGCCAGTATTCTTCTATGCCCTCATCTTCTAATCTGTTGAGTTCCTGGTAGTGGTTTCTGAACTTCAGTTGAAATTCCTGTTTTACTTCTTTCTTGTAATTCTAGCTACATCAAACTATCTCGTGGTCTGCTTGTGTTTCTCTATGTCTTTTTTTTTAATCCTTAGCTTCACTATCATCAAGAATTGGTCACTGTTGATGTTGGTTCCTCTTTTACATCTGGTATCCAAGAGAGATGTTCTCCATTTCCTGTTGATCGCAAAATGGTCGATTTGGTTCTCAATCTTTTTGTCAGGAGATACCCATGAAACCGTGTAGATGGTTTTATGCGGGAATAAGGTGCCTTCTATTACAAGTTCATTTGCAGCGGACCATCTAGTGAGGAGTTCACCATCAGTATATAATTAGTTTATAATCAATACCACTTTGTAATCAGGTATTGGTGATATTATAAAAATGAGTTTTTGAAAAGTACATGCAAACTATTATTATTTTTTCTTGATGTTCGTGAAAATAAAAATTATTTAATCTAGAACACAAATGTTGCGGCTAATTTGATTTTCTAGTTTAAAATGAGGTGGTCCATGTTTAGAGGAGAAGCCTTATTAAATAGATATTCTTCCTAGTACCTTTGTAGAAATGCAATTTTTTAAATGATTAACTTACCTGGCAAACAATGGCACTGATAAGACTCAGCAACAGGAACACATGTGCTTCCAGATTTGCAAGGGCTGGGATCACAAGGGTTAAGGCTCATTTCATATTCACAGTTTCTACCTGTCAATAAAAAAAAATGCTTAGTTAGTATTTAAGTCATCATTGACAATTACTACTTCAACTGAGTAAAATAGCAAGATAATTTTTAAAAAGAATATTCCTTACCAGTGAACCTAGGAGCACATGTACAAGAGTAGTTACCAACAGTATCTTCCTCACAATGACCACTGTTTTGACATGGATTTGAGTCATTTTGTGAACAAGGTGGACCTAAAAATTTAAAGTTGATATAGCTCAAAAAATATATTTCCTTTATATCAGCATTCCTCAAAACCAGTTTCTCCCAAATTCACTAATTCACAAATAACCCTTCTGAAGTTAAGTTACAAAATTTATTACATGATTGATTAGCTCTTTTTACATCATGGTCTAATTTAATAATGTTACAGTTCATTGATTTACTGAAATTGTAAATTTTAGTATATCTCAGTATATCTTAGTGTATCTCAGAATATCTCTATTTTCTTTTAAATTTTGGCAGAAATACCCAAGTCAGCTTATTTTTTTAAAAGAGTGAATTTTCATGAGGTTTCAAATTATGAGTTCTGAAACATTATACTCTCTAGATGAGCTTTTTTAAAAAAACTTTNGGGGGGGGGGGGGGGGGGGGCAATAAACTAAGTTACTCTCTGGAAACAAGCAAGGGACCATTCCATCAATTCCGATCAAGGGTCTGTGGGCAGTGGCAGATTATAAAAGAAATAATATAATAAATATGTACAGTTATCCATTTGAAATAAATTGTAGACATTTGTGCAGTAAAAATTTGAGATTAATAAAACAAAGGTATTAACGACATTCCCACCCAAGGAAAACTGCCACTACCCAGAGGAAAACTGGAGAAAAACACAGGTCAGGATGGGATGCAACAAGAAGCACGCCAGCATTTGCTTTAAGAACAATAGAGAGGGAAAAATGAAAAAGAATGTTTGAGAACCAACGGAATTTTTACAACTCAGCTACAAAAAATTCCCACTCATTTGAGTTCAGAAAATCGGACTGCAAAGGTTGATGATTGAGAAAACTAAGGTCTTCAGGTGAAGTCCGGGTTAGGACATAGATTTCTGAAGATTCTACACTTCTTCTATGGCCTGCTTGACAGACAAATGCTGGAATAGCCTCAGCAAAATGGCTCATATTACACCACATTACTATCTTTTTGAGAAAGTCTGATAATAAATAGGTTACTGAACACACACGACAATACTTAATGCGTAATACAATATGTTAATTCAGTAAGGTATTCAACAAATCATTCAAAAACCATCCTTTAATGTAATGAAACAAACACAGGTTGAAGTTTATACAAAGCAAATTGGAGAAAATTGAAAAATGTTTAGGGAATATATTATTAATGCAATTTCATGTATTTTATATGCAGCAAAATTATCACAATTCACATTAATATTACATGATATAAAAGCAAGCTGAGCACTATGCATAAAACAAGGTGATTTAAATTATACTTAGTAAATACTTTATAACAAAATGCAGAAAAATCAGCTTGAGAAATGAATGATTCTTTAAACTCATTCCTCTCTTCAGTCTAATTTTTAAAATAAGATAAAACTATTTTTACCTTTCCAGACTGGATCAAAATAACACATCAAATAGACATATTAAAGTTTTTCCAACTACAAAGATACTAAGAAAACTTTCTATGATGAATTTTAATACAATATTTTTAAATTTATTGTCTATAAGCACATCAAATTCATACTACAGGGCTGGTATAACATTCATTGTGCAATTTATCAAAGAAGATGATCTTAAAATAATAAATCTAACATTGCATTTCTAATGTAGTTAACATGCGAACTACTTACTTTATAATAGGAATATATCTATTTATGATACTAAGAATTCAAAAATCAACAACGAATTGAGTTTTAAATTTCCATGCAAGCATTCCTCATGCATGATTTTTGAAAAAAAGGAAACAAAATGTAAAATTTTGTTTACTCATTCACACGATGGAAAAGTAATTCCTGACGTTTAACACTATATTCAAAGCTCTAACTCAAGAGTGTTTGAGATATGTTTTGGATATCTGTAAGTATTCTACGATCTTTGTAATTTGAGGAGAATATTCAACAAAAACTTGTGTCTGACACTGAAAGTTTGGCCATACAACAACAAAAACTTCTCTAGTTGATATAACAAAAAAAAATTCTTACAGCCATTTATAAGTAATTTATCAGTAATTGTCATATAGCTCCCACAATTTTCAGTTTTTTCCTCCACTTAATAAAAACAAGACCTGTACCTTAGTTTTGTCAGACATAGACATACATTTTAATTATGAAATACCTAGCTTACAATTATGTAGCGGAATAATATTAGTCATTTTTAACCAATATTTTCATTAGCATCATCAGATGAAAGAGATTAGAACATCTTGTCATTACAACTGATCCAAAAGTTGTGGGCGCTCACCCTTGTCAATCTCGCAGTTGTTGCCGCCATAGCGAGGGTAGCAGTGGCATGTATGTCCAACAGGATGAGACACACATACACCGTGCTGTATGCAAGGGTCAGAACTGCAGTGATCTGGCACAGTGCCTGCCAAAACAAGTTGCTCAGCTCACACCATAAAATAAGGTGCAGCACAAATTTACCAGTCACCTTAATCTACTAGGTATTAATAAAATAAATTATTAAAAGCAAAGATAGAAATTATTAAAATATTACTACTCTGAAGAATTAATAGAAAGGTGTAATGAACCTAATTTTCTCTATGAAATATCTCAAAATAACATTAAATTATCAAAAACTAAAGTTCCCTTGCAAGTAATAGGCAAGCAAACAACAATGGAGACCATACACAAAAGGTGGAAAAGAAATATAAAAGCAATATGGAAGAAAAAACTAAATACAATTTATTCAAAAACATGCAAATCTTTCCATAACATGCAAATCATTTTAGATTAAACAAATAGGTCAGCCTGCAGTGACCCTTTCAGAACTACATTAGAGTTTAACCAATCAAAGAAAAACAGAGTTGGTTCATCCATGTCACTAAGGATGAACAATAACACCAAGGAAAGAAGAACAAAACTGACAAAACAATTATGGTTTCAAAAACTGATTTGTGACACAGGACACTTTTTCAAATAGTAGTTATTTTAAAGAGTCAATTTGAAGCTGAATTTTTCTCTTCAATCAAAAGTAAATTTTCCTTCACAGCTTAACAGATGAGAATCAAGGATGAAAAGGAAACAAGTTGAGTAGTTGATGAGAATGATTTAAGAAAATTTCATTCAGAGCAGTAATTAAAAATCACATGGAAGAAATGAAATGTTAATTACAACAAATATTTTGAAAAATTAAATAAAATGTCTTAGTTGTTTAGTGTATAAATTATGCTAAACAATGTAAGTAGTAGTCATATATCCTGACATAGGCTATCCTAAGTACACACATGCAAATTATCAAGCGCAAAAAACATTGACATTCTCATTGCATGCTTTTGAAAATATGTGACAGTATCAATAACTTGTGATTGCAAAGTTTGACTAGCATGCAACAAACAAATATGACAGCAAATGACCACAAAATTTGCTTCCTCTTGTCTCTACAGAAGTAATACTAGATGTAATTACTTTTTCTTCCCAATAATTTTTGGATTATTTGGATTAAAAATAGTCCATATGAAAAATTGCATAAAGTAAGCAAGAAACTCATTCCAAAGAAGCACTGAAGTGGATAACAATATTTTGGTATGATAAATCATTATGTTTGGTACAATAAATTTGTATATAAGAAAATAGTTTACAAATACACTCATACTCTACAACAAATTGATACAATGTTTTAGAAACATTTTTGTTTTCTTAATTCACTTCCCAAACATCTTCATAAATCATTTTTCTTTTTTATTAAAAACTGCATGATAACAACAAACAGACTAAATAAAACATGATTTTTTTTACAATACACACAAAATGATAAATGTGTTTGGGTGAGTGACACGAACAACAATATCAGGTGATAGCAATTGGCAACTATTGCAAATGCTTTTCATAGGTTTTTGTGGCCAGAGTCAATGTTCTTAAGGATTTCCTTAACCAAATGGAAAGCTTTAAAAACAATTAATAAAACAATCTAAAAGCAATTAATAAAAATATAAAAGTGAGATATTATTGACATAATTGTATTCTTGTCCAACCAACTGAATTTTTTAAAGATAGAGAAGATGTTATCTTCAGTACATCTAAACGGAATAAAAGAATCAGAAGAAATTGATACATTTCTTTCCATAAAAAGGTTGTAAAATCACAATTTTCATTAAACTAAAGAGAATACAAGTGCATAATTAATAAGACGAAGAAAAAACAACTGGAATAAACTTACAACTCTTCGGATTTAGAGGACAGGGACCCCATTCCACATTGTGAGATGTGACTTGAGATGTATTAAAAATGATATTGGGACCCTCCAAAATGCAGCCAATAAAACTGCGACCCACATACAATACTGAATCATTACTAAAAACATCAGGATTTATTAACAGGTCCTGATTGTGAGTTGAGTTTGCCACAACCTGTTCAAAATATATTAAATATATTAGTAACTGAACACAACAGAACATAATCTTGTAGCTTGGAAAGGAAACTAAATACTTACCTCTGTATGGTTAGAAACAGACAATGTTAAGCTACCCATATGATACAGCAAATTAACTGTATACCACATGCTGTTTACTAACATTGCAGATATTCGAGTCACATAGTGGTGACCATTAGCTAAATTTACAGTAAAAGTAAGGCTTCCACCAGCTTCAACATACAATGACAATTCATTCCCAAGATTTTCTTGGAAGAAAAGCTCTCCTCCATTACATGTCCTAAAGCTGAGACCAGTATGGCCAAAGATATTTACAGAAGCTTGAAGACGAACATATGATGATCCATTGAAATAACCTTCACGAGCCAAGGAATTTCCACTACTTATCAGCAGGAGTACAATACCAAGCCTCAGGGACGCTGAAAACAAAAAAAAATTCATAAATAAATATAATTAAATTGAGGAGTCAAGCTATAATGAGAAAGAAATGTTGACAAAATAAAGAAAACAATGACATTTAATTTAATGAATCTTACTATATTTAATACACTTACTTTTAGGTTATAAACATGCTTGGAAAAATAAGAAAAAGATAAGTGGTCAAGGTTAGAGAAATAGTTAAGTACAAAAACAGTGTATACTGTAAAATTAATTAAAAATGGACCATGTTCCAAATGCTTCAACCTCTTCAATTAATGAGCATACAAATCATAAAAGAAAATTTCATGAAATTCGTAAGAGAAAAGTTCAACTAAGTTCAATGTACTATTTTTTTTTTTAATCATACAAATCTCACTTATTATAATTAGAATTTTCATACAAATCCCACGAAGGTTACGATTCACTCAGATTTTAAAAAAATCAAAACTAATATGCGAGCGACTAACATAACGTTTGGGTTGTATTCGAATATCCCGCCAAACATTCCAGTTCATAACACCTTCATCCCGATTGGAACAAAATTTTAAGTTAGGGTGGAAATTAGTGCAAAATTACGGCGTAATCATTTTCAACCAAACTTTGATATGCACCTAACGTCACGCGAATAAAGCCCGCCAAACTTTCAAATAAAAAAGCCAATTCCTGATTGGTTCAAAACTTTTTGTTCGCTTTAAAATTAGTTCATAGAACAAAATTAAGGCGCAATCGTTTTTCAGTTTCCCGTTGTTCGATGTGAGGCTATCTTCACGGACGTTTATTGGGTATATTAGGTAATAGTTATAGTCCGTGCAGACCCGTGATGTCATTATTGTAGATCACAATATCGCGGAGAAAGAACGCCGCATTTACATTGGTGATATCATTCAACCCCTGCCTCCTGCTACTGATATTCCTATCGGTTCAAAAAGCAATAGACGAGTTTAAACCTTCGATTCAATTTTCCAATCTATCAAAATATAACAAATTATACATCACAATTTAGCTTATTTAATTCTGCGGTATAAGGTATAAATTTAAATTTTTTTACTTGTCTGAGTATTTTTTAATGTGTTTGGAAGGTAAAAAATGCGATTTTATAGCGTTTTCATGGGAAGGGTCAAGTCTGAAAATTTATATTAGCAAAGCTGTTAAGACTATAACATTGAAAAGTTTACACAGTGTTACTGAAATAGTTATTTATAAATTGTGTTAGTTTTATAATTTTATCTTCGTTAAAAACATTATTCTTGTACTTTTTATAAAACCTTGCTATCTTAAGATCGGCTAATCGCAGAATCTTCCATCAGGCCTTAAAAAAATCTTATGTAAAAAGAAGATAAGAATATACAATTAACCTATTAATAATGGTACACTGATTTTCTATAATGACACTTGATAAAACACTGAGGATCTGTGCACGGCGGAGAGAGAAATGTCGGCAGGTGTCCGGACCCGGATTAATAAGCTAATTCTTAGCATTATTAATAAACTAATAGTTTATTCTATACTAATAAACTAATATAATTAGTTTACTAATAAACTAATTGTATGTTGAATTGAAGAATGGAGCTGTCCATGAACGTTCCGTCGAAGAGAAAAAGGAAATGAAATATTGAGTACCGCGTAATGACTCCATTTAAATTGACAAAAAGTGTTAAAGAAAAATGCTGATTAATTATATAATTTTCCATCGCAATCATATAATATACTCGGCAATTAAAGAAAAGACTATTCCTGTCCGTGTTTCAAAATGAATTATTTTCATAGAAATTTTCCTTCATTACAATACAACATATATTATCTTTAATCAGAGCATGGACTGACAATGAAGAATGGCTTAAAATCTCCGGGTGAAGATCCCTGGTGAAAATATTTCACATGGTGGGAGAGAAACGCCAAAAAAACGTGAAATCACATTGAAACGTCGAAGTGCGAGGGAACTAAGTGTGTGCACTTTAAGTGAGTTGAGAGCATTGTAGTTAGGGTTTATTTATGGGAGGAGCTAGAGAAATGTGAACATAGGTTCGATTTTGTGTCTGCCAGGTGATGTTTTAGGGAGATGTTTGCCAGGTTAATTTCGTGGTTTATTTGTGGAACGTTGAAGCGTGAAGGCAGGCTAGAGAGAAATATGTTTGTGTGCTGAGAGGCCATTTTTAGTTTTTGTAGATGTTCAGACGCGTTGAAATGACCACCCAAGTTAATATCGTTCTGCCCACCTGTGATGATTACTGTCTCGCTTTGTGAGTTTTTTAGTGTAGGTGTCCAGTTCTCGAATAACTTCAGCCAAAGTAAGTATATTTAAATATTTCTATAAATTGGCATCTATGTATAGTGGGTCTATTTCTATTATTTATGTCCTCCATTTTGCGTGGATTGCTCCCTAGCCAGTTCTCAGTCTCCGGTTTCTTTAAGCCAAACGCTCGTTTGACTGAAGTTATTCGAGATTTGCAAACACACCTGACTGCCAAGGACTTTACCCAGTACGGTTTACATCTGTGACCGTCTGGGAAACATCACTTCGGTTCTCTCCTAGCTTCACATCTGACCTCACATCATCCACTGCCCCTTTACCCACTCCTACACTTCCTCCTGCTCCTACCTCATCTCCTCCTCCACCTCCCTTTGCTCCTACCTCATCACTATCTCCTCCTCCTATCTCCACACCCATTTCTTCTCCTGTCTCCGGTCTTTCACATACTGCTTCCTCATCTCCCACGTCATCTATTCCTCCATCCACATCTCCTGCCGCCCCATACACCGTTACAACTTGCGCTCACGAGTACGATGTGGTACTCGAAGGTGACAATCACGTTCGGGTGCAGTGTGCGGGCTTGATTCGGAACTAGAAGCTGTACCAAATTCAAATTACTCTCCACAATCTAACGTCGATTCCATTTCTCGTGAATCACAAACTCTTTGCGAAAATAAAATAATTATATTTCATCATAATATCCAATCCCTTTCAAACAAATTGACAGACATTGAAATTCTGGCACACAAAAATCCATTCGATTTGCTATGCCTCACAGAACATTGGCTTTCGACTAACAACATCAACGATACCGCTATTTCCAATTACTATTTAGCAAGTTCCCACTGTCGGCAAAATTTTAAAGGAAAAAATCGTCTCAGAGGTACGTGTATCTACGTTCGTAATGATATTTTATCTTTTCCACTGACAGGCTACGAGACCTTCGGCGTAGATAGTGTGTTTGAATTTTCTGCAGTTAATCTGACCGACACTGGTATTGTTGTTTTGTGTATTTATAGACCTCCTCAATCAGAATCTTCACATATTTTTTCGGAACTTCGAAATTGTTTTCAAACGTATCACGCATAAATCTACTAAATTATCGTCATATGTGGTGATTTCAACATCGATTTCCTGAGTACATCCGACTCTGCACATTCACCAATTAATCGATTCAAGAATCTTATCGATTCCCTCAACCTTATTACTACGATTAACGACCCAACTCGCCTCTCTGGTTCACCTCAAACATTGCTAGATCAAATTATAGTCAACAATGGAATCTCGTATCTCTCTGAAGTGATTATCGCCGGATACAGCGATCACCTTGCTCAAGTATTGACTATTAATAATAAACTAAAGCCACTTAAAATCCTTCACAAGTTTTCAAGAGTTAAATGACACAAATCAATCCATATTTATAAATTATTTGCGTGCAGAAACATAGATGTTTACAATCGCCAAAACACCGACGACAAATTCAATGTATTTATCTCAATATTCCTAAAACATTACAACTCTAGCTTTCCCATACAACGCAAAGTTAGTTAATTAACGCAAAGAAATACAATAGATGGATCACCCAAGGGATAAGAATTTCTTCAAATAATAACAAACGCCGTTTATATTATCTTTCAAAACTCTATAACCAAACAACCGAATTCCATGATTATTTTCGTAAATATAGCACTATTCTTTGAAACATAGTCTATGCAGCTAAAGTTATGGAAAACGACAGGCAGGTACTAAAATCGAACAACCGGACGAACACCATGTGGAATATTGTTAAAAATTACATGTCCAATTCTGGAAATCGCGAAGAAAATGTTTCTTTACTAAACGATGGCAAAATCGTATCAAATCCTCAGAACATCCCAAATTTGTTTAATTCTTACTTTTCAGAATAGGTAAAATAACGATCTCAATATATACAAATCAATTTCCTCCAATTATATCCACCCACGTACCCAATTCTATGTTCACTTCCGAAACTAACGCCAGTGAAGTCATGAGAATCATCAGCTCATTAAAAAACAAATTTTCAACAGGCGTAGATGATATACCTGAGTTTATTGTTAAATTTTCGTCCCATGCTAAATTAAATCCACTCCTAAATATTTTTAATAGTTCTTTATCGGAAGGGGTGTTTCCTAACATANTTCCCAATATATTTAAGAGAGCTAAAGTGAAACCTTTACACAAGAAAGGAAACAAACTTAATATTGGAAATTACCGACCAATATCTCTACTACCCACTTTTCAAAAATCCTAGAAAAATTGTTCTATAACCGTCTTCTAGATTTTTTATCAAAAAATAACATTCTCTCTGACGATCAACACGGTTTTCGGAAATCCTTTTCCTCTACATGCGTCATATTTTCTTCCTTAAACGATATTACCACAACATCTCTTGACCGTGGAGAAAATCCTTAGGGTGCATTTCTTGACTTATCCAAAGTATTCGATGTCATCGATCACGAAATTCTCCTTTACAAATTGCATTCTTTAGGCATTCGGGGACTTCCACATCAATGGCTAACTTCTTATTTAAAAGATAGATATCAACAGGTAGAAATATCCTATACTAAAAATAAAATACTTCAGCGTTGTCTTTTAAAAAAGCCACTTACTTGCGGAGTACCACAAGGTTCAATTCTCGGTCCTATACTCTCTTTATTGTATGTGAACATGTCATCATCCACATCAGATTGCAAAATGGTTCTTTTTGCTGATGACACTAATTTACTATGTAAACACGCCAATGCTCAAAAAGTTTTGTCTAACCTTTCGACTTGGTTCCATGCAAATCGTCTCATTGTAAACACTGACAAAACAGTGTCTATGTCATTTCACAATAGTATCACAAAATCTTTACCCCAGGTTTCTCTTTCTTTAAACGGAACACATTAAAAACTGTTACGAATACAAAATTCTTAGGTCTCCATATTCAAGACAACCTCAAATGGAATTGTCACGATGACAAATTTAATTCCCAATTAAGCAAATTGTGTTACGCATTCCGAATCTTAGTTAACGTAGGTAGTCCACGTATTTCCCGTTGCGTACATTTTGCAAACGTTTACTCCCATTTACGTTACGGCACTACCTTCGGGGGAAATTCCGGTCAGAGCATTCAAACTTTCAGAATTCACACGAGGATAGTTCGGATAATTTGTAAATCTCACTCCCGAAACTCTTGTAAACCTTTATTTAAGGAATTAAATATTTTAACACTTCCTTGCATTTATATTTTTGAGACGGTCGTGTTTGTTAAGACCAAATTACTGAAGTTCCACCCTTGCTTTATACGAAATAGTCTCGTTCACGAACACAATACTCGCAATAGTATTAATATTCATCGGCCTAGAGTGTCAACCACTCTTTGCCAAAAAGCACCATATCATTCGGGAATCGTTCTATATAATTCCCTGTCCAATAATATAGAAGATATTATGAAATTGAATCTCTTCAAATCCGCGGTTAAAAACTACCTCCTGCACCAGTGCTTCTACAATGTAAAATAATTTATTGATTTTAATAAAATTAAATCCGTCTTGTACTTTATCACGCCATTGCTGTAGTACTTTTTAAATAACTTATAACAATTTCAAAAACTATTTTCTTGCATGATTGTGTATGGCTCATATTAATTTACCTTTATGTGTATCAACTTTGGGACGGTTGTGTACATTAATTCTGTAGCCCCATCCTGGCCCGGGTTTTTCTTCGTTTTTCCTTCGGGTAGAGGCGGATTTCTTATACAGGTTCTCTAGGCTTTGTCGAGGGGCATGTTTATTGTAATAATAAATCGTGAATTTAGTGTTATTTCAATTCTTATGATTTTTAAACACTATACTCAGAATAATCTATAGTGCGATAATAATTTGTACATGAAAATTGTTTGAGTTAAATTACAAACATATTGACATTATATAAGTATTATATCACGCAACTAACTTTTGATCTTATCTAGGAATTTTTTCTGAAATTTTTGAATCCGTCTCTGTCTTAGGGCCCTTGATCAGAATTGATGGGATGGTCCCTTACTTGCTTCCGAAGAGTAAATTAGTTTATTGTCCTCCACGTGGTCTTTCGCAGTTTGTACTGCTTTTTTGACAATCAATTTATTATTATTATTATAGTCGCCGTGGAGTTTATTGCACAGTAAATATAACTATTTACTTCAAACATTTGCATTGCCAGTAGCTGTGTGTTTTACAACAAAAGCGTCGTGTAGTTAGCGGGCAGTTGCATGGATTCTCTGTACAAGACCTGCGCGAAGCATGTCTGTTTTCCTCCTGAAGTGACTTTATTCCTTCCACCGTTCCCCTACTCCTGCCCGCTGACGCCCGCTCCGCTAGGTGTGTCTTTGCACAAGCGGAGCGGGGCGAACCGGAGAAAACGCAGATGTGTCTTTAGCCATAGAGAGGCAGAAATCTGTCACTAGATCGATCACGCGAAGGCGATAAGTCTCTCAATCTTTTGATAGACATGAGATGACCCCCCGACCCGTGTCCCACGCTCGCGTCTGCTTATTCAGCGGTCCAGATCTCTACATAGCATGACTTTTTACAATTTATTCATCAGTTTCGAAAATGAATTGAAATTATTTATCTTAAAATTTCCGAAAAGTTTAAAAATTAATACGACATTGTCATGATTTTTATTTTAATACATTCTACTTTTAAAAGTATATTTATTACTTAACTATTAAATATTTTAAACATCCAAAAACCTCCATTTTTCGAACCCCCTTCACCCAATAGTGATTTTTGAGTTTTAAATATTCTCAGAGACAATATTCAGGAATAGGGCACATTAGGTATTCTTTAATTACGTATCCTTATAGATTTTTATCACGAATTTTGATAGGATTTTTCGCGTGAGTATATAACATAATATTTCATACTAAAGCACAAGAACTAATAATAATTGAATTAAGTATTTAGTTATATTTATCCCAGAATGATAAACTGTCTAGCAGTAGAGCAGCATGAAAAACTTCTTCTAATAGAAAATCGGGTTATGAATTATACATCCCGAGGGGAACCCCGACAGAGGGTACTGAAAATGTTATAATTTATTTGGATGAATGAGTTATATTCTTGATGTCGCCTTAAAGCGTAAAAGTTATGCAAACACGTCCGTATGAAGGAAGTTTTGACCCCGTTGAGAAGGACGTCTCCGGAATGGGAGCTGATTGTAAGCTGATCTTTCTGTCTATGTTGCGAGATTTACAGAGGCCCTGGTAGAGCGAGGAATTCGTGGCTAGAACCTGGGTTCGTCAAAAATTTCTGAGGTCAATAGTTTACTCGAAGTCGGAGAATTTGCATTATCTTCATATATGTCTATAAATCAATTTTGATCAAAAAATTATGCTCTATGTAGTCCGATTTGGTAAGCCTTTTTTTTCGTTTTACNGGGGGGCCTTAACCCCCCCCCCCCCCCTGGGTGCGCCCCTGAGTAGTCTAATCTAACGCGTTGTGTTTACGATTTTGTAGACAGCGTCTCTGAGGTCACTAGAAGAATAACCAAATCTTACGGAGAATGATCCAACAAACTTACGAGAGAAACGCAGTACCAGACGACTAAAACTTATCTGCGATAATCAGTGTTTTACAACAAATGTCTATTATGCCATGAAAAGAAGAAATGAACGAATTTGGTCCGACGATACCAATCTTCTGCGTCGTTGAATGCCACGCATGAGCACCTGAATTAATTAACGACTGTTCAGAACATGGATTATCCACTATAGTGCTATCAGGACAAGAGTATTTTACTCTGAAATGATGAGGCGGCGAAGAATATAAATGGAGCAGAAAAGTCGATCATTACAATGCCCATTAAGATTCCTCCGATACTTTAAATTAATGATATTTTACTCTTTTGGCTTTACAAATCCAACAATAA
Organism: Laupala kohalensis; assembly: GCA_002313205.1. NCBI lineage: Eukaryota > Metazoa > Arthropoda > Insecta > Orthoptera > Trigonidiidae > Laupala > Laupala kohalensis. The sequence goes on along the minus strand of NNCF01126223.1, from coordinate 413,004 downwards.
TTAGAATTAGTTTCATTAATATAATTTCATCTCAAAACACCCTTCATTTCTGAAACAACAATAAAATGGTTCAAGCATTCTGGTTCAACATAATGACATAGTTGGTAGCATACTGATTGGTATATGATCAATAAACTGAAAATATTGTGGTATAGTATCACCAATCTTTATTAATATAAATAAAGCGAAAGATTTTTAGCTGATGTAGTCAGCATCTTCAGGTTCTTCAGAAGAATATTTTGGCAAATGCAAATGCTGACTACGTCAGCTGAAGATGCTGACTACGTCAGCGATAAAGCTTTCGCTTTAATTGATATTAATAAAGATTGATGATACTGTACCACAATATTTTCAATTTATTCATAATGATATACTCAGAATTTTGATGTGATGAATGAAAGTGATTTATAGTGCTGTTCACTTCACACTTCTAAAGGTGTCGTGAATGGTTGAAGTATCTAATCCTAGGTCGCTAGGGAGGATTTGATGCGCTTCCTTAAAATGTTGGCTGTGTCGAAAAAACGACCTCTTGTATTTCGCATTCTTTTCTAATAACAATAATAATAATTAATATTTATTATACCTCTATCATATAATATTACCAATCATAACCACTTGTTTCTGAAGGGATATTACCAGGGGATCTGAAAAGAGTGAGAACCGGAAAAGGGTATAGAGCTCACTCAGCTCAAGGCCCCTTCCACGGACTCATTAATTCCGCATGGATTTGATTGGTAACTCATTGTTAAATCACATTTTTATTTTTGAGCATATGTTAAATTGCGAAACGATTCATATGGAGCGTGGCAAATTATCACAATCAGATGTAGTACATATTTATTATTTTCCCCTTTATGACTCAACTTGTGACTTCCCAATAACGACGTTATTTAAAACCATCGTCGATAAAATTATTTGAGTTGCATCACATTTTCGGTATCATTATTCCAAGTCACGGACGTCATTCACATTTTTTCTTGCAACACCTATGTTATTTTTCATAAAGGTCCGCATGTGTGAAGATGAAAATGGAAAGAATTAAATACTAATTTTTCCTTCATCCAACAGCGTTCCGTAAAGTTTTCAAGAAATGATCTTCCTTTTCCTTCTTCCCACCCCTTTTCACAGAAACGGAATTGCGAAAGCTCTTGCAACTCTTACTGCTTGCTTCGAGGTCAAGCTCAAAGTGGGAGTTATTTCAGCTTCTTAAGTTCCCTATGATACGTGACCAGTGAAGTGAAATTTATTGTTAGAAGCTATCAGAATATACGTCGCACTAAAAGTTGTATAAACTTGTATCCTTATATGTATACTAAGGAGCAATACACTTACGCAAACACTCTCAAGAAAATGATGAAGTACGTATTTACTCTTTTCATACTATTGTTTATCTCAAGGAAGGATGGGTAGAAGGACAAGCAGTTTACTTTTAGGTGAACATTTTCCTGTTTAACGTCGCGTAGAAAATGTGTCGGGAGGGTTGGGTATGTGTGTGTGTGGGGGGGGGGGGGTGATTCTAACATGTAACGAAACAAGAATAATATTAATAGACGAAAATGTCCGAAGAAAACGTCAAAAGTACTACATAAATGTAGAGACAAGAATAGAGAAAATGCATCTGATTTTGAAGAAGGTAAAAATACACTAATGTTTGACATTTATGATGGTCGTGCCGACGTTCTTATCGAGACTCCTTCAAAAAGAAAACACTCAATTACAATTAATTCTTTCAAACGAGTTATAAATTATAACTAGTCAGCATAGAGAACTCACATCACGTTCTCACATGGGTCACATCACATTCTACGAAATTCGGGTAAGTCTCTTGTATTAACATAAATGAAATCACGTAATTCCGAAGGTATTTATTGCTATCACGTCATATACGAAGAATAATCAATAAATATTTTACATTTTGTCGAAAAGTATTCGAGTTTGGACTCATTTTATGTGAAATTTGAAGTAGACATCAACAGAGTAACAGTAACACAAATAAGTCGTCGCGCAGTAGCTCAGTGACGGGTGGATTCACCCATGATACAGCTAATGTCTTGCATCTCATACCTAGCTTGCGAGAGCTACGGATTAAGTGTACTTCAGCAGCTGAAAAGGGACGGTGAAATAGGTGGCGGACCAAGACAGCATTCAAGTAAGAGGATGAAACGGGAAGAAATTCACTATGGGATGAACGGCACCAAATTCTCACCCGGTTGGGTTCTACGGTGAAGGAATCCGAATCCTCCTGCCACCCTTCCCAAAAGGTATCGCCCAGTTCGAGCCAATGTTCACTTTCTTGATAACACATTAAAAAGAAAAGTATTTCACGAGTAATTTGTTCAAGGGAAGACCAGAGGACGATGAATAAACAATATTATACTGCTAAAAATCTCAATGCCAACTTAACAATGGCGAAACTGACCGAATGACGTCAAAAATGTCTTGTACAAAGATGAAGTAAATTAGTTTGTAATAAAGTTTCCTTCGTTAGGATAAAATGTCGTTTTCTAATTCGGTATGTTGAGATGTTTTTTTCATTTCTTTTCTTTCGGAAAGTATATTTGTTTTATTCAAATTATTAATTTATTTGTAATGTTTCATTAAAAACGACTTTCTGAGTTTTTGATTTTCCATCTCTTGGAGGGTGTAGAAATGTTTTCAAATTTTCTTTGTTCGCTCAAATAGCAAGGAATATTATTTTAACTCTATCTGGCGAGCCAATTGAGGTATCATCTCGGATTTTGTAAGTAAACAATTATTAAAAATCAATCATTATAAAAAATGTTATGACATACCAGACGTCTTTCAAGGGCTGAGTAAAAGCCTGGTGGGCTCATTACCAAATTGTCTGTCAACCTATACCTGCACTAACAAAAGCAAAGGGTCAACCAACAAGACAACTCCGGCGCAAACAGAGAGGATATGCGAAGAAACCAAGAAGATAAGCAAAATAACCTCACATTAATGAATGTGATGAATAACCCAAATACGTATATCTGCACTCGGGAAAATTATACAGAACTAGAGTGTGTGGATGCGTATGATGGACTGTTTTTTTATAATAATTAATCCAGTGGAGTCAATAATATATTTTGTAAAAATATCTCATAATCTAATAATATATATGAAAATAAAATCATTCTGGGGTACATGTGAATAAGTAATTTCGGTAATTAGGCGTTGTTAAAGTGTCGTCCATCTTAGACGAAAGTAAGCCGCCACCTTGGAAACTAATGTGTGATGAATGCTAGCTTTTCAGCATCTTGTACTGGGAGCTACTGGAGGCAACAGAAACGGGCGCAGTAACTTATTTTTGTTGCCCACTCCACTATTCTTCAACGTGATCCTATATGGGATTATTTTATGAAGATTTTTCGCGACTCCTTCTTGGATTCTACTGTTTTCGGTACCTCTTATAAAAATCAGTTGAGCATATCCTCAAAAATAAATTACTTTACGAACAGCTCCAATGTCAAGACATTATCAGTTCAGCATTTGACGAGAAACCGGTTTGCAGTCTGCTGAAACCCGTTAGGCGAGAGAGATAAGATTGTTTGGTGGAAATATCCAATGTCGAAATACTAAATACGTCCAAAAGACGTGTATAAGAAAACAATTTTTTCTGAAAACTTGGTACTGTTTACTTTTTCGAAAGGTGCTTATTTTTTGTTTCAGTTGAATGCAAGATTCAAATTACTAAGTCTCCGCTATTTGGACATACATTTGTTTGGAAAATTTTTGCGTCAATATTTGAGAACGTATACATTAATTAGCGACAATTTAAGAAAAACCCAAGTCAATAGACCTAAATGTGATAAGTCGTCTTTTTCCGAAGACTTTTCATTAGATTATGACGATTTTATTCAGCTCGCGTTTTGTTGGACCCACTTCTCGGATTCCCTATGCAGGGTTTTGTAATAATTTATTATAAATTGAATGCTAATGTCATTAAAATCTGTCAGAAAAAAACAATTTGTCTCTAACAATGTGTCGTCAGAAGGATATAGAATATCATTAATTTTGTTTTATTTGTTTTTACAAACTAAGTTCAGATATCACATTAGATAACAAATGAATTAATTAGTTAATTAGGGTGACGCATTAAAAGCCAATGAAATACACAATTCTTAATTGATATTTTATAACAAGTGCACACAAATTGCTTTTTGAAAATGCCCATTCTTCCTAAATTCCTAGCGTCCATGGTGAAGCCTTACTGGTCAAGGGATTCCAATATTCTCCTTCATCGATTTCAGTCTAGTCCATACTTAAAGCACATTCTACAGAATGAAAGACGAACACAATGGTAAAACATTTGAAAAAATCCGCACTGCAATTGATACAGAGAGCTTCCGATCAGTAAACATTAATTAAAACACAGAAATGAAAAAGCCGTAACTGTAAACACACCATGAAAAGCAAATACAATTTTAGAAGAAACTAGTGGAGAAAACTATTGCACACGATTTCTGGTGTATTTTTGTTAGTTTTTGCTATTCAGTTTATTGAAAATAAAAGTAATCCTGTATACGAAGAAATGAATCAATTACGTAAAGATGCAATCTCGTATCAGGAGTTAGTTTTCGGTAGTCTTGTATATTTTACTGCTCTCGAAACAGTTTTCCAAAAAGATTTCCTCCAAGAACTTGGTGTTTACATTTATAAGTGGTTTTCGACTCTTTAAACAGAAGCCTGACATGGAAGTCCAGTAAAGAGAAATTATTTTATTGAGTTTATCTTTCAACGAAGGTCCATTTTTGACGATGTAATTTGAGGATAAACATGTGTACAGAAAGTACAATTTATGTACATAAAATTTACAATCTTTGTCCTTAGTTGGTCTATTCGAAATTACATACAAAATTTACAAGAATTGGAGACATTTTAAAACGTTTTGCAAAATGCATCGTTAAGAACATCGACATTGTTAAGCGCATCGTCGATAATAATAGATACTTTTCTCAAAAAGAAATATTAATGAAATAGCAAAAAAACACACCAAGTTCACATTAAATTGTTTATTAAAGTACTTTTTTGAAAATCTCCATTCTTCTACATTCTTAGCGTGCATGGTGAAGCGTTACTGGCCAAGGGATCCCAATGTTCTCCTTCATCGATTTCAGTCTAGTCAATACTTAAACTCATTCTACAGAATTTATAAAATATTCAGATGCATTGATTTTACTGGTTTAAAACTAATTAAAAACACAGTTATAATACTTGTGTATGACGTTTTCAAAACATTTTTTTTTCATTTAAACAACTTTACAAAACAAGGAATGATATAATAAGTCTCGTACAATAAAAATCAATACGTATTCGAAGGACAAGTCATAAACATTTTTGGTCAACGGGCAAAGATTCTTACATGATTTAGTTTCGTTTCATATACAAGTTTTGGATTGCTATAACTATGATAAATTCTTTTATTCCTAATATATTGATGGTATTCTTAATTAACAAGATGCTTTCAGTAAAAAAAAAGCAAGAAAATTTAATTGCAAAGTATATATCAAACCGACAGTGTCCCGTACTTTTTCTTCAGTAATATGGGGCATTCCGCGTCAAATCAGAATTTTTTATCATCGATTTAAATGAATTTTTCGTGCTTCTTATAACTATGACATGATGAGCTCATATACCTATGATATGTAGTACTGCCTTAAAATGTATTTCCGATCTTGTTTTGCTCTCAAAGTAAACTTTAAATGTTTTTTCGTTTAAAAAGTATAAGTTGTAGTTATTTAACTCGCATAACAGTCGAATGAGAGAACAAATGTATTAAGTACAACATATATTTTTCGATAATATTTATTATTACTAAAAATTTATGTTTAAATAACTATCAGGAAGAGAGTTACAAATGACCTAATTGCTATCAGGAGGAGAGTTAAAAATGTGTGTAAGATTCACTACAGAAAAATATGTCGTGAAAATCACTACTATTATTATTTTTTTTAAGGAAAAACCATTAAAATTTTGTTTTTGAAATACCACACAGACGCTCAAGTGTCATTGCTGGAATAAGCACACACAAAAGAGTTTAAAATGGTGGAAAAATTGAGTTCTGATTCGACATGGAATGCCCCAAACATAAGCCTAAAGTATGAATGAAATATCTCCGCTCAAACCAATCCATTTCAGAAATGCGTTGGGATAAGATCTGTTCCAGTTATAAAGGATCCGCACAAGACACCCACGAAGAAAACTAGGAGCTGCGTGTAACATAATACTTCAAGGTCCTTCCCAACAACTTGAGAAGGTTTTCGAGTATTGCTGGTTGAAGGCGTCGATCTCAGTACGGTCCGCTCCCAACTACTCCAACTTCCCCTCGTAATTAAAAATACACAGAGAAAAGCCGCCACGGGTTTCGTGTCTTCATGGGACTACGAACAACCACTAAACTGTGACTGCTTCCAGGCTCTGTCCGAGGTATTCTCATAATTTGGACTGTTAACTACACTTTACACGTCACCATAATTATAATTACAGCGGAGTTCATTTGCCGTTTTTACTCATTACAACAATTATTAGAGCGATATTCAGTTCTTTTCATTCTTTCTATTTTGAACATCACACCATTTTGTATGTGTGTCCACAACACGACAGATTTTCTAGCTTGACTATGAAAGGCTACGTCTTTCATGTTGTGAATAATTTTCCTTGGGAAATTAAGACTAGTCTTGTCTTGTTAATAAAGGGTCATTCACATGCCACACAATTTTTGCACGAAAGTCCCTCGTTCCTTACTTTGTCACACCATTTTCATCTATCACAATTGTGACAAAAACATTATAATTCCTTAACAATAAGGGGAATCGAAGGGGATTTGAGAAAATTCCCAATGATTTTGTTCTCTGGTTTATCATGATTCTTTGGAAGTGAATCTTTCCGATTAATATACAGATAATTAAATTAAAAAAACTAATCCATGTGAATATTTTGTGTTCTTTTCAGACATTACAAATGCAAAAGAAACTACCGCACTCGATGAGTCTAATGGAAGTTCGAAAGTTAAGAAAAATTCAGGGTTCCTATTATTCACTTTTGCATCTATAACTATGACTTAATAACAGAATATGATTTTATGATAACACTTATTTTCCTTTTTGGCTTTACTGTGCAAATTAAGTTCTTTTTGTATCTGCCTTCCTCTAATGTTTTTATTGTGAATTTTTCTCCGCCAGCGGTGCAGAGATCCGCCCGGCTGGTTCGGAAAATACAATTTTGCAAAAACTTGAAAATATGAAGGGCAAAGCAAAAGTAAATTATTTCTTTTGAATAGGTGTATTAAAAGAGAATGTACTCTATCAATTTAGTCAGTTGTAGAGTTAAAATAAGATATTTTCCAGCCTCATACAGCAGAACCCCTCTTAACCGACCTGTAGGGAACGAGACCCTACCCATTTGGCCGGTTAATCCAAGGTTCCCGAGAAAAATCTATCCTCGTTCACAAAGAAACTGTAATTCATAAGGTTACCACGAATAAATAACCAAATGAGACATCATTACATTCATTGTACTGTAATCGAATGTAAACGAACATGAATAAATAAATCATGGAAAAATAGACATAGGTGCGTACTGATTTATAGAATAAATGATTCTGAAGGAAGAAGGAATCAATCTGGTGAACTCCCCCCCCCCCTCCTGTCTTACTGCCGCTACACTAACACATTCCACACATAACTTCGCGTCACCCCGTTGTACTTTCCAGGAAAGACCCATCAAAAAATTAATATTTGAGTCACTACCTGCCACCTATATGCTGAAAGAGAAAAAATTGTTCCCCGGCATAGGTCGGTTAATCCGAGGACCGATTGATCCAAGACCGGTTAAGAAGGGTTCTACTCTATGTGCGGCTCTTTGCCCACACTACCTTTCTACTTACAAATGAAGCTAAAGGCTCGGCGTTGTCAGAAATACAGAGGGACCTTTCTAGAGACCGAATTTTATTTTCGATTGAAATAAAACGATTCTCCCTTTCTTCAAAGATAGAAGCGATGAATTTTCTTGCCTATGTATCGCAGTACTCATTCCTAAATCAATCATAACATGAAAACGAAGAATTTCATTTGTATCACCCAATATAGATTCCAATCTGTACTCTTTATTTTGTCTCATTTTCAAAGTTTTCACCGTGGAAGGTCTCTCTCATTGCACACAGAGCTTACGCAAGAAACCCAATAACGGTTCCCCTTGTATTGGCTACGTCTGTCCTCTTGGAAGTGGTGATTTCACTGTACCTTTCGTTCAAGGAGGCGCTATACACGTCAGTAAAAATTAAAGTAAAGAATTGATGACTATGCGGCGATGTATAAAACAATATTTCTATCCGCTTCCAGTGGCAGGTTTACAAAAAGGATTAAAACTGGAATTGCCTTATACCAGTTTACTTTCCTAGACATATGAAATCAGTATATCGCACGTGTCTCTGCCCGATCTACACGATTTTCCCTCGATTCATTTACGGAACAGTTAACACAGTTTGTACTGTGTTGAAGAAGAAAGTTCAATGATCGATCAGGCATAGGTCCGTGAAGGTGGCTAGCTTAAATCTAAAACTGGCAAACATTACAAAAATGAAAAAAGAATGGTTCTGGATTATAGAATACAACTTCTAGTATTTTATTGCTCCACTGAAAACTTTGTTGCTTAATAAATTTGTACACTAAACGATATTTGTACACCGTTCGGTAACAGATACTTAAAAATTAAAGTTAAATTCGTCCTGTAAAACGCAACTACTAGTCTAAAACTATGACAAATGGCGAGAGACTAAAAAAATACGCTTAAATATCTGCTTTAGTGTATCGAAAATTTAATCCATTCCATTTGTTTATAACATTACATTAAAATATAAGGTGCAGCATGGTATGTTTATAAGAATGACAACAAAATTTTCAATGCAGCAAATAACAATACTAGAAGGATTATTCTATGATTCAGAAACATTTTTTGTTCATTTTTGTTACGTTTGCCAACTTTAGTTTTACGAAGCAATATATTGTTGTGGCAATAAAATAGCTTTAAATAGTGGCATAAAAATCGTTGCTACATGCCACCTTTAAGGACCTACAGGCATGAAAATTATTAATAAAAATGTATCTCGAAAAAAATATATAAAAATTAATAAGAAAGTGTGAAAACCTGCTACGGCCACCCATATGATAAAAAAAGTACATTACTTTGTAAAGATATAAAAAAGTAAGCAGAATCGGAAAGTTGACTCAAATATTTCTCGCTTTCGGGTATTGGGAAAAAGTGTTGTATCCTCACTTGATTAATGATTTTTCGCGAACGCAACGTGGTCATCTCATTAGAGTCGATTATGCTCCCTGAACATCTGGAAAGCATACAAGATTTGAGGCTACGAATAAATCTTAGGAGGAAGTTTCTCTTTTCCTCCCAAGCGAACATTTATGACAACCACACCTCACCCACTAATCATACACCGTAAAACACTCGCAGACAACAGACTCATTACGTTCACCATTCTCATAATACGAATTTCCAGTCCAAAATTACATGGTTCAGAAAATATTTCAAAATTAATAAATTAATTAGGAAATTACTTCCACCCCAATTTTTTATGCATGTTTCGGCATTATGAAATTAAAGACAAGAGTATAATTTCCATCCATTGTTTCTTTTAAATGATTATGTATAAAATATATATAATAATTAATGTTCGATAAGTAGTCCAAGGCACATAATTATCATCCAACAGAAACATTTTTACTTTCTCATATACGAAGTATATGGAAAGTATTATAACCGTGAAAAAATTCGAAAACGAGATTTTTGCGGAAATATCCGTTTTGGTGACCCCTGATTCCGAAAAAGTGGTTTTTGGCTGGACGTCCGTCCGGCCCGTCCGTCTGTGCGCAGCGCTCCTGACCGAATGGTAATTTTTTTTTTCATTTTTCGTATTTTCGTACTTCTAACATATGCACATGCTTTCAATTTTCTTTTTTACTTGAACACAAAGGGCACTTCATATGAAGGTCAAACAACATTTTTGAATATTTTTCAAAAACTGGTCCAACGATTTTGCTTAAATTTTTTGTATGTAAAGTAGAATTAGAATGCATTACATCAGCATTAGCAGTATTTCGCTTGAAACAGACGCAGTAAAATAATTTTTATCTGCTACATTTACGCACTTGTTTACTGTTTCAAGAAGCTTGAACAATATTTAGCAGTGTTAATGGACCAAGCAGACGTAGAATACACTGAAGTAAACTTAAAGATATGATAATGATAAAATACATAGGAGGACAGAAAATGCACTGCAAATACGAAATACATAAATTTATGTCTATAACGAAATTACATTTACACAATACATTACATTTACGATATTTATAAGACTGATATGTCGCTATTTGTTTTGAAATATTATTCTGAATGTTTATTTTACTCTCAAATTTCAAATATAAGACAGTAATAAGTTCATCCAACGACTTTGAGCATGAACAGAGCACTGGAAGACGAAAATATAGAGGACCACGCCAGAAATGACCCTTTCACTATAGAATTTTTTCATTCTATGCTGCAGACGGAGAAGCGCATACGAGGAAGTATGTGCAATGGTTTAGCACTACTAGTTTGTTTGTTTTTGTGGGACTTTAGTACTCGTCAACGGCAAGGTCATTAGAGCCCTTAACTAACAGTAACATTCAGAATATCATTCAATATAAAGAACTAGATCTAATGGCTTGTTAGACACCCTTAAGAAACTTGCATCATTTGCTCCGATTATTCTTCTAAAAGCGTGGAAAACCAATTGTCAAAATTAAATTCTTCCTCAGTTCGTACTCCCCAGACAAAATATTCAAAGTGTATAAATTTCTTTGGTTCAGAATTGTCGGTTCAGAATGACATATCTCTAGTAACACAAACCGAAAAGTTAAATCCTAATGGCAAAGTTCAGTTTAAAAAATTATTTTCAATAAAGAAGCGTTTCTATTATTTTGCGAGATTTAAAGGCTCTGAATTTGACATCAAATGTTGCGTACAAAGTATGAGTCATTCAAGGAATTCCGAAGTGAACATATCGGCCGTTATTAATCAATGTACACATTTTGAGACGTATATATTGATCGTAAAACCTCTGCGAAAGAGAACTAGACGTTTTTATGAGCTAATGTACGAGACATTACTGCTACTCATACCTCTAAAATAGAATTATCAAATCGGTTCGCACCGGTTCGCTCGAACCGGTTCTTAAAATTAAAAAAAATAGCGAACCAGTATTTAAGTTCATGTATAAATTTTATCTCTTATTCTCCTAAACTTTCCGGAAGTTTTTTCTACTAAAAATGAGTTGAATAAATCAATTACTTAAATTATTCTACAGTAATCTAGAATAAGATTTGTATTCTTTTTACATCTGACGTAACAACTACATGAACGTGTTGGATTCAATTCTTTTTTAGAAGAATTCGACAATACGATCTAAACATACTATATAGGCGCATGCGTATTACGCTTGAAACGTATGATACACGATGAAATTTGAGTGACGAAGAATTATTCTGAGCAGTAAATAATTAACTAGTTTTTTAGACCATTATTTATCACGTTTCAAGTTAGTTTACTCATAAGTATACAAATATAAAAAAATTCTAAATAGAGAAGAAAAATAAACGGAATTGGCTTTTAAATATCACCTTTAGAGAACCCGTTCTTGTAAATTTGGTATATCATCACTGCAAACGGTCCACAGATTAATCGGTGAAGTGGCGAATCAATTTTATTTTTTTCTCTGATTTTCTGTTGACAATTTCCTCTTGTACTATTAACTATTTTGGAAAATAGTTTGTAGAATATACGATTCACTTGATTGTTTTTCATATATTTTATGATGCATTATACCTGAGTTTACACTTGAGTTATTTTCATATACTTAACTATCTTTCATTCCATTGTTTTCCCTTCAGTTCGTTTTTATGATTTCACAAAACAAAATCATATTGAATGTTATTCGGATGGTTGATTTGCAATAAAAGAACTTAAATAACAATAAATTTTGTTTAATATATAAGTTTTCAACGAGGGATGCTAGTACGCCATACACTTGTTACGGGACATTCTGCTGGAGAATGCAACAAGTGTTTTTACAAAAAATATCATGACTGTTTTTGTGGGAGAGTGTTAATTTTCTAAAATAACGAAAAAAAAAGCAAATGTAACGAAGGAACTCTAGTAACCATCTTAAGTGTCTCTCCTGGGAAGGACAAGGAATATAATACCACCCACATAGAATATATGATACGTGAACTATTGCGAAACTGAAAATATGATCTCAACGTGTTAGGTTCTTAACTGGCCTTCTTGCCATATATCAGTCACCTCGAATCGAGATGCCATTGCGTCAGGAATATTATTAGATATGTGTAACGAATGTCCGTCAATATTGCAATATACGCCGTCTTCATCTTTTACACAAGATGTTAACTATTGTATTTATTCAGTATCATTGGTGTTTTCTTGGACACGGTCTTGTCTATTTCACCATTTCAACATAACTCACCTTTAGCGATGATATCATTCCTAGTTTGTATCCAAATTAGACACGTCAATGCTAATGATATAGGTGTGTACAGGGTTGGTTAATGTTGGGGGATCTGATCCCCCATCCCAGCAAACTTCACCAACAACTTACTTTTGGTAATTAAGTCAAAAATGGTTATAACTCCTCCTACTAGCTATGCCTAGTAACTCGCGTTATATTTGAGTACTAAAATGAGTGTTGTTTTCATCCAAATTCACTATTTCTTCGGCCAATACAAGTAATTTATTCATAATAACCTGACAAATCAAATTAAACCTCTCAGCCTGTATATATTCCAATACATATGTGTTCTATTTACGCAAGCAACTCTATAAGAAGAAAAAAACATCGTACATTTAATAAAACAGTATTGTTCTAGTATCTTAAATTCTTTCTCCAAGCTGTTTCATAAAAAAATTAACCACGCTCAGATCCTGTCATGAGCTCTACAAATAAGACCGATCAAGTTTCGTTCCAATCCGTTCAGTAGCTAACGCGTGGTGTAATTTCAAAAAATCAGTCATAATAACATGAAAATTCATTTTTCATAATTATCTACCGATGAAGTTTCGTGAGATCGTGAGCAACGATCGTGAAGTGATCCATTGAAACTTCCTAGAGACTCTAGATAAGTTATAGGATATTAATAAATATCATGATTTTATTTTGAGTGATTCTTAACGTGTCCAAAAATCTTAGTTGATGTTGGGTTTTTCCCCTTCAGTTTAACAGGGATAGAATAGTATTTCATAATTGGTATTCAGAAGCATAATTTAAATTGTATTCAAGCAAGTAAAATTTAAAAAACTAATGCCATTTTAAACATTTACAGGACTGAAGTTAGAAATTCTCAGTGAGTGATTTGTCCACTGGCGCCCTCCTGCCACGTAAATCTAGAAACGCTTCCGCATTACTCCAATGTAACCAACTCAAGAAAGCGACATCTCTATTATCAAGCAGACTGAAAGATATCGATATTAAAAATATTTCTTCTCGGTTTTCTTTGTGGGGGGTCAGTACTTACAGTGGAATTCAACAGTCATTTCATACATTTTTGTAATTTTCAGAAATATTGACATTTGATTTGCCTTATTATTCTGCAATAAAGTTAATAAATGGATGAACGAGTAAAATATAAGCATGAATCTCTCATGGAACATCTTCAACTTCGCACGATTTCGCAAAAAACTAGAGTAATCTGCTTTATACTAATATCGAGTAGTTCTAATCTACCATACATTCAATGTCTTTATGTTTCAGGACATGAAAAATATAATATTCACACGCTAAATGAAGACAAAATACTCGTTACACAAAAATATTAAGTATTCCATTGATTTAAAGTTTCGCTGAAAGTTCCAGATAACATTTGATAAAAAGTTTCTTTATTTTGTTTTTAGTAAAATACACATAACGAGTTAAAATAGCGATACTTTTTCAGCTTACAAGCTCTAAAAAAATGAAGCAACGTTCAATCGATCGTATTTGCCTATGAGTTTTTTAAAGTCAATTATCATTGCGGTTTTGTTGTCAACCCGTACCAAAGATATTGTCGTTGCAAGTGATAGGTCTAAAAGGGCAATTAATTCTTTTAGAGCAACTAAAGTGTTTCCGAGTACCTCAGTCAGGAAGAAAAGCAAAAGAATTGCTCCTGAAGATAAACATTTATCTATACGACGGAGAAGTCCCCGTCCCATAATCACGCATTTTGTTGACGGCGCAGTCTAAGGGCGACCGTTGAGTATTCAAACAAAACAATTCTTGTCTTGTTCTTCATAAATTCACCCATTTGCTACATTTTTATTTCGAATTATAACACAAATTACATTCCAATAACCATGTTTGTCACATTTTTACCCACGAAAATACACGTGTCTTGTCCTAGCAGAAATTTAACACCAAGTCTTGCGTGTGATCGTCTTTCATTGTTTTGTGATATTACAGAATTTCTAAAAGTATCCGAGTATGCATTATTATTATATTACAGATTTAATGTCAAACTGTAGCTATCTGTAGTTTTGTATATTACACATATTTTTGCAGTAAATTTAGTGGTCGAACCGTTGATCATTAAATTCATTGAATTTTCTCATTGAACTTGCGGTACATCAATTGCTGACTTGATCACTATTGTACCCTATGTATTCTATTCATTCAATTCTGGATTATATTTAAAACTTCATCATATTTTACATTATATTCAGACAAGCAAGTTGTATAAATAATCGAAAATGTTTATACAATGTATAAAAAAATTAACAATAACTTTTATGAAGTAGTTTGATTCAAGTTTATCCAACGTTTTTGACTGAATCTGCCATTTTCAGTGCTTCCTTTTTCGCGTGGGTTTATTAAGTTTTGAAGAGTAAATGAAGAAAAAGAAACAAAAAGTAGGGGGTCCAAGCATACGAAATAAACATGAAAACCCAAGATGAGGTCGTGAGATAAAGCGATAATTCGAAAAATCCAAATCGCCATTGTACGGAATTTTTGCTTGGGTCATTACGAATTATTTCTCTTGGTTAGCTTGAACTCGTGATAATTGTATTTAACACGGTTCCATGTAAAGAAGCACATAAAATATTTCTATTAAAGCTTCAAGTGCAACGTGAGATGTATCTTGTCGACAACATTACGGCGCCGGCGCGGGGTCTTCTTCCGGAGAGTGACGTACCTTTCTTCACACGGGGGCAGGTAAAAGCGCGCAGGTTGAGCGTGATGTTCGCACACGTCCTCACGGACGCGATTTACAGACTCAGCACAAGAAATGGGGAACACCACACGGTAGGGGAATGGCGATCTCACTTTTCCTACATCTACTTCTACATCGTTTCTACTTGAAACTGAATAAATCATTCGTACCTCTCTACTATAGAAGAGGATAGCTAAGTTACGAAATAACGGTAAAAAGATAAATAGTTGAAATGAATCTCGAGAATATCTTAAATTAATTCCATCGACGTTTTCAAATTCACGTGTAATTCTGAAAGTTATTGGTTGATTAGGTAATAATAATAATAATAATAATATTTTAGTAAGTAACAAATGGTATCATGACAATCCGGCACCAGTCGCGACAATGGGGGACTGCACTACCCTGTAAGACCAACAAATCCATACAGATCGTGAGGTCGAGGAGAAGAAACCTGACATTGTCATTAGAGATTTAGGAAAGAAAACATGTCAATTGATTTACCAATGCCTTTGGATCAGACTGTTGTATTAAAAGAAGTAGAAAAAAATCAATTTATGGATTAAGTAGAATTTATAGATTGAACATTTGAGAAACAAAAAGGAAATACCACTGACAGCAACAGATGCTTTCAGTGATCTTTCGTGCAAATTTTATCCTGATGTTAAGGAGCATCTCCAATTACTTTGCGTGAAACCAATGACATCTTGTTCGGGAGAAATAAATTTTTAACACTGAAGTTCACGAAAACGTACCTGATATCCAGCACTATGTCTAACTGGAGTAGGAGACTAACTGGATTAGCGCTCATAAAAGAAATGTAATTCTTCATCCCTCTTAATCATTACTTTTAATTGACATGTTTGGCAAAATTCATCCAAAGCTTTTAGTATTTTTATACGGAGATTAAGTAAGCTTGATTTTTAAAAAGTTGAACTATATTATATTTTTAGTAATCTTTTTATTCGTCAAAATTTAATTGATAATAATGTGGCCTTATCTTGTTTCTTTTTCAATTTACTTGTAACTTCATAAAACCAACCTTAATCAATATGAAGAAGTAATGATGAGATATCAAAAAGAAACAAACTAATGATATCAAAAAATTGATTTCAAAGCGATGTGTGAAAAATGCCATTAAGTTAATTACACAACTGATTATTCTACGTTGGTATTATTTGAGGACTCTAGAATTTCATAATTTTATATCAAACTTTCAGTACCCCCGCACCTTTCTCCCGAAGATAAAAAAAAATCTTGGAACATTCGCTGCTTATGTTCAACATGCGGTATCACAAAAGATACACAATAGAGAAGGACGGAGTCAAAATTTCTTTTCTTTTTGGGGGGCATCCCCGATATATTTCATTTCGTGAATTTATTTATTTATTGCCAAGTGAAATCCATTTGTACACTTTTATTAATATAGTTAACATTGGTATTTATATGACAAGTATATAGAACTGAATAAATTAACCAACTGAAATGAGAATAATACAAAAATGAGAAAACACAAAAAGAATATAAAACAGCATGAAAAACAAAAGTTATTCAGGTTATATTACATATTTCCTGGAAATAAATATGAACATAAACGCGAAGGATTCCGTTCCGTATTCCCAAATATTAGCCCACTAGGTTCATCTAGTAAGTAAAATTGATAGTCTCAATAAACAGAGACGAATCGAGAGCGAATTATTCTCAACAGCACGGCCTTCCGGAGGCGCCACTGCTAAGCACGACATCTTGAGCTCACGTGCATGGATCGGTGAACGTGGAGGAGTAGGAGGAGTTCCGCCAGGCGACGGCCGTTATGGTACGTTCCACCTTGGAGTTCCGGATTGGGACGAAAAAACGAAGTGGGAGTAGCAGGCTGTTCAGAGACCACTCAATTTTGCTTCGTTCATTTCGCCCTCGCCCCAAGAAATATGAAGGGGCCAAGATCGTGTTCCCCCCTCGCATCCATAACTAAGTAATCGGCAGAAAAAAATATAAAATATAACATTTCAGTCAAATTCCGGTAATAGTAATCATTTTGGAAAGAATTGCTATTCTTAACTATTAACAAACAATACAAAAGGAAATTTCTTATTTATTTTCGTATATTGGTCTTCAAATTGTATGAAATTCAGAAAAAAAGAGTTGTCTTGGAATGCGAAAGAAATCTAACGTAATCTCATTCCTGGGAAAATTAGTTTTAGTACATTTGTAATAGTGTTAATAATGTTAGTAATAAATATGGAAATGAATTCCAAAGAACAGGCACGTAACTTGTTTGTTTACAATAGTGAAGAAAAAGTCCGAAGCATAGTGAAAGATACATGTTTCGTACGTACGTCCATGTCTGCTCTGAGTGAATACAAAATCTTAGTTTATTACCCTTAAATAGAAACTAAACCTCCATTTGGTGTTTTGTGAGGTAAAAATAAAAACACTATTATGGAAGTGGTTGTAATGAGATTTTATTAAATACGGAAGTAAACTGATGCAAATCATGTTCGCGTGATAAAAATACATTCATGGAAAATACATGATTGAAATAATAATTCAGGCAAAATTTTCAATTGTGAAGTGTTCAGAGTTTGCATCAATTGCTTTCCAAGTAAGAAAAATCTTTTATATGTTAATTTGTTTTAACTATTTCGTAAGCATTTTGTCAAGCGTGAATTTTCACCCGAGCAGAGTTACGGTCATTCTGATTTTCTTTAATAAATATTACTTACATCCCTGCCTCTTCGAGTATGTAAGCTGAAGAAAATTCTACATGATAAATTAACATCAACTTGTCCACACATTTCAAAAATATATTTAGACCTCTTGATCGTAACATCGATTGGACAGTGACGAATGACTCACAATTGGCGTGTTCCTGCATAGAATTTCACTTTCAAGTTCATAAATCTTGTAATTGTATAACCCTCGCCGGACAAAATCCCTTCCATTCATAGATCCTGACAACGCGAGAGAAAAACTATTAATTATTCAGAAACATGATTCCAAGAACAAATCAATAAAATGTTCAGAAACGTATTGACAACTAAAAATAATCTCTAAAATTAATTCTGAGTAGTTGGTCGCCTCGGAAATGAACCGTTTTATGTCCTCAGAGACTGCACAGCAGAAAAGTCACGGTATTACAAACGGGGCGCGTGGGCGAACACACTTCGGTGTAGTCGCAGCAGAACCCCTAGGACGTAGCAGTCTCACAGGGGTGTCCACCGACCACGCGCTTTATAAACAAGAAGAGAGCAAACGTTTACAGCAGCTGGGATAGTCCAATTGTTGAGCCTCGATACCTTAAAAGAGAAAAATGTCCTATTTTGACGCAATAGTTGAATGGAAGAGCCTGTGATCAACATTATACATTTCTATTTTCTCATGTACAAATGATTCTGGCCATGTTAAGATAGTAAAACAACCGACTTTTCACCGGAAAAGCATGAAGCCTACGATCATTCTCACTGGATGTATGTACACAGTATAGCCGAAGCAAACACAGGAACAATCACAATTTTGTAGTCATGCTATTCACAATGCACAACACATCTAGCATTATGTACTATTACGTTACAGGCAATTTTGCTGAAATTTCGATTGAATTTGCTGCCAATATTATCTATTGACGCCCTTTTCTTTCTTCTTCGGAACACGGAATTTGTTATTTCTTATTACGCTTTGTTTTAATGTACGCAATTGTAATGCGAAAGTGTTTTGTATTCATATATACGATTCTCGTACACTTAGTACTTCGCAGATTCGTTTCGTAGAAGTCGGCAGAACGTATTTTACCTACCAAGGCAGCCCTATTGAATATGTATCGGCAATTTTACACGATTCGACCATAAAATAAGGAAAATAATAATAAATATAAAAAATTCGATTGCAATATCTTAAATAAAACACCTTATAAATTTTCTCAATACAAAAATGTATTTTTTAGAACCCGGCTTGTCTTTCAGTCCGTCTATGTAATGATTTTGCGGCAAAGAGATTTTGAGTACAAAGTATACTTCTGCTCTTGACTTATTTACTTTATATTACTATGCTGGCCCAAGAATGGTTTTAAACATTTCTAAAAATTAGGTTGATTAGTTTCAAATTGGGTCAAATGAATTTAGTGCATCTATTACAATATACGAAACACAATGTAGTGTTTCCAGTGAATATTCAGAATGCGTCCTACAATCTTCCGAATTTTTTACACGTTTCTCCTCCTGATTTTTGTAATACGGGTCATGAGAATCCTCCAAAACGCAGGAACTAATGCTTGTGAGAGATCAATGTCGATAGATTAATGGCGATGAGACTTTTACATGGAGAGGGTAATGGTCGCGGAAACAAGTGGAGTACTCTGTGAAGGATTGAAGAAGAGGTGAAAGATCCAGTGGCCGCAATGAAAGGGCACGTTTGGAAGTCGTAAGAAAATGGAAACTTAATATCACTTTTTGGTATTTTAGTTATACAAGAAGTGTTTCAATCAAATATGAATGGGAAAAATATCCAACAAAACAATGGTATACTTGTATGTATTTGTACAAGTGTTTATATGTGCTCATTGCTCGTACACAACAACTTTTACTAATACATGTCATGCACCACTCATGAAAAAGTGTTGGCGTATTCATGCCAATGCGTGTTCGTTAGAGAGCTGCTGTATGTGGGTCGGCGATAAGAATTAACAGACTTTCCGCTTCTTATCAAAATTCAATAGCCCCAACAGGGTATCATTTTTTCTCCAATCATAGAATCTTATAATCCCTCGCTTATTTATAAATATACAATAGCACAATTACTCATTGTGTAATTTTCTTCACATAAGTGGTAATTGTTAGTACGTTCAAAACATAAATACAATAATTAAATACATTCGTGTTTATTTCATTATTCTTAAATGCAAGAAAGGGATGAATGTTCCGTGCTCTTGTTTTCAAGTTGGTTCACCACATTCAAATGTTCCTCAGAAATAAAAAGAACAAACGTAAATCGATGTATGAAACAACATTGAGGATTACGTCTTCGGAAATGGTGGCATCAGTGTACCAACGTTCGGTTATTAAACTAACCATGTTCAAATTTTGTTAATTAGCAGCTACTTACACAAGACAAAAAGTACATTTACATCAAACATTTTCACTCTCACAAATTATACATGAGTAAATCACTACGGTTGTGAAATCACAAATGTGTAAAATGAGAAGTTCCAATACAATCCCAATCACGAATAATATCTTTGCAAAGATAAAATGTGAAACGTACTGGAAATGAGAGGCGTATTAATAAGTTTTAACGAAAAATAGTATATCTGTTACTATAAATGATCACCAGACCCCCTATTAATCCTTGGTATTCCAAGACGAGGTCATAGTATATGAAAGCCACCTGAGTGTGGTGGATCAATGTATGCCACAACTCATCCACACTCATAAAGCATGTGAGTCCTAACATCGTAATACAGGAATGAAAGTACAATTGTCACTTTCATGGTGCGCTATCATACAATGCACATCTTAGAAATAATAGTACAAATAGACAGAGATTCCAAAATTATTCTGTGTGGTGATGGTAGTGACCAAAAAGGTCGAACTAAGTTTTCTTGAATTTCGGTTTTTTACTTTGAGAGAAGTATCGCATAGGATAGTTTAACATCACCTAGGACCATTAGAATAAAATTTGATTTTTTTTACACTCTTGAATTTCTTCAAAATATTAAGGGACACTGTCCCACCAAAGACCAAAATTATGGATTAATGTAATAATTCATGAGTTTTAGCAATTATTTTAAGAACTACAAACGAATAATATTATAAGTACCTGTTGTGTTCGCTATATTGTGTTCGAATTAGTTCATGTTTAATACAATCTAAACGGCTTATTTATCAATGCTCTTAACTGATAAACAAATACTTTTAATCTGTAAGTCTACGTTTATNGTATATACATCTCCTTGATTGAGTTTTCACACAATTGTTGAAGGTGTATCATCGTATCGAACCCTTCCTTTCGTTTTCGCTGATACAAAGGTGAAAATGACCCCTTATTTTATATACTACATATTTTTAAAATTGGTTTATATTACAAAAGCTGTCACGCCAAAAATAAAATAACAATATTTATTTATTATATTTACTTGTAAAAAAATACCTCGCCCTCAACAAAGTTTTTGCAAGTCTCTGATATCCTAAGTGTCATATTCTCTTCTTTAATCTTCTTAGAGATCATGAAAATGTGACGGAAAAATAATCTACTGTAAACCCCCAAATGTCTACGAAATCTTCGCACATTAATAATAATAATATTAATAATGATGATAATAATAATAAAGTTAAGAACATGAAATCCCACTGCTTCCGGCGTGTATCCCTTACACCATCCCCTATGTGCATCCCTGGTTCACCGCCACAGGTCAAGCTTCGCCCTCCTCCTCCGCCTCTCGAGACTCATTTCCAACTGAGTGTGACGTCCACGACTGCACCCCTCCCTCCCTCACACCAGCACTGCAACGGTTCCACACTACGCAGACCCCTTCCCCAGAACGAGGAGCGTTTCCACTCCAATGGTCCCTTCAACGCGCCTCTGAATGACAGCAACCATGGCACATAGAAAGGGAAATACGCAGATGACAACTGTGAAATCGTGACACAATGACATGATCTCGTGCACTGACCGAAGCTAATAAGGGTAACCTCAATCAGAGACGAAAGCAGGATTATTACGGGACACACATTTCAAACAATAAGAAGATTCATTCAAAAATTTTCTTCCTCTTAGTACTCTCATTCCTGTTGTAATATATTATATAATAATAAATCATCTTTATTCTATAGTGTATTAAGTGAATTATATAGTAAACATGGTTGATTCGGCAAAACCAATTTTTCTTCAATAGGAAATAAATAAAGCCAAATTAAAATTTCCTCCACTGAGAAAAATATATTTTCCACATTTTTACTTCTCGTTACTTGTGTTTGGGTGAATTTCCCTCATTCGCATTACGAACAAAATCAGAATAGTCCTGAGTTTGTTACCCAGTCTTGGCTATAATACCTATTTCCCCATTTTATCAAATGTCGTATGTAGTTGTAATTTATTTCCAAATATGTAGAGGAGAAGAGCAGGCCTTGGTCTAAGATGTACAATTGTAGTCGGTCTTGGTTTGACACGATTCACGAATCAATGCATCAGTTAATTTATTCATCTCAACTTCCGACGCGTATGACTATTTACGCCAAACTAGTAGAAAATAAACAATTTCAGATATAGTAATCGAATGGAAAATATGTAACTAAATACGTATAAATGAACCATATATAATTTTTACATACAGAGAAGTCACACAGCTAGGCTTGAAGCACGATGAATAATATTTAAAATAAAATAAAATATGCGTGCGAAAAGTTAACACATTGCTTTAAAAATAGGAGAAATTGGCATTACTCACATAATTTTCAAAGAAAGAAAGTAAAATATAATATACTTGAAATAATTGATAGAAATGAACGAAAACGAAACCATTTTAGAGAAAAATCCTTACCTTAAATACTAAAAATCTAACTTTGTAAGTCTTCGTGTGTTTCAGTCAGTGGACCATATTAAGTAATTTTGAAAGTAAGTGAAGTATTTTTCGCACGTAATGACTCTTTATTTAAATAAATTTTGCTCATTTTCAACACGATACGAAACCAATCTACATGTTTGAGATTTGCTACACCCGAACTCCTTACGAATGCACATTGCAAAATGTAAGGGGGCAAAACTGCTGTTTTAATCTATCCATAAGAGCATACATATAATATAAGTAATATAATCCGCGGAGATAACTGATTATCCATAACAGTTTAAAAAAGCTGTAATTTTAGAAGGAAAAATGAACGTGCAAGGGGTCAAGTTCTTTTTCTTCCTCGGCGCGATGAAATGCCAAGGACCGGCATTGAAGAGATGAAAAACTTCACGGGCAATAAAACAGATGAAGGATAAACAATTGAACACAAAGTCTAAAGTAATAACATATTTAAATAAGTATGCATTTTGTTAATATAATATTAGCTATTAGAATGAAGAAGTAATCGTCAAAGCTGGAAATGGGATTTTCACAGAACGTGAATATAGTCTTGGAAAAATGAAAAGGTCACTGACAACAATATATAATATTTTATATGTTATATAAAAATAATAATATAAAATACTATTCAGTTACTAAATTTAAAAAATATTTTTAACAGTCGGCTGGATTCCACACCCACCATTTTAAATAACGCTCAATACTTATTTCTACGAAACGACTGACGGATTTCTACCGAAGCATTTTACGAAACTCGACGTCACGTCGTACAAGTTCGCTCCGCTCCACTTGGAATCATTCCCATAATTTCATTTCTGCGCTCATTGATCAATTGAAATACTTATTTCGCGCGCCATATACAAAGCGTGGAATAAACGAGCAATATATAAAGAAGAGTTTTCATCTCCATTTTACCTAATACGCTAGCTATATATGTATTTGAATAATCTCAGGGTAGTTATAAACGACTCACTTTTTATTTATCTCCTTTCACAAGGACCGAGAATTACTAATGGATCTCCATGGTAAAGTCTACCACGAACGAGCTGTTTGGAACCGTGTATTTCAATAGAATATATAACACGAGAAATGCAATAACTTGATTACACGTATTTTAAATTTATGGTTCGTAACAGGGAATACCGGTGTTCTTACAGCGTCTATACATGATTTTTTAAATATATATCATGTAAAGAGAATACGCAGGTGAAGAAAAGAAACAAATGAGTAATAAATAAATAGCTGAACAGTAAATAATAATAAAATATATCCGAACCTAATCAGAGGAACCTACAGTAATGAACCGTTGCATTTTACTTCCGAACTTACTGTATGATTTTCGAATAACTGTCGAAAATTTGAAAATTTATTTTAAATAGAAAAATATCTCCTAGTAATTTGCTTGCAATAGACAAAAGTCCCTAATTAGCGTTCGCTAACTTTTAGAGAAAGAATCGAGCATTGAATGAAAAAATATAAGAATATATGTTTGTAGCATCCTATCCTATGGATGCAATTACGCCAATAAGGTGAAATTGCAAAAAGTAATTCAAAAGAACAAAAATTCATGCCTACGGGGTACAATACACAAATCCTGAAAAATATCGAGGGTGAATACATTTAAATTTCCTATCACCACCAGATTTTTAACACTGGATTGGGTTACACACTAACGAGGTTCATAATATACAATACGTACGTTCATATTCTCTGAATGCTAAAAGAAAATATTAAAGAATAACTGAACATGAAAACCATTACTGAAAATCACAAGTATTACAATGAATGACAAAAAACGCAATAGCGGATTACCAAAACTTATCAATGAAAAATGCTGTACCCGATTTCCATATTTAGTAGCAACTTACCATGGGCAAAAGAAACTTTCAAAACAACAGATACTACAAAAATCTTTAGAGAGTGACCATGAATCTAAAGTGACGTGTTTACCATCATTGGAAAGTGTTCTTTGTAAAAAGAAATCTAGATGTTTTTTCCTACATACAAAAATTAATACAAAAAATTAAAATTTGCTGCACAAACAAATAAAGAAAATAATTATTACTAGTTTTAAAAAAATTACAAACGAGTTCACTCAATGAAGTAAATTAGTTTTAAAATATCATATTCATACTCCAACCTGCCTTTTCTATCTTAGATGAGGTAGAAAGTAAAATACTATTTCGCTTTTAACTCTGATGCTATAAAAAATAGTGCATTTCTCCACTAAGAAAAGGCGAGAATTGACACGATTTTCTAGTCAGGAGAAACGACGGAAATAAATTACCATCAAATACAAGAAGTACGCAATCCCTTAAATTCTTCAAATCTTGGAGAGGCAATATACCTACAAAAGCTAATTCTTGCGGCACACGGTATTTAGATTTAGAGGAAATAGATCTGTAAACGATAACGAGAAACCAGATCGAGAAAAATCTAAATCGGATTATTGCACCATCATAAAAATATTCATGCATTAGTAGCATCCTATGATGTTCTGAGAGTAAAAAACTATTCTAAACGACCGAGTTTCTGATGATTGACTCCATCGCATTCAGCTAATGGGGACGAGTGCAACAGCGACAGCAGTCGTCCTAATTGAGGCTGACCACAATTTTCAGCCCCCGTTGAAAGATTTAATGACATGGACTTTCGAGATCCTCACGACGGAAATATACAATGAGTAAAGGTTTACTTTTTTTTATCAAGAATTTTACTGCACTAATAAGGAATTTTTGGTCCAAAATAAATGGACTATTGTCATTTGAGCTGAAGTTAAATTGAAAATATTCAAATGAGATTTATCGTTATGAAAAAGTTTCTTGAAAACGGAAAGGATACTTAGAATAATGGATAGACCACAACCAATCAAGCTAGTGAACGTCAAAATTGGACACAAAAAGAGAAATAAATTAAGCTAATGAACTAATAAATTAAGTAGCTTAAATTAATTTCAAATCAAATATACACTGCAGCCAAATTGAAATATACGTAAACAGAATAAGTTAAATATAATAATACAAAACTTCAATCTTTTTCGTGCAATAATATAAAATTTAATTCATTCCATTGAATGTCTCTAAAAGATTATGTTGTCCGAATTTTACGTACTGTGGTTCCTTTGTTTTGAGGAAAAGCGATGTTGAAAATCTGAACTAATCTTACGCATTCTTTCATGAAAATTCCTTTTACATTTATCACTTGATTCGTAATTCACTAATGGTTTCATAGAGATGAGATGGAAGCATCAGAAACAACTGCAAAACAATTAAAGTGTTACAGTTTTACGCAAAAAAAACAACAAAAAACAAGTCTTCCTCCGAAACAACAAAACGAAAACAAAACAAAACTTTGCAAGCATGTTAACAAATTTTCCAAAACCACTATAATAAAAACAATGAAATTTCTTTGGCTCCCTTGGTACGTAATTAGANATATATATATATATAAACCGCGAAAAAATACCATTAATTCATAAATCTCGGTAGTGTCTACAACTTGTGATTGTGTGTAACCTAAAATATTTAAGAATAACCATTTCTATTCTTGAACGTCGTCAATCCCTTCACTTCAAGAGGTAAACGTTTCCTAATTTAGAGAACGTTTACTCCTCCGGTGAGTGGACAAATAAAATAAACAACTATTTTATATTCCAGAGCGTGATACGATCCATTCGGTGTATTGGATTGTATTGGAGAGTGATGAATCTTTGCTAACTTTAATGCTGTCTATGTATGAAAACACTATTTTAATTTATTAACTTTTAAAGTGAATAAGTTTAATATGATATTTTGATATAATAATTTATTTTGCCACCCATGGCTACTCTCAAACGACCTAAGACAAGAAGTTGTTTTTTTACAAATAAAGAGTCAAGCAGATACTTAAAGAGATTTCATTCTCAGACCTTCCCGTTTTCCGTGCACGGTAATAACCGGGTCGCAACTAAATAAGGAACCCAGGACGAGCATACTGAGGAACCGAGAACCCCCACTGTATACTTTTAAAATGGGACGAAAATCTGAATCGTCCCATAAAATGAGAAAATTGATAGAGGGAAAGGAGTTTTTCATATATTCATTACTGAAAATGTTCTCAAATGACATGGAAAATCCGACTTTGCTACTTAAGTTTTGCTGCACTGAAAAAAATGGATAGTGAGTATAGGGATTGGATGTCACATCCAAAGGGAATCAAAAGGAAAGGATTTCTCCAAGCTTTTGGACGTGACATCACCATCTCAGGGATAAAATCTTTGAAACGAGTGATTTTTAGGTGTAGGAGGAAGTTGTAAATACATATCCCATGGAAGATTCAATGGGGCATGGAGAGACATTTCAAAATTGGATTTGAGTCTAAAAGTATAGCAAGGATGCTATAAGGTTGGGATGTATCCAAGAATACGGAGAAAACCTGTTCTCTCAGGGATAAAATCTTTGAAACGAGTGATTTTTAGGTGTAGGAGGAAGTTGTAAATACATATCCCATGGAAGATTCAATGGGGCATGGAGAGACATTTCAAAATTGGATTTGAGTCTAAAAGTATAGCGCGGTATTACTTGAGTGATACTGCAATATAAATACAGTACCATATTTTTCTTCTCTTCCAACACAGAATCCCAGTTGAACCAAGTACAAAAAAATAGAAGAAATTCTTAATAAAAAGAGGATTTACGCTTCCTATCACTTAGGTGGCTGACACTATCTGCGAAGGGTCTCCTTGTACTCCCCAAAAATTTATGGCTAGACAAACCGTACCATTTTGTGTTAAATGTTTAAGATAAACAAACTACTCATTAAATATGTGTTTATTGGATTGAGAAATAACTGGAATGTGCAAAAAAAAAATTTTCGATCTTTTTCACCAGAAAAATCGAAATATATTACTATTTTTCAATATTAATTGAATCGTGCTGAGTATTTTTTCATTGTTTTGTAGTAAAAGCAAGGCTACGGAAAATATTTTGAGGCGAGTTATAATATGAAAGTAATTAAACTGCACCAACACTGAAAAACTCGTTTAAGCTACTAACTTCTCAACACCAGGATTCGTTGAGCCACACTTCTCGGATGCTTTTAGTTTCTTGGACTTCACACACAAGGATTAGACTTCCAGATTTAAAAACCGTTATCTCACGAAAATATATTCTTTTGGCGCATGAACTGCTGGTAATACCAAAAAGACCAAAAAATATAATATACTACCAGAATATCACGTCATGTTCCCGAGTGGTACAAATTGTACGTGGGAGAAATGATAACAGTTATCAGTTGTGCTGGCACAAATATCGAATAATTGAATATTCGAGATTTATTGCACTCTGTAGATGTGAACTCTTTATCTAATTGCGTCCGAATAATTACTTTTTTTAATATAAATATCTGATATATATTTCGAAGACTGTTTTTCTCTCTTAAGAAACCAGACGCCTGAGTTATTTTGACATATTTTTTGAGTGTTCTAAAAATCAGAAAAATGTAGGGAAAAGAAAAACAGTTCAGTGAAAGACAGGATTCGAGGATATAATTACGGTAATGAGTATTCTTAAGTTTGAGTTAAACTGAAAATTCAGATGTAGCAAATGACACAGTTCAGTCTTTATTTTGATACTTCATTCAACAATTAGAAACTGTTATTTAAAAAACTATTGTTAAGATAACTTGTCTCCCTCACAAATGTAAGGTTTGGAGGTTAAGGTGAAATTGGACGAGCGAGTGAGTACACGCTGTATTTACGAGGCAATATAATGTAGAAATGAAAAATGTAGTCAAAAGTCATAATTGCTATACATGCTCAAACTAGTTCGAGAAAGTTTGTTCTGTTTTGTTGCACCTTCATTTTTAGTATTTTGTGTTGAGTTAAAGTTTAAAAACTTAGGTCGATCAAAGTAATTAAGAGTCGATTTATCTTATCAATATGGTAGATAAATCAATAGGGTAGATAAACGTGTCGTGATTCGAATACTAAAAGATTCACAGAAAATCTGTTAATAATACTGAAGGTTATTAATACTTTTATAACACTGTAATAATGTGAATATGTAAAATAATAGACTGCGGCAGAAACAATTTGTGAGAAAAAACCCTGTCAAATAACTACTTTGACATATTTCAAGGGTTATAAACAAAGATTCCCTCGGTACAAACACAATGCGTGACAAATTTATAACTGTTTGACGAACAATTGATCCTAATTAAAGTGCTTCCGTACACTTACCTATACGACGAACTATAAGTAGACTAACGCTCTCTGAATTCGATCCCATCTAGACTGTGGAGACATTACTGTTTAGAAATCGATACTAAGGTCACTGACCGCCTCTGGAGAAAAGTGACCGAAAAAGGTCACCTTTTAAGAGCTATCGAAATTAATTTAGCTAACCACAATACCTCATATTGAAATAACTAAGGGAAAATGTCACTTGGGCATTCTACATTCGAAGATTATTTAAATTTTTCACAGTGAATCAAAAAGTAAAAAAAAAAAACATTTCTTCACCATTTAAATACCATGCAACTTCTCTTCACGATCAGTAAGTTAAGTCTAAAAATACAAGCACTAGAAAAATTCAGAGAGAGATATCGGCTCGATGACGAAAGAAAATCGGGGGATATTTGAAGTTTGGTAATCTCGATCTACAACTTTTCTCAGAAATTAGTACTAGTGATGATTCATTGAAATGACTTTCTGTACGAATGAGCATTACAAGACAAAAATACATGTTTCTCCCTTGACTTGAACTCAGAACACATTGCTCAGTTCAGACCTCTACTTCTAGTTGACAGAAAACCTCAAGTTTCACTACTTAAGCAGACCACTCTATCAAATCAAATAAATTGAAAGTTTTTGACACATTGAGATTTTATAAAAAAATCTTTGTATTATACTCGCTTCCAATAATATAAGGACTAAGCTACTGAAACACAGAGAACGAGGAAGAAATCAATAGTCATTGCGTGACACCAGTCTTCATTGCCACAACACATTCTTTTCCTGCTTATACGGAGGGACATCCAATAACTGGTGCCTTAAAAGTTCTTCTAACACATAAACTAACAAGTTACCGACTCTCCTAATATTCCCCCAATTTCAAATCCATTACATTCAATCTGCTGAGTCTTTGAAGTATGAACGGATAGTACAAACAATTTTTTTAATTCATTGATCGTTATTATTATTATTATTATTATTATTATTATTATTATCATCATCATTATTATTATTATCATTTGTTCTATTTTCAAAGTTGAATAGGAGTGTGCTGAAATGGTAAATCTGTCTCCGCCTTAGGGTCCTTGATGGGAATTGATGGAATGGTCCCTTACTTGCGTCCGGAGTTAACTTGTTTATTGTCCTCCACGTGGTCATACGCAGTTTGTACTGCTTTTTTGACAATAAATTATTATTATTATAAATTTATTTTTATTACTTTACAGGACATCAAAGGGACCATTTCACATTTTTCGATTGGGGACTGTAAACTATGATATACACTCCTGCGATTGAGAGAAATGTATCGACAACAATGTTCAAATTGAATACGCTGGTCGAATCAACAGGACAATGAGGATTCACAGAAGTCACTGCCCATTTGCGAGGTGTAGAGCAATTTGAAAGGATTTTAGTAGGTTGATGCTTTCGAGCCCATGTGTTCGTAAGTCCTATGCAGGGGCGCAGTAATTACTGCGCCAGATGTTTTGGACAATTAAGATGAATACGTAATTGTTGTGTTTTATTCAATAGTGCCGAAAAATACTTCACTAAAATCAAAACTATTAATGTATTTTTTAGAAGTTGAAAAATAAATTGTAGTTCTTCTACTTCCCTGACATTATTCGTATAAATTCACACGCAATAAAACAATGGCACACGAGAATTACTTGTTTCCTTTTTAGCTGACTTGTCAAAATTTATGTGCAGACAACGCATGTGCTATTTACAACGCAACTTAACAGATCTACGAAATAATTTTTCGTACGTATGGGAATGATTAATGGATTAGTTTAATAAAATAGGGATAATATTTTTCAGCAGAGGTTAGTTTCAACGAAAGCGACAATTCTTCCTCCTTCACCAAGTCTTAATTTCAGACCTCTCCCATTTCATGGACATCCTTTCGTCACATATAGAGTAATTCGTTCACAGACCAAACATTTAATTTTCTTATCCAATGTATCATTTGGTGAAGCATTTAAAAATTGAATTTTTATCACTTACAGGAAGATTTACTATATTTTTCACTGAGTTTTCAAAGGAAGATTAGTACGAGTAAATGAATAGTTAGTTCAGTCCCCAGGATTATTTCTGCTTACTCCTCTATACATCAGCGTGACATTAATGGCCACATTTGAAAGAAATTTACAATTTGAGTTGTTTAAATTTCACATGTTAAAAACAATGAAATAAAACAGTAAAATCTATACGAATACCGTACATTAAATATTCTAAGTAATATATGCCTGGGATCGTCCTTATCTACCTTAGATTGCCTGTGATCCACCTCAGATTTTTTTAATTTTAAGGATTAATTATGATGTCTCCTTCTTGTTCCGACGTTCTTACAAATTTTAGTCACAAGAACAGGAATTTTGGCATCAAGTTCTCGAGGAAAAACCAAAAGAAAAATCCAGGACAAAGTCAAGAAATTGTTATTGCAATGTATTGTTCTGAAAGAGCTTTCCCTTTTCTCCGCGAAGATCCCAGAGGAAAGTAGACTAGTAGGTTTTATATGCAGAACTTGTGTGTCACACAGGAACCGACAACTTCTAATAAATTATAATGCAAGGAAAAGAAGTAATATCTGTAGATCCACTAAGAACTGATCGCAGGAGACAATTTTAAATAGGCCACTGAAGTAGGAAAGAGATATAAACTAACTCAAATAATGCATTATAACTGGTAAATAATATATATTAAACAAATATAAGGACTCATTTGTTGTTATATTAAGTTATATTAACATGGTATTACATTTTTTTTAAATTTCTGGGACTGTAGGAGGGAGTTTTAAGTAATTTTACCATTTTTTCATGTTAAGTTACTTCTTCCGAATAAATTCGACTTGTAAGCAAGTAGTTGAAAATACAGCTTTTGGTTAAAAGATTAAATTAACTATTAAATGCGCTGGCATCGTCGAAAAATTGTGGGGCTGAACAATAACTGAACTTTATCCTCCTACAATACTCAACTATTGTTCAAATAATTTCGGTAAGTAATGGGCAGGATTAAAGTATGATTAGTCTCCAAGCTACTGAAAGTAAAGGGGTCCTATACGTGTCCCCGAGTCCTTTTGTCAATGACAAAGTATCTCTGATTTTTGTGCCGAATGCTTACTATTCGGAAATGTAAGAGCCTAATGACTCGAGCCATTCGCACGACACTAAAATATTTTATTAAAGTGCGAGTACGAGCGAAATGATATTTAATTTATCTTATATTTTGAAAACGTACATCCAGTGTTTTTTTTTACTTCCAGGGTTCTACAAAGAGTGGAGTCCTAAACTACAGCTAGTTTAGTTTATACGTGAATGTGGCATGGAAGTACACACGATTCATGCGTGAAAACGATTTTGCCTGACAAATCCGAAATAAATGAAGCACTTATGACTTTTCAACAAAAGTGGTTGTGTTGTGAAAATTAGAGTGTACATAAAAATACGCGTTATTATTTACAGTAAATATGTAATAGTTCCATAAACATGAAAAATGTCAACAAAATTCATAGTTTCAAATCATGAACGAAACCAATGCGGACCACAAAAAAAATCACAAAATGCGTTACGAAGCATGGAAACATTGATAAAATTGAAATTTCGTAATAATTACTAGGCACGAGACTCTTTTTAATATAAAATCTAGTCTTGTCGACAGAATATTAGAAAATTTCAATGAAAATAGTTCAACAGTGTCATGTAAATTAAATGACACAACATATTTAGAATTATAGGTATAGTTAATAACGCTATTTATTTAATTGGAAACATGTATCTTTCTTCTACTACTCTTTATGTTCTTTTATACGAAAATCTCTACATTTACAAAAATGGGAATGATTTATAAATTATGTTCAAGTGCACGAATATATTCAAATTCCCGCCCAATACATTTGACATTTCAACATGTTGAAGGGAGGGGCCCAAAATGGTAATGAACTCCTACTAAATAACTCAATAAAAATCGTCGCAGGGATGTGTAAGGATCTTTTGAAAATATGAATACATTCCATACGAATTTGGACACTGCCCAAGTTATATATCCGTCAAATACAACGACACATTATCAAGGAATATATATGACAGAAAAAAGGAATGGTGACAAAGTACCACAGGTGGGTTTCAAATCGAGAATTCTTCAAATATTCTAACATATTCAATCCAAGTAACGTGACTAACTTATTGGGTGGAAAAATTATTACCACGAAACTACAAATTCCATTTCAGTATAAGCGATGAATATTTTCAACTTCGCCACCGCAAAGAAAAAAAGAAAAATGAAAAATTCACCCGAATAAGAGAATCCTCAAAAACTGACGTGAAGAATTTACAAAATCCATTTTATTTTAAAAACTTATTTTACTACATTCTTGAGGAAACCTTACATCCGTTCCAAAGCCCGTGAACCGAAACTACATTAACACCTGCCCCACATACACATAAAACCAATCGGAACTGTAAAATGATGTAAGCGACTTACCCATATTGTATTATTCCAAGGATCTGAGGTTCTTCAGCAAAATTCACTCTAATCGACCATCACGAAATCACATTTCACGCAGTAAAGAGCACAACTTTTGCGAATTCACAGGTATGCACAGGTAGCAACGACAGACAACGCACACTTGCTTCCTGCCTGTTTCCTTCACTCCAGTGCTGTTGTTGCCCCCTCTCCCGGCAGCCACGCGTGATTCACAGGTAGTGCACATTGTTTAGTCTAGAGGTCACTACTTCCCACGCCGCAGAAAGGCGGGAATACGTATTTCGTAAAGGCAAGTCGGAAAGGAATATCGTTTAATAAAATAAAGAAACAAATAAAAGAATAAGTACTGTAAGAGGAGAATTCTTCTACAACAAAATTGTATACCACTCTAAAACGTAACAAAACCAAAATTATTCAAAAATAAAGAAAACCTTTTAAACTACGAAATATCAAATATTCAAGTGATCCAATGTTCAAGTGATGAAAGAATCTTTTCATGAATCAGAATCAAAAAAATTCACTGACTCATCATAGAAGTCATGGATTTAAAGATAATGCTTTGTACCATGTTGCAGATGTTAAGTATTCAAATTATTATAAATTTAACAAATAATTATAATCGTCCACTTTAAATCACAGGTTAACGACCAATCTTTATCGTAGTTCCTAGAATATCCTCCTTCAGTGTTACGCTACGTCAGATAAAGTGGTTTATGAGAATAGTTTTGTCAAAATAGAATACTCTATAAAGAATATCAAGAGTCATACTATCGAGGTTTTGATTTATTCAATCGCGCCACGTTGCCGAAAAGGCCTTATGATCTAATAAATCAAAAATGGACAATATGAAAACGTATTCTTTATACAATAATGTGTATACTACCAACACCGAACCTCGACATAGAAAAAAGAACATGTTGTACCTCGTCAAATATGATTATTAGTGATAGGCCAAAATTGAGTCCGTGAGTCACGAAGTCAAAAGTTGCTTCGAGCACCACATCTATTCTGTTAAATGCACTTTTTATAATAAATTGGTGAAAATACAAACCACCTGCTTTAACATTTTTCAGGAACCGCACAAGGCTGTAATGTAAACGCGCCGTACACTCGCGAAAACTATTGCGAGCTGCGTGGACACTTCCCGCGCAACGATGTGACAAGCGTCGTCATTCATTATCAAAATGAAACCAACTCAGTAACAATCTCCATTCTCCAGCCCTCAGAAATACGATCTCAAAAGTTGTTTCAATCCCTCTATTAGTATAAGCGTGAAACTTTTCAAACGAAACTTTGTATAAGTCTCCGGCTGAGGATGAACGTGAGCGTCACCAAGGAAAGCTCGTAGGTCGGGATGTTTCAATGGAGATAAATAATTCATTCTATTGACTTGAAAATGTATAATTTGATGGTATTCTATTTATCAAACTTCGTTGAAGTTTTGTGAAACTGTTGAGAAAAATTCTTTAAAATCTCCCAAGCGACGCTGAGTATTAGTAATTAAATATTTAGTTTTAAGCCCTTTTCATACATAAAATAAGTCTACAATCAAAAAAGCAGTTACAAACTGCGTTTGATAACGAGGAGGACTAATTTACTTACCGGAAGCAAAAAAAATGGGACCTTCCAATAAATTCCGATCAAGGGTGGGCAGATTTATCATTTCATCGTCCCAAGGTAAAATCATGGCATGCGCCCCAAACATAATTAGATATTTGTCATATTATCAACTCAATATAAAAACTGTATATTCAATAGAATTTAAAAAATAGTTATTTTAACAAATACACACCAATGTCGAGTCTTTAAATTATCCTCAAAAAATTGTTTGTATTTATAAATATTAAAATTAACCAATATTCGATATTAATAATATTAATAGAATAAATGAGACTGCCGCACCTAAGCCAGAGACTAGAGAACCTCTACAAAAAATTCACATCTAGTCGAAGGAAAACCATAGAAAAACCCGTGCCGGGGTGGGCTTGACCAAAATTACTTTAACACAAATAATATCAAATTATCTTACTCAAAGAAGTTCAATTAATATGTTCTCCAGCTAGCACTAGATGGGTACAATAATTTTTTTTTGCATTAACACAATAAGAGAACAACTAGTGCAAAAATTATAGTTTTAACAGCGATCGCCAATCTTTTGGACTTACCGATCCTCTAAATCCGCGAACCCACTGTCAGTTTAAATTTTCATTTGGAGGGGGCGTACAAGAACGAAGCACAATAGCCTTCGCTAGATTGTATTATTTTATATTATTTGTTGTTTTAAAAAATAAGCATAAAGCTTATTAGCCGATTTTATGAAATATAATTTGTACCCATATATTTAATAACTTTTTTTCGTAATTTGCACATACTATTTATTTTATTAGATCACAAATGACCTAATACGAATTCTCAAGAACAAACATTGTAAGTTTCGTATTATCCTGTAACAAATATTGCAAGTAAACTGTTTAATAAGATGACCGACTTAGCAAAGACAATTTTTGTCTATCAAAATAGATTCAATGTCTGATTTCACTATGAAATAAAATGGTATATTAAGAATATTTTTTTGATTTTTCTCTACCATAACTAACATATAACAAAACTTTCTTTCTTTTAAGAACTGTAACAAATTAATTTGGTAAACCATTAATTATTAGGGAATAAGATTATTCTTTTCTTTTTCAATTTCAAAATTGTGGGAAATGACGAATTCAAATGAAACGCGCTTGCGCGGAGTATTAATATAATTTATGATTACATGACTTGTCAAAAATTGACCAAAGAAATTTCATTTAATTGATACGAAATGCTCTTATTTAATTCATCCAGTTTAAATTAAATAAATTCGTCACTTCCAGACTATTAGTTTATTACGTTACCAGTTTACAACACACAACATTTCGGCCTTGAACACCTCACGGCCCTCTTGAGATGTTCAAGGTCAAAACTTTGTGTGTTGTAAATCGTTAACATAATAGTCTGACAATTTCAGACGAATTTGAGTTTGAATTTGTTTGACGATAACAAATTATCGAGGCGAACTATTCTTTATAATTAACCTGTTTAATAAAATAACTTTTATTGTAACAAAATGGTAATTAAATATATTTTTAATCAATTTAATATTGATTAATTTAGATACAACAAAATCTTAGAGGTTGTTCTTAAGAAGTAGATAGGGCTCATAGATTAGTAGAATGTTAAATTGTGGATATTTTACACAAAATTAAATTGTATGTAGGCACTACATTTAGCCATGAAATATTTTGAAATTTCAAATTTGTCATTCGACTTCTCAAATGACACTTCGCATGAAACACTCCCATTTTCAAATTTTCCTTCTTAGTACATTCTACCAACGTTATTTATCGAAAATCCGAAGCTGACGGAGCAA
Organism: Laupala kohalensis; assembly: GCA_002313205.1. NCBI lineage: Eukaryota > Metazoa > Arthropoda > Insecta > Orthoptera > Trigonidiidae > Laupala > Laupala kohalensis. The sequence goes on along the minus strand of NNCF01126223.1, from coordinate 376,102 downwards.
TAAATCCGAAATATGAGGATATTTCATTATTGGGGGAGATTAGAGTTAATAAACCAATATCTTAATTTACATAGAAAGTAATTAGTTACTAACAAATACAAATTTAGGAACAATTTCATCCCCATCTCCATTTCTTCATACGTGGGGTGGGCAAACAAGACGTTGGCCCATATGGCGTTTCAAATTTTTTCAATTTTCAAATTCAATTTTGCTGTGTGATGTACGTGTTACGTAGAAAGTGATGTAACCCTGAAAATGTTCGATCACGAGATTTTGACAAAAATATCCGTTCTGGAGTTCACTTATACGGGAAATGTGTTTGAAGTACGTCTGTCCGTAATCTGCAATTTTGACGGAATGGATAAATCAATTTCATTTATGTTTAGTTTAGAATAGTATATGCTTTGACCGAAATAATAGAGAGAATTTTTGAGTTTAATACAAAGAGTAAATCATAAGCAAAGTATTTTATTTATCACATAAATCATATAAAATATCTATTTAATCATAAAAAGGCGTCTCTGCGGAAATCGATCGAGAAATGTGCAAAAATGTCCTGAATGTTTTTGTAAAAAGAATAAATATGTCATCAAGGATTAGGCGGAAAGTCAGATATTATTTTCTACTCGTACCTCGTAAGGGCATATTATTACATACATTATTAAATTACATTGACGTTGGCGAGACCTTAAACCCCAATAAAAGAAGAATGACTCGTAACCGCAATGTATGAGTTTAGAATAACTAATGCATATTTCTCAAGTAACTAATTCATTTTAATCAAAACTGATGTTGTGCACTATTATTGGGACACTATGGGTAAATGCGAAAGTGTGTTTGTTACCTTTCCACGACCAAACCACTGCACCGATCTTGATTAAATTTGGCAATTATATAGTTTACATGTTCAGAAAGGCCATAGGTTAACTATTGTTTTTAAGTGTGAAAATAATTATAAAAAATTGTTTCAGATGATGAATGTTGAGGAAGTCGGGAAAAGATTCATCTTCGGACAGGTAAATTCGCTTACGCTGCCTATGAGGTTAGAGATAGGTGACAACAATGAATGGCAATATTGTTCACCTCAAAAAGTTCTACAAAAGAGTCTGCGACATCGTCTGTCCATTTCAACGGTTAACCAAAATTATCGAAAAAAGGTTTATAAAATAGATGAGTTAAAATAGTTCAACTCATCATCAAATTAAATGTTTTTTTGTTTTGTGCATTTGATGAACACTATATTTAAATCGAAAAATAGTTAGCCTGCCCTCGCGATGATGCAGGTAAGAATAAAACAACGCCGGTAACTTCACAGCATGTCGAATAACGCACAACGAGTGGAGTTGAGAATGTTCTAAGGCTTTCATTAATCTGACAAGACAACAACAATGGATACTTAACTCCACATTTTGTCAATGTCCTTCGAACCAGAACCTCAAGGAGAATTACGTATCAAGCCCGCAGGGTACAATGTTAATGTTTTGAGAAGTGAAGAATACCTCCCGAACAACCCTGTAACTTTTTATGTTTTATGTTTCGTGATTGAATGAAACTGGAGTCGGAAAGGTGAGATCTAGATGTGTTCGACTCCTATATTACTTAGGGATGATGCTAAGAAACAATTTGTCGCGCATCTATTTAATTAGAATTTTACATAATTTGAACGAAATATATATTTCATTAGGAATTCAACCAATATAGTCTCAACTTTTACTGGCGTATTAGTTAAAATATCCTGCCTTGAAAATTACAGTGCTGTCTGCGCATCCGTGTATTCCTAACTTGCAAACATCGTCCTCTGTTGACCCTTCTAGCCGAACCAGACCCGTGGCTCGGCTAGTGCCCAAGGTTCATGCACCCAATCTCAGACGGATCAGATCACACGACGGAGGGAAGTCGATTCGTTGAGAGTTTCCGAACGGGTAACTCGTAAAACGTTGACAGGGGAGTCTGTCTAACACAAGCACGAACCTCGTAAGAGATTCAGACGGTCACTCGTCAACGTTGGTGGGGGAACCCATCTAACACGAGTAGTTTCACAAGAAACTCGACGTAGCCGCGACGTCAAGCGAGAGGGTGTGTTTTGGTGTTGACCGCTTGGCACTCACCCTTAACAAGAGATACTCGTACCCAATCCCTGGGCAAAACATCGACTCTTTTGGTAGGATGATTCGCGAGAATCTCCGATCGGTAACTCGTCTCCGTTAACAAGGAATCTTGTTAAATACGAGCAGACAGGCCCGCTACAGGGGACCCGACGCAACCACGTATTCATACGATCGTGCTATTAATATTGCGGGAGAACGAGTACGCTATCTGGCGGGCTCTCAAACCAAGCTGTATGCCATAATTTGGATACTGACATTTGTACATACAAGTAGTAGAGGACACTCGCAGTAGATCCGGCGGACACATATCCCACGCTGAAGGGGATAGGTTATGTATCCGGCGGACACATAACCTATCCAACATGTATGGACGGAGAGTTGTGACTTATTGGGACGGTCACCGCGCAGTGCAGTCGGGCGAAGTTACCGCGCAGAACTCCCACTTAAACAGGTACAGGTGGCTGGTGAACCACTGGACCTGCGCCTTTCCTCGACTTTCGTACTCAATCCCAGGCTGACAACCTAGGCAATGGATCAATCACGACGCGAACACTCGTAAGTTGACAACCTCCTGATTGTCACTTAGTGCATAAATTGAGTAGGCAGGGTGGGGCATAAGCCCTCAGATGCTAGCATCTGACGCCTCTTTTTGAATTGGAGTCTGCCGGGCAGTACGGTTTCCTCCCCCGTGATAACGGGAAGGTTACACCTTCCTATCGGTGTGCAGGATTGCTGCTCGACTACTGTCGACGCATATAGCAGTAGGGAGGCGAAGCTAGACGTCCCCCCACTCACCAGAGTAGATACTGGGAGATGCTGTGAGTCCTTCCGGCTCCATTTTTCCACATTCTTGGGAATTGTCGAGATTTTTTGTATAAGTAATACATTTCTCAGTCAAATATTAGTTTACTATACAGACACCTTACGCTCTACATCAGGATATCTCGGCAACAGGTTTTTTAAATTTTTGGCTATTGCCCAAGATTTAAAACTACTTTTGCTTTAAGCAACGCCTTTCTTTCTCCAACCTGAACCACATTGTGGTAGAGTTGGAGCGATTTCATTTGGCGGAACCGATAAGGGACCCACTTTTATTGGTGGGGTAGATCACCATAAAGAAACTCCTACTTGGAGAGCTGACAGGCTGTTAAGAGTGAACAGATAAATTTACTACTAGGATATTTTATCGGAGGATCAGGTGAATAATTACCAACGAGAACTCTCAATATGCTGTAAATTATTGAATTTATTGTCATGACAAAATCGTGAAGTTTCAATGCAAAACATAAATCAAAGTATTACATAGATTACTGGGCCCAGATTATATTAAAAAATATTTCAATGCTCAAGCGGTCTTCGGCCGAATCTTCGTTGGAGGTCATCAGGTGGTCCGCTCGGACTATTTCCAAAATAAGGGCTTGAAATTGTAGAATGTTCGGTCACTCTGGTTGGCACGCTCTTCACAAAAATAATTTGTGGCGACCCTTCAATGTCCTTAATGGGCGAAGCGCTCGAAATGAATAGTAGAACGCTCCGCCAACAGCTTGTGACAAGTCTACTAAAACAGGTCTTGAAGGTTGTCTACATTCTAACATAATGCATATTGTACTGTATAATACATGTTGTATGAAAATGTACATATTGTAAAATATATAATACATATTGTATTTAAGGGCTCTAATGACCTTGGAGAACCTTAAAGCCCCAAGGGAAAAAAACGTATTGTATTATATAATACACAGAACTGCTAATACAATAATACATATAACTGCTAATTTTAATCATTTTGATGCAAGTACCGACTTAACTAAAAAAGGTACTTACGCAATGTAAGTACGTACTTAAAAAAGGTACTTACATCACAATCAACATGTTAAAAAGCTCTTTTAAAATGTCTTATCATAATAGTCAATGTGATAAAAAGCATAATTATAAACCCACGCAAGCAGACAAGAGCGCAAGTAACAGCTAGTACGCTATAAATCTTAGCGTATCGTTACACCAAGGCTAACATCCCCTTATGCCGCATTAACGCAATACAACGGTATCACAACACCCACCCAGTACTAATGAACTTGCTGTTGACGAGGCCTTAAAGCCCCACATAAAAAACCCCACCAAGTATAATGTGAAATTTATGGACGTACCTTATGTAATGAAAGTGAACGGCTAGTATAAATATTAATCCATTGTTGTCTGAAATTTCTTAGAATTTTTGCGACCGCCGCCGCGGAATTAATTTCATTGCCCCAATAGCGCATTTAATGACAATTTCTCGGGCTGGCTGTAATTGTGTTTATTTTTATTTTGACATTTTAAAAATATTGGTAATAGAATTACGAATTAGAAAAATTGAATTCACCTGTATTATGTTGAAAAAAATATTTTATTTATTTTTAGTATGATAAATTTCGAAACAATTTTCTAAATGTAAGGGAACTAAACACTTTATACACTGGTAAAAAGATATCTGATCTTTTTTTCCCGTTGTTGCGCACACTTTGCATTTTCTTTAAGGTTTTGTTTTGAATGTAGAAGGGATTTTTTCAATAAAGTGTCCCCAAAATTTACCTTGCAAACGTAAAGGGCACTCCACAGCTTTGGAATTTCTTCCGACCGGTAATCAAAATTACAACCACGTCACTCAAACATCAATATAAAATAAAATTACGGAGGAGAATAATCGATATTTTACAATGAACTTCTGAAAGTTTCAGAGAACTTGTAGAAATAAAGACATGAATAATATGTAGTAAAAATCCTATCACAAAGTACACTGCCCGTCTTTAGTCAGGAAGTCCCACAAAACTAGAGGACGGGTAGTGCCAGTCTTTCGTCGCGAATGGGTTAATATTTTAAAACAAGTTTTTGTTATTAATTACTTATAAATACCAGAAAAGTAAAATAAGAAATACACGGATCATTCCTATTTCATAAGGTTAATTATTTACTTTAACTTACATTCTTACCTTTGTTGTCTCCAACAAGGAGACCCTTTCCGCAATCACGAGTAACATAGAGTATTTTCAAAAATGAATTCGAAGATTATCCTCCATTTGAAATATACATGTCATTAATCATATCTAAAAGTGATTTATAGAGAAAGAAATTCAATTAAACTGAACTAAGACGAATATTTACGAACTAGCTACTCAGGCGTTTTATTATTTAAACATTTTTCTTTTGACATTAAGAGTGATATTTGGTCGTTTGATTTTAAAAAGTTAACGTAAAAATTTTAAACAATGAAAGATGTCCACAAAAATAAAGCACTGAGTTCAGAGGTATGTTTATGTTTTGATATGCTGCTACTAATAAACGAATCAAATAACACGTGACAGGGAATGTTCACACTTTCACATTCAGATTATCTTAATGAACCGAGTTCCTAAGATAATGCTTTCGATATTAAGATATGTCATAGCGTTGTGCAATAAGTGTTTCTGGTTAGTATTTTAGTTAGTAAATTAGTTTATTGTCCTCCACGTGGTCATACGTAGTTTGTACTGCTTTTTTGACAATAAATTTGCCAATTTGGTTCGTATAAATTCGTAGACAGTTCTCCGGTACACGTGAATAATGCAGCACAGACAATTTATGTAGTCGTGTAGCATGTTTTGGAGCTTTTCCGCGACATTTTGATTCTAGTTTTCTCATCTTGAAAAGAACGAAGAAACAGAAATCATATTTAACAAATCATACTCTGGTATTTCCGAAACTCACTGCCTGGTTTTTAGAATTTTGCTGAAGAAACTTAATTTTTAAAACTTTTCAAGAGTTTTCCTTTTACATTATATTTCTATTTATTAGATGTAATAAAAAACTCCATTTACTTATCCTGCCCCGTGTTTTTCTCCGGTTTTCTTTCCGGTGGATTTACAGGGTTTCGTTTAGTGGCAGTGGTCTATTGAAATAATAAATCACCAATTTTAAGTTATTTTAATAGTTACAATTTAAAGAACTATTTTTATTCTTAAGTGTGTGCTAAAATGTTAAATTTGCCTTTCCCTTAGGCCCCTTGATCGGAATTGATGGGATGGTCCTTTGCATGTTTCCGCGTCGCCTGATGATGTATTTTATGAATGACCCCATAATGTATTAAAATTATTGCCATCTTTCATTAATTAAATCCTGGGAAACCATTTTTTAAATTCTAATTTTACTGACCTAAATGGAAACATTAAAAAAGCATAACATTTTCCTATGTTCTGTTGTTGAGTTTTTACTCCCCATGATTTTGAAAATAACTTTAATCTATAATCAAGTGTACAATAAAATCACTTTGCTCAGTTTACACAACACTAGAAACATTCTATGTTGACTGTTGGTGACAGTCACAAAAAGAAGACCAACCTTGGTATTATTGTTAAAAAAGAACAAGACATTTTGAATGAAAATTTGTGATTGTCTCTCAAAAATAGACTTCATATTTCATTGTAACCCATTTTCAAATTATGAGAGACTCACTCAATTACACATTTAGAGTAAATTAATTTTTCTTAGGTATGCAAATGACCAACATGTATATTCTTTGGTGCTAAAGTCAGCATTATAAGACTGCTTATGTCAGTGTTTAGCATATTAAAGTTTTGTATGTACTGTCTTCAACAGCCAAAAACATTGTTGGACAACATTTTCATAATAGTCATGACCAACATTTTCATAATAGTTTTGTCACAGAATTGTCTCATATATAAATGTAATTACAGAATTTCTCATATTTAACTAAAGTTTCATGAATGATATTTAAAGCCTTTTTACAAAACTTGGAATTATTTGTTATCTCAAATATATGCAAATGAGCAGAAAAAATGAACACTAGATTTAATATAGTACGACTAATGTGAAATACCTTAAATAGATACAATTGATATGCGAAAAGGTGTATGAAAATTTCAGCCATTCTGGGATCATATACTTTATTTATACATATAGTGTATGGACCCAGAATGGCTGAAATTTTCTTACACCTTACACACACCCACACATACACACTATATTATATTTTTTCATCCACTGAATTAGAAAAAATAGCTAGTCAGATGGGTGGGGTTTTGCCAACCTCTTTATACACGAAAGTAATTAAGAAATTGACTGATATTGACCATGGGATCAAACAGGACTTTACCTTTTTGAAAAAGTTGGTTAGAGGATTGGAAAACTTTGACCAAAGGACTGAACAGATGTAGACTCCCTCTTAAGTTTTGCAGACATAAATTACTTTTGTAATTGGTCAGGTAATATCAATGAAAACATTTATTTAAGCAGCATAGACAGCTCATGTGAATGCTCATGGAGAAACATCTTATAAACATTTCAGTTTGGAGTACCAATATGGATAGGTCACTCAATTATAAGTTAATTGTCAAATTATGACAACAGATTTATTAATTTTTAATTAGTAGTTTTACCAAGGAGACAGGATGTGAACTGTAACATTCAGAAAATAGTAAGCAGTCACTTCAGTGGAAATTTAGAACTAATTAAAATGACTAACTTTAAATAATTACTTTTTTAATTTGAATTGAATTATTAATTTGTTATAAAAGAAACAGAACATAGCTAAAATGTTAAATTAAAATATTGATTAAATTAAATCATCTTTTTCAATGCATGTTGTTTTTGTTCAGAATAGTTTATGTTTAACTGTATGTAACGTTGGCACAGTTGTGTACATAACCTTAGCAGCCCCATCCTGGTCCAGTTTCATTTGGATTTATTTTTGAAATAATAAAATGTTTTCTTTTACTAACTTATTTTTATAAATATTAAATCTGCCATTGCCCTTGGTTCCTTGTGTTTCCAAGAAGTAACTCAGTTTATTATCCCCCACATGTTCATGAAGTGTTTGAAATTGTTTTTACAATAAAATTATTTATCAATTTATTTAAAATTCTTCCTAAGTCTAGAACATAGCCTTTGTAGTAGCACCTCACTTTTCACAATTGGTTGGAATGAGAGGAGAAAGAGGGGTAGCGACCTCATCTTGAAGAAATGACAAATTTGGGGAAAAAGTGTCACATTTATCAAGGTTTCTCTATATTAGTAAGTCTGTTGTCTTAGTCTGTGAAATTGTTTAAAATTAATGTCGCAAGGTTCAAAATCAGATAAGAGGTGACTTAACCAACAACGTTTTCATTTCATAATTTTGTTCATTAAATAAATTTTTTATATAAAACAAACATTTATTTATAAGTTAGTAACATATAACTTTCTTCTAACATGTGGTATATTTTGAATATCACATAAAGACAATGCCTGATAATATCCCTCAACAAGACATATTTACACACATTCATTTCACAGACATTGAATTCTTCTATAAGATGGTAAGAAGAATTCACTAGTTAATTACTCCTTTTATCACACAAAAGAAAATGACAGGGAAAATGACTGACTATTTTACATGTCTTCTTTTTTTACACAAATATTTCCAGAACTACAATTATCGGAAGAGTGAAAGACGACCTCGACTGCCAGGCATTCGTCCTTCCCCATGTTGGAGCCCAGATTGAATTTCTAATAATGTGGGTAACTTATTTACTTCTCCTCTAGCAGCTACTGATGGTTGAGAACGGAGAATTCTCTTTGCAACTCTTTCTATGTCTTCTGAAGTAACTTTATCTAAAACATACATGCAATTATTATTTAGCATTTGTTTACAATTATTTTTTTCTCTTTATTTATTTTATTCTTTATTTTTGAAGAGGCAAGGTTCACTCTATTCCACATAAACACATATTTGGAATGAAGGAATTGGAAAGGAGAGGTTAGGTTCCTGAGGAACCTAATGTACAGCAGCTGGCAAGGAAAATCCCAACTGAAAACCTTTTCCAGTTCTGCAAAACAGTGAATAAAACCTATGTTTTACATCTCTACGTTAGTAGCAAAGATCATACCACTGCACACCAATGCGTACTTTATTACTGTTTTTAGTGTTGTAATTTTTATCACATAATATTAATTTTATAATAAGATTGAGTTAACTTCATTAAATTAGACTTTTAAGAATGAAAATTATGTAGAATACAGGAAAATTATATAATTACCTATGGCTTGAATAAAGAACTCGGGTTTTTTCCTTTCCCCAGTTGCTAACACCTGACGACCCACATCTTCAAATACAACAGGCCGTGCTTCCAAATTCATGAGCAACATGGATTGCAATTGAGTCTTAGCTCTCTGTAGAAAAATATTAGCATAAGCACATTTTCCTAAGCATTAAGAATAGGTCAAACAGAGTACAATCTCAACTATATTACAATTCGAAGTTTTAAGACTACGCATACAAACCAACCAACATTGTACACACAAATGCACTCTATATGTCACAGCCTGATAATAAAATCTTTATAAAAAGAGCTGGCTGATAATGGTGTAAACATTCATTTACTGAAGGGCTGAAGATTTTCAAGCTCTTTGTAATAGTCTGGTCATTTTCCACAACTTAATAAAATAATCATCCTCTTTAATACAAGACTAAGTACTTTCAATAATTTATAATTCATGTTCATTCCACAATGATTTTCAATGGGATATCCACAAGATATGGATTTGCAAATAGATTGTCAAACTGCATGTATGACATATAATGTCTCGTACATATTTATAACTATCATTAGTTAAAGCCTATATCAGTATATATTGGAGAGTATATATTAGTACCTGGAGTTCAACATCACCAACTTTCCCAGCCATGTGTACCAATTCCTTCACTATAACTTCAACCATATCTCTGACATGAGTAGGAGGTGCACTTGCATGGATGCAAAATAAGCCAGTATCACCGTAAGCATGGTTATAGGCAGTTGCATTATACATCCAATGATACCTGTAACAAAGGTAATACATTTTACGATCAATTATGTACACGAAGTAACTAGCAAGCTGAGAAGCCATGTCACTCCATTGCAAACAGCAAATATTTAACTCTTTTCATCACAATATATAGGCATGGATTTCTTATTATTTTACATAAACACATCGTGAATAAAAATTCCCTTTCTGGTGCAGGAATCTGAAATAACATGTAGTCCTAACCTAACTTACAAACTACCCATATTCAGGTACAAGGAAAGAAATATAAATTTAAAGAACAAATGGACAATTTGGAATAGAAAAAGCACTGTTTATCCACTACATCCATTACATATCCGAGGAGTTGATTTTAAGCGATGCAACATAAATAGAAACTACAGGATACATTTTGCTGTCTTTGACGAATCAAATAGGATCAGAAATGCTTCTGTATTAGAGAAGTTCACCAGAATGTCTCTCGATGAACATTATCATGGGGCACCATATGAAGGTTCCTCACCACTACTAGACATTCGTGTGAATGAGGTGAGGGAAGAATGATGAAGGATGATTGTGGTGGATTGAGGAGAAAAAGTAGTATCATGAAAAATCTTGACATGAACAATCTTTGTCCACCAATCAGGAATTGAACCAGCATCATCAAAAGTAGGACTACGCTGTGCACTATGCCAAAGGTGGCTTTTCTTGCTAGTAAGTAATGTGTTAAAGTTTTACATTAGAAATTTATGATAATTTCTTTTCTGACACATTTGTTGAGGAATAGGTACAGTTTTCCAAGAATATTGTTATAAATATTTCAAAAATTTAAAGATGTAAAGAGTATAAGTTCTGTCCCTTCTTCCAGTATAAAGCCAGACTAGAACAGTGGAGCTCACCACACACCAAAATCAACCTCTAGGATGTAGGTAGATTTATATCAATTATTCTCATTTAAAAAAATGAGCTTGGCTTTTCGGCGTCTGCAGCTCAATTGTAGACAAGCTGACATTTCAATTGCCATACTGAGGTCGTCTTCTGCTACCCTGAATTTGCGCAAAATACCATAATATGGCAGTTGAAATGTCAAACCCTTGGCAATTTACAAGGTAGACATCCAGAAGCAAAGATAGCAGATGGTCACCTATACTTTTTGTTAATATCTTATGAAGCAAAAATATTTAAAATCTAATAAAAACCCTGAATATTATGAGGAGATATAATGATTATCATGAATAAAGTAACAGCACATTGCACCAATCAGACATACTTCACAATATTTGACAACAATAAAAGTGAAGTGGCGGGTCATCAAACCTATTTCCTTAGCTTTATTTAAATTCTTTAATTGAGAGCATCCTCAATCTTCTAACAGTAGTTCAATGGAGCAGTCTGTCAGATCAGCTTGAACATACTGATTTAGCAGCAAAGACAAACTACTTTCATTAACAATAATCAACTCTATATTCTTAACAATGAGTGTTTTACCTTGGACTAAATACCCTTTTGAAGTTCATGTTCAAACAGAACAGTTACATACCTATTAAGAACATTAGTATATAATCTTGTGTACATTCCTTTACCAGGTCCTCCAGCACTAAAAGATCCTCCTCCACCCATCATCATATTAAGTACACAAATGGGAATAAAGTCGGGATCTTGATGAGAACACCCTTCCAAAGCCAAAACTATATGAGCCAATTCTGGTAACCCAGAAGGGCCGGCAAACAAGGGAATTTCACAAAATTCCTAGAAAATAAAATTGTTAACTACAGTACAACCTAAATATTAACATAGATATATCAATAGCTGTGGTGCTTTGAGACATACCTGTGCAATTCCACCAGTGTATTGGGCTACTGATTCATCTACACTAAATGTGTTCCCAGGTATAATAAGACCAGAATCTTCCTCCCAAATAGGTTTCTGATCCAAAAAGTACTTCTGAACACACTCCAACAATGCATTGTGATCAACACCAACACCAGCAACTACCATTCTTTTAGGAGTGTAATGGTGTTTCAGAAATGTGAAAAGCATATTACGAGTAATTTTTTCAGTGTTTTCCTCAGGACAAATTTTTGGCAATCCTAAAGTATTATCTCTATACGCAGCCTGAAATTTTAAAACCCATGAATTATCATACAATAAAGCAATCAAAATAATAATTTATCATAAAATTAATGATTCATTCCCCATGAAATGTATCACGGAAGTGTACATGAGTAGATTTACCTTGAATATTTTACTGAAAATTATTGAACACAAGCAATACCATTGTAATCAAAAATAATATGAGTACACAAGTTAACTCAACAAATAAGAAGATGCAAGGAAACAATATATGATCAGAAAGAAAAGTAGGGAAAAATACACATAAAACAATTAAATACAAATGGATAAGATAGATGGAAGCAACAAAGAAGATAATAAGCAATGTAGCAGATTTGGAAATATACAAAATCCTGGGGGAAGAAATTAGGCCATATCTACCACCATCGCAAGGAGGAGTGAATAATGGGCTCGTCAACTCCCTTTGTTAAATCTTCCTTTCGGAGGGAGAGAGTAGCATAAAATGAAGCGCAGACATAGTTCTATATAATGAATTTTTCAACATTTACAGTCAACAGTCTGTAAACGTGCTGGCAACGTAACAACATAGAAATAAATAGAAATATACAACGAATTTACATAATTATAATAATAAAAATCAACACACAGAGAGAGACTGGTGGAGCTACTTCTGAGGCAGCTACACTTAATACTAAAAGAACTCTATGCTATGCACACAAATGCTTCAAGTTTGTTATAACGTACATCACTTAAAACAAAAAATAACTGGATTCTATTTTGTGGGTTCATAATGAATTTGTACAATATAATCTCACACATACTTACTGCATGAATCATATCCATTAAAATATGCTCCTGCTCAGGCCTCATGAGCAAAGTTTCTAATTCAAATTTAATTGATTGCCTTGCCATCTCCATCTGAAAAAATAAGACAAATGATCATAAATAATATTCATCATTAAATTAATCTTGAAAAGTGATCACATTTACCTCTATAACAGATATTTGGGGACGGAGTACTATTTCTCCCAATACTTTTATAACAGAATCAAGACCACGGGAATCTGCTGAAGCTGCATACACAAATGTGTCTCTAGAAAAGAAATATAAAAAAGTTGCAAAACTCTACATCAAACAACTATACATGATGTTTTTCAAAACAGAATCTACAAAGAAAAATTGTCACCTGGATGATTGACAATCACATATTCCACCATGTTTCTCTAATTCATATAAAATCTTGTCTTTGTCAGAGTATTCTATAGTTGACTGAAAGTAAAATCACAAATCATGATCAGAACTTGTACATTATATAATTCATTAAACACATAAGTGCATATATTTGTATACTATATAATTTTCTCTAATTTAAGTAAGCCAACAGACGTTTATACAACGAAATTCATTCTTTCCCAATAATTCTGAAGTATGATAATAACTGCGTCAAAGGTAAAATATTTGTATTTTAATTCAGGGAAGTTATTTATAACATATATTCTTATTTGATAAAGAATTAGCTTCAAAATAAATTATCTGTAGAACTATTCTTTGTTTAATTAAAAAACTACCGATCCCTTGATATTCCTAACTTGGTGAAGCTGTCAGTAATAAGTATACACCAACCATGTTTTTTACCACATTTGCGAGAGACCTTACTTCCATCTCCAGACAAAACAGCAGAGCTTTGGTCTTGTTCAACTAAAGGTGGTAAATCTCCTGAAAATATTTCTGACTAGGAGGTAAAATTCTGATCAAGAGGAGTCCGGTTAAGACAAAAAAAACCTTGATTATTAAAATTTATTATACCAATTATTCAGCAACATACTTCAGACTTTGATTTTTGTTCAATTGGACACTTTTTTCACATAACAGATTACAAGGAACTGACAACAGTAGCTCTTCAGTAACCAATACTAAAGACCAGTTCAAGAATTGTGTTTAAGTTGTAGATCATTGAGAATTACCCACTTCTGAACTACAATTATTTTAAATTATTGTGAACAAGATAAATTTCAACACAAGGAGAACTTAGCCTTATTGACAAAAATTTAAAGTTCCTTGTCCACTTCACGAGTCAGTTGCTTAAAAGTGATTAGTATGAACTGGGGCGTTTTAGGCATTTTAACATTGTAATTAATTTTTCATCAGCTAATGTCAAAATGGAATTTGTTTTGCAATAATTTATAGTTTACTATGATCCAAAGACAATCGAAAAACATAATTTTAACCACACATAAGCATTCAATTGAAAAGATAAACTTCTCATAGAAAGAAACAGAATAGAATTCATCAAACTTACATTAAATGCTAATTTCTCCAAAAAGTGAGAAATTCCACTTGGATAAGCCACCTCATATCGGGGTCCAGAATCAATAACAACTGAAAATAACAACAGTAAATATTCTGTCGCAAATAGAAATTAATAGGCACATTAACCAGTACAAGTACCTCCAACAGTACAAAATTGACCAAATCTGTTTTCTGATGCAACTCTCAAACCATTTGGAAGTGTAGTAACCTGAGTTGAATGGTGTTCTTCTTTCAATGTGGCATATACGGGCTTTGGCAAACCAGGCAAAGGTTCGGATAAAGGAGTTGGAATTTGTACTTCGCTGAAGGATTCGCAATCGGAGCCTTTTGTAGAGAACTTACGAGGTTTCCACGACCACCGAACATCGTGTCTTCTGTGAAACAAATAATAGTTCTCCTTCACAGTGTAACAAGGTTAAGTAGTAAACGAATTATAAAGAATTGAAACACTCACGTGTGTTCTTTGAAAAGAAACAATCCCAAATTACTGACATTCACTCGTCTTGCCATGTTAATAAAATTGCGGTAACTCAAGTTTAACCTCGACAAGGTATGTATACAGATTCACAAAATATCTAATATCTGGTTACCAGAAATTGACTTATGATTTTGAAACTAAGACAGCGCCATTTCAGAATCAGATCCGGCATTCGTTGCGTTTATCCTTGACAACCCATGGCGCTGCGTATGACAAGATGAAAGAACTTATAAGAGTCTCCATTTATTCCTAGAAGTCGCTTCTATCACTGACCACGACCATGGCAGCGGGAAGAAAGAAATATCCGAAATTGGTCCAATGTTTGGTGCTTCCTGGGTGCTTCACTAAGAAGCATTTGAAAGCTAGGGTACCTAATTTTGGAAAGAGCGAAAAATAAACATATTGTTATAGACTATGTATATCCAAAGAGTTATTACATGTTTTACAATTTCGAATTTTAATTTTAACTGTTAGGAAGACTGTCGGACCGCAACTACAGAGTGGGTTAACCGGCTATCCCAGATCTTTTATTACATTTATATTGTAAAATGCAATGCAATGAGCTTTACAAAGTGTATTCATAGGGAACCATTGTCGTATAAAAAAGAATCCGACATCATTCAAGACAAATCTTCATGTAAAATACCTAAGTATTTTGAGACAAGATTTGGGGTGGTCTGATCACGACAGTTATATTGCACGGAAAACCTGGAAAACACTTATTTTGTCATGCGTTTAGTTTTAAAAATGTAAAATTGAATCACGAAAACTGGTTTACATTTCTCTCGTCAGACCTGTGGTAGAATACGCGACCGCATGTTGGGATCCTTATCGGAGGATCTCGAAAGGATACAAGACCTCGAAATAATTCAGAAAAAAAACATTCAAATATTTAATTTATAGATCAAATTTAAATTATGCTTAATTTTGGAATCTTTAGAAAATCGAAGAAAACGATCTAGGCTCATCAATTTATTCAAAGCTTGCAGAAATGAACCCGCGTGGAAATACATAACGGAAAAATTGGAACATCATTCTCGGATAGGTAGAAAAAAAAATTTTAAAGTTCAGAACTAGGGACCAAAAAACTAACGGAAAATTCTCATTTCTCAATAGAACAATTTAAAACCAGCATCGGTCGTGGAAAAATATTTGAGTTCTGCATCTATTCACAGTGTTAGGCAAGTTCTGGAAGAAGGGGTGCGCTAGTGTATATGTGAATATTGTGGTAGATAAGTGAAGTGATATGAAGGACATTGCGTGAGTTAGAAAGGGAGGGAAGGGAAATATGAAGTAAAGTGCACTAAAGAGGTAAATAAAATGTTCGTGTCATCCGCCGTAAAATGTGCAAGTAGTAATTATTAATATTTTTATTGTTTCAGCGCCACGTTTTCAAATTTATTATTATTAATAAGCAAAAAATAATTATTAGTTTTTTGTTTTCAGCGTCAAATGTTTTAAATTTAATATTTCCATAATAGTTTAATAATTTATTTAACAATTTTTAATTTCAGTTGTCTGTAATGTATTTTTGTACATTTAATTGTATTCTCTTATACTCTGCCACCTTGCAAGTTCCTCCCACTGGCAGGTAAACACATATTATTATATTATTAAAAGCGTGAATTACTATGACAGGAAGAACTCAAAGAGTAGTTGTAAGGAAACATTACTGTATGTGTTGGATACTTTATGTACACTACTGATAACATAAAAGGGCCCATTTATTTTTCTAAGTCCCACGCTCTGACCAGTTTTGGATCTGTAAGGTTTGCAACGGCTCTCTCCTCTTGCTTCCCCTTCGACAGCGGAAGTTTCGTTCGACCAATCGTAGGTCTATTTGAAACGGCGCCCATATTTGGAAGACATCGTGCGGCGGGTAAATCGTAACGAGATAAAATGTTTCATTACACCGCTATTAAAGAAATATTTTGTATT